>CM031241.1:73466167-73936105 GCA_018340775.1 Taxus wallichiana var. yunnanensis | reverse complement strand
AGGACCATTATTTATGAATTACTAAGGCATCGTTTGTCTCCATAAGAGACATATGAAAGCAAAACCATGTATGAGAATCATGAATTTGAGTCAATGAAAGGATGCTTTTATAAATTTAGGAAAGGTGAGGGGATGATATTTATATGGAGCACCATGTTTCTAAGAATGAGAAATCATCTCGAGTTCACTTGATGCAATTAACTTGGTACTATTGGTAACAACTCATTCAACACCTAGTAGTGTTATCACACCTTAAGGAGGAGGCACATTACAATCACCTCATTTTGGCCATAGGACAGAAATCCCATTTAGGGAACAATCCTCTATCTACAAAGTGACGATCTCTTTTTAGTAAGAAGTAGACAAACATCATAGAGTTAATTCATGGTCACTAAAGTGAACTATGGACCAAATTTAAAAATTAGTACCAATTCAAGCAGTGGTAGGGCCAAAATCCATTTGAGAAGGTCAAAAAACCTAAAAATGACTATATGCTTTCCCAAAACAAAGACCGACTACAATATATATGCCCTGAAAGTTTTAGGTCGTTTGTTGAAATCCTGAAAATGAGTAAGTAATGACCAGATTAGATTTTGAAAAATATCTTCTAAATTATAACTTTTGGAGCTACGAAACCACTTCCATAAGGTGCAGAGTGACCCTAATTTCTTATATTTACTAAAATAAATTTAAAGTATAAGAAATAATAAAAGAAATCTTATGCTTGTAAGTATAAGACACCAAAACAAATATACATGGTCCATACTACTCAAAACGCGCACGCGTTTGACTTCTTTCAAATTCCTAAGTATTATGCCTTGGTAAATCCCAAACCTGACAATTTAAAACGTGATCGCGTTATAATAGAATGCGTATGCATTTTTATTTTTATTTTGGATTTTTGTATGCTTTTTGGGCCCCCAACTTCGTGCACTTACACATAATAAAAAACATCTTTTATTCAAACTACTATAGTTCACATGATCTATTTCACAAAAATTCCTCAAAGAAATATGGTTCCTTGGAATGTGATGATTTCATAATAGGCACAAAAATGTGTTCCTAATGAGGCTTTAAGGATTTTCGAAGAAATGTCTTAACTAAAAATTATCTACTGAAATGCCATGGCTGCAAGGTATATATTACAATATGGGTTTGCTGAAAAGGCCTTGGAAACATCTACTAAAATTCAATTGGAAAGGTTAAAACCAAGTCCATCAGCATTTTTCGGCATCCTCTAAACATGTGTCAGAATGGGAGTTTTAGAACAAGATATGGACATCCATGAACACATAATTGAAATTGGATGTTTGTCAAATCTTATAATTGTGAATATCTTGATAGACAAGTATTAAAAATGTGGAACAAAACTCAAGGAATGCAAATTATTTTCGGAAATGGCTCAATGGTCTCATAGAATGCGATGATGACATATATGTGAAATGTGTAAGTATACACAAGAATCTAAAATATCATAACATATAAAAAAATTAACATATGGAAATAAAGTAAGCATATTCAACATTGACATCCCTTCCAACACACTTTGAAAATAATGTGCAATTGTTAGTTTTAATAAGAAAAACCTCTAATATTCCCTCTCATGCTAGACATTATAAACCACGTCATGCATATTTCAATTTTTCTAGTTTATGTGATCCAAGTGTGATTTTGAATTGCTAGACTTCATATTTTTAAAAATAAATGTAACGATGGATGGCATGGAAATTCTATCTCGAAATTTAATCGAACATTAAAAAGAACATATATGTTGTAAATAAATTAGGAAATTTTCAAAAAATGAAAACAAAATTATAAAACTTATGCTCGTCTATCGACTACTCTTTTAACAAATTGGATAGATTATCCTTTAGAAAGTTATTTGAAAAAACTATTTAATATAAAATATTCCTGTGACAAATAGGTCGACTCTACTTAATGTCAGCCCAAAAACGTACATCTCACCACTCAACCAAATTGAAAAACTAAATGTTGAGTAACTAAACTATTCATTTTTTTATTTCAAACATACCCTAATTTTGAAGCTCTCCTTTATAGGAATTGTGAATTGAAATTTTCGTGCATGATGAAATGGATGTAAAATTAAATCTCCTATTTTGTGAAGATGTGAGTGGGGGTGAAATTTATTCTTTATTTGAATTGGCAATGATAGAAAATAATAATATAACATTACCACGCTTGGTCACATGAGAAGAAAAGGTATTCAGTTGTATGGGTGTTATAAAATCCTCGCACCCCCTTCACACAATTATTTTATAAACTCACACTTTTTTGTGTTATATTTGAGTATTAATATTCACACCCATGGAAAAGGATGTCAATCGCACTAAAGTACATCTTGTACACAATGGACAAGTGTAACAAGACAAAGTAATATAAACGTATAAATCTAGCAATTACACATGAGTTCAAATGTATTTCATAAGGGATATTAATGTTTAGTTATCTCCAAATGGAAACATGTCAATGTTTAAATTTCCTTTTACTTTTGAGGATAAACTTTGAAGGGCCTAAATTTCATTATGAAATCACTTGCATCAATTGTAAACATGGAATGTGGTGAACCACCAATTCATAATTTAAATTATAGCTTCCTTGTTTGAAAACACTCTATTTTTGGGTGTTGTCATAAAAATCTGGAGTGATTCAATCAAAAATATCTAGCATGTGGAAAAACACAAATTTTGAATTTCACTCTCATTCCAATTTTTTACTCGCATTTCCCAATTACTTAGAAACACTCCATTTTCTTCAATCATATTCCTCTCCTTTGGCATTTCCTATTATTCTTCATGCCACTAATATTTCTCAAGAATAAACTACATACGTAAAATGTTTATCCTTCCATAAAAAATCAAGCATGATCTTAATGTTAGTTTTATCTATGTGACACAATGAGTTTTCAAACATGTAACTTTGAGCCAATACTACATCGTCATCAAAGAGAGCTACAAATTTGGTACATTCATTAGAAGCCACCAAATCAAATCCTCTTCTAATTTTTTGAATGGTATTACTCCCATGTGTAAGTGTCCTTAGCATTGGGACCATGTACAAGTTGAGACTATTATGTTCCTTATCATGAACAAAAACAAAAACCTCTCTATATTTGAGGTAAAACCCTTTTTTAGATCTTATATTTTAGGATCACAAAACAAACTCAAAAATATCCCATGATGAAGGAATGATACATTGCATTGGTTCATGCTTAACTCATCCAAGTCCTTTTTTGCTTCCAACTCCAAAATCATCCACTATATACTTGGCCTTTCTACTTTTTAGTTATAAATAACATGTGTACTTATTTAATTAATATAAGATATCATTTATCAAGAGAGGATTTGAATATTCAAACATCTCCTCACTCTATTTTGAGATACACATTTCTTTGTTAGTGTATTTTTTTTTTAGTTTTTATCTTTTAATATATTTACTTGTTTATCTCAAGTTAACATCCTAAACAAGAGGTGGTGACATTGAAAGTGCTCAAATCGAGAATATTTGAAGGAAATTCATTACACGCAATGATCCCCCTCACCTCAATTTGTGAAGCTTATGAAAAAAATATTGAACAAATTTCTAATACTATCGAAGAATATGAAGAATAATATGCAAGACTTGGTTGGCAAATTTATTCAGTTTTCTCTCAATTGTGTTTGATTTGCGATATTGATCATTGTGATCTTGAATGGACTCATAAAATTATCATAACCCTAAATCTCTTGTATATTATCAAGATTAAGTAAAATAAAAACTCCTATTTAGGGAGCTTAGTGAAAATGATATCATAGTAGTTTGACATGTCATTTTTAACTCATAACCCATTGCATTGACTTACAAAAATTCTATTTAGTCCTTAAATTATTTTTTCTATTTATAACATGCACCGAGGAAGGCGTAACAATGGTATCCTTCATAAAATAAAAATGTATTCTTAGGTTCCATCACCCCTTAAGAGATATATCACTCATCATAAACTTTGCATGCCCACACTAAAAACAAGTTAAAACTCCAACATCACGATTTTATTAATTTATATCATGACTTATCTTTAGCCTCTTTATTCTTATACTCCTTTGACATGTATTGGAAACATGAGTAGCTATAGAAAGAAAAACATATTTTTTCATCAACACAAACATAAACATCATCACAAAGTTCTACAACATATCAAATTAAGTTGTATGAAGAATATTTCAGGATGCATCTTTCAAAAGGGTTCCTTGATGATAGTAAACAATAATAATTATTTACTTTTAAATATTAATACACAAACTTAGATCAATACTCCCCTCTTCCAATAAATTGAGAATTGGGCCATCTACGACTCTTAAGCCCTTAAGTATTCCAACCATAATTGTTTTTGTCCCATTAAAATCTAAATTATCAACGCATGATTCAAATTATTTTGTATCATCATTTTGTTGATGTAGACACCTAAATTCCGATTTTGCAATCTTATTGATAAAAGCACATAAATCACTCTCATTCTTACCATTTCTATTATAAGTAGTGATTTCCGCTAATTAATAAACATTTCTTACCATTTTGGTCAATTAATAACACATTGTTGATAACCTATTTCCTTTCTCATTCGGGATGCCAATTTACAATGAATCAGAAGTCAAAATCCTCTTCTAAAGAGACAATTAGCAATTATTAGCTAATTAAGCCTATTTTACTCTTGTTTTAGTCAATATACCCTACTATTGTCTTAAACCCCTCTTCCAACCACTCAAAATCACCCCACTTCCTTCGAAAATGTCTCAGAAGGATTTAAAATCCTATCTTAGCCTCCTAATTGACCCTAAGTGGTTGATTAAGGCTCCTCACATCCTAATCACTTGATAATTCACTAATTGTGATTAGAAAATCTTAATCATGATTAGCAATTCTTAATCTTCTTTGTACTTTTAGTCCCACATGCACCAAGATGCAAGTTTTCCTCAAAGGAAAAACTATAAATAAGACTAAGTACTATCTTCCAACTTTACACCATGCTTTGATTTGCATCTCATATAAGAAATATGATTTATAGCCAAGCTCAATCCTTGCCTAAATTATTCAATGGGGTTAGTAGATGGGTATCCAATATGATCTTGTAGTCATTGGGAAAGACCATTTCACCTTATTTGGAGTAGCAACAAACCCAATTTGACTGCCCTCTTAGATCTCTTTAGGTCTATGTTAGTTAGCAATTCATACATAGTATCGATGCTTTGTAGATTATTTTTTAATTCCATTTAATTTTGTTTATGATAAACCCATGGATGTTTTCAAAAGCACCTTAAAAAAGATAAGGGTAGTCATCAAGCCTATTGAAGGTTGTAATGTGGCTTCCAAACAACTTGAAATTATTTAAGATTTAGAGGTCATAACACGAATTTACAAATATCTCTATCATTATAATGAAACCCTGCAAGTAACGGTATCTCCATATATCTAAGGATCAAGGACTATTGGGGTATGTGGTAGGATTGGACATTCAGGAATCATTGAGTAATCAGAATGTCATTACATCTAGAGAAACATGTTCAAACATTGGAGTAATTCATCTCGAAAAATAAACGTGAACCTCAAAATTCTCTCAAATTGCTAGCTTACACAAGCACTAGACATATCAAGCTTTGTTATTTAAATGAAACCTTTGTTCAAATGACTTACAACTAAAATAATTATTCAAAAGAGAATTAAAAACATTTATCTGTACTCAAATTGTTCTTGGATATCTGGAATTTCCCTCCTTCAAAATATCAAAGACGAAAGACATTAAATTGTGATGACTCTCTTTGAATGTTCTCGCCTACGAAGAAGAAAAACCCTTTTAGTTGAATACTCTGAAATAATAATAAGAATGGGTAAGACAAAAAATTTACATTGAGTGAAATAGTTTGAATGTGATAGGAAATAGAAGATAGATGTATTGGGTAAAATATCTTTGATCTTGAATTGTTCTTGGATATCTAGAATTTTCCTCCTTCAAAATATCGTAGATGAAAGCCATAATATTGTGATGAATCCCTTTGAATGTTTTGCATACAAAGCATATGAACCATTTTTAGTTGAATACTCTCTTTCAATACTAATAAGAATAGGTAAGACAATGAGTAACATTAGATTGAGTGAATGGGTGAGCCTAAACCCGAGACCTAAAACCCGAGCCTTAAACCCTAAACCCTAAACCCTTAACCTTGACCCTTAAATCGTAAACTCTAATACCTAATCTATAAACCCTAAACCCTAATCAACCCTTAACCCAAAACCTTAAACCTTGAGACCTAAACCTAAAACTTGAGCCCTAAACCCTAGACCTAGACCCTATTAACTAAAATATAAATCCTGAGCCATAAACCCTAAACCCCGAGCCCTAAACCATACAATGTAAACCCTAAATCCTCAACCATAAATTTTACACCCTAAACCCTTAACCCTTAATCCTAAAATCCAAACCCTAACCCTTGATGATAATCACATCCTAACTCTATCATTATACCTAAATATTTCCAAACAACAAGCTAAAATGAGCTAGATATGCCAAAAAGGTATCCAGGACCATCATGTGTGAAGTTATAATGAATCATCTATCTCCATGAGATACATATGAGAAAATACATCTATGAGAATATTGAATTTGATTCCATGAAAGGATGATTTTAGAGCCAGGAAAGGTGAAGGGATGATAACTATATGGAGCACCACGTTTCTAAGAATGAGCAATCATCTGAGTTCACTTGATGCAATTCACTTAGTACTATTCATAAAAAATCATTCAACTCTTAGTAGTGTGATCAAACCTTAAGGAGGATGCACATTACGATCACCTCATTTTTTCCATAGGACATGAATACCATTAAGGAGTAATCCTCTATCTACAAAGTGAAGATCTCATTTTAGTAAGAAGTAGAAAAGTATCATAGAGCTGATTTGTGGTCACTAAAGTGAATTATGGACCAAATTTCTATATTTTTACCAATTCAAACCGTGTGGTAGGCCCAAAATCCAATCTAGAAGGTAAAAAACCTACAAAACGACTATATGTTTTTGTAAAAAAAGATCGACTACAATATATATGGCCGAAAGTTTTAGATCATTGCTTAAATTCTGAAAATGTGTAATCGACAAAATTAGATTTTGAAAAACTATCTTCTAGATTATAACTGTCAGAGCTATGTGACCACTACCATCAGGTAAAAGGTGACCCTAACTTATTATATTTACTAAAATAAATTTAAATTATAATATTTCCTTTATTATTTCTTTATAATTTTATTATTTCTTATACTTGACATTTATTTTTGTAAATATGGCTCCTTTTGGCACTCCTAAACTTTATATTGTGCAAAACCCATACATGTTTTATAGCACTAGAAATGCATACACGTTATAATGCCTACGTGTTCTAGGTTGGTGAATTCCCAAGCTTAGAAAAACATAACTCAATCACGTTATTGCCAAACACGATCGTGTTTAATTCATTTTCAATATTTTGTCCATTTTTGGCCCTCCAACTTGGAGCACTTACCCAAACGTCACCTCGTACGCCCGTGAGTCACTCTTGTCACTCCCGCGACTTTAAAAATCCAAGTCCGACTATGGAACCAATCAAGTCATTTATTATGATCTAATTTTCTATTCTATCATCTTTTTTTCTATTCTATCATCAAATTATTCTATTTTGTTATATAATATCTATTTTATGATCTGGGGTTTCCAAAAACCTTCATTTTCTTCGTAAAATCATTCTAAAAATGTCTTTTGTGCATTGGCGCACCCTTGGTGGTACTAGTGCGGCCCCTAGTGCATAGGCACACCCAGACACCACTACACTCCTCAACACACCAATGCACCCCTTAGCGCATAGGCATATTATTTTTCCTCAAAACTATTATATGCATAGGCACATTTTTCTTTACATAGGCACATATGTGCTCTCGACGTTTGATGAAATTGAGCATATGCACATTCTTTTTGCATATGTGCATATGCACCCATGCATCATCAGTAAATTTATGCATAGTCATACCCTTGAGGGCACTAACATGTATGCATCCACGCATAGGTGCATCTATGAGCATAGCACACCCCAAGGGCCGCGTCTCAGGCATTTTTCTACCATAAATACCCTAATTAATGCATTTTTACCTGAAATTAAATGCTTTAATTTGATAAGGTGCAAGTTTTTTTGTTTGTGTACCTATGGGCCATTCACTAGGAGTCTCCTATAGTCTCTCATGTGATTTACACAATGTTTCCGGTTCTACACCCTCGCCATTTCCACCCGTAGTTTAGAGCTCAATTAGAAATGAAATGGTAAGTGAATGTGGTAAATAACATTGGCTGCAATGCTTGTATATTGATTTTACACTCGTGACATGTTTCTCACCCTTGAGGCACCCTACACCATCATGGTTCTTCTAAATTCTTCTAACACTCGGCATAATAATTATTTTTAATAAATAATTATTTTCACATCCGTTTTTCCTAACCTAGGGCACATTTTTGCTTCCCGGTGGCATTTTCTACTATGTGGGGCATATTCTTTCCTCATTGTGACTTTTGGTGATGTCTCATGACCTTGTTATTTGTTATACAATATTCTCTTCAAAAAATTAAAAAATAAAATAATTTTTTTCAAAAACCCAATTTTTTTGGTAAAATCATTAAAAATCCAAAAAATTACAAAAATTAGTAAACAACATGCTTGCAGCAATAGCCTCTATCAAATTCATTTCCCTCGAACATCGAAATTTGTTCTAAAAAATCATCTTTCTTAAGTTCTTGTTCATTATTGTCTCATGCGACTTGCGAATTATTGTGATCTACCTCCTTTAATAAAGTTGGGCCCGCTTACTATTTTAGTACTCTCGTGCAACTATGATTTGCCAGTGCCTATGTCATAGTGTAAGAATGATTTTTCCCTCACATGTATCCTTGCTTGGGGCACCATTTTAACCCTTTTCGTCACAATACGAACATTTGGGACCTGAAGCTTAATAAAAAATACATTGGTGCAACTATCTTGAACATTGTTTGTTTGAGTATGTGTGATTGTACTTGTTTCTCTATTAGGTTAGTTGGTTTACTTTCTCGTATTGCATTGCATTTTGTATGTTGCATGGATTTAAGCATCATTTTACTTTCTCATATTGCATTGCATAATGTATGTTGCATGGAGTTACGTATTTTTAACAGTAAATAATTGTTCGTACTATAGATTTTCATGTTATTTACACTTTTGTTTATTTTAATAAAGGCCAATGATGTAGATCTAGGGGAAAATGCTAAAACACAATTTCTTATTGAAAGATTGGATACAAATATTGGGATTTTCCTACATTCTCCATCATCATTTCTATATTCTCCACTATCATTTCTTATCACTACTAATTTTTCTTCCAAATCACTTGGGAGATAGACATCCATTTTTATCCCTATCCTTACTTCTTCTATCTGTTTCAATCATGTTTTCGATTGTTAATTTAATTCTTCTATCACCCCATCGACACTCGAGGGGAATCATTTATTCTAATAATTTTCTACAAAATTTGCTTGTTTATGCTTGTCTACTATATTTTAAGTGAAGTCACTTACTTCACCTCAAACAGGGCAAATGTAGACACCTAAATTCTATTTTTGCAATTTTATTGCTAAAATCAGACAAATCACTCCCATTCTTACCATATCCATTTTAATTAGTGATTTCCACTAATTCACTAACGCTTTCTTACCATTTTTGTAAATTAACAAAACATTGTTGATCACCTATGCCCTTTCTCATTCAGGATACCACTTTATGATGAATCGTAAGTCAAAATCCTCTTCCAAACAAAAATTAGTGATTATTGGCTAATTAAGCCTATTTTACTCTTGTTTTGGTCACTTTACCCTACTATTGGTTTAAACCCCTCTTCCAACCACTCAAAATCACCCCACTTACTTCCCTAACGTCTCGAGAAGGCTTCAAAATCCTATCTTAGCTTCCTAATTGACCCTAAGTGGTTGATTAAGGATCCTCACATCTTACTCACTTGATAATTCACTAATTATGATTATCAAATCTGAATCATGATTATAAATTATTAATCTTCTTTGTAATTTAGTCCCACATGCACTAAGATGTAATTTTTCCTCAAAGGAAAACTATAAATAAGACTAAGTGCTATCTTCCAACTTTATACCATGCTTTGATTTACATCTCATATAAAAATGTGATTTATAGCCAAGCTCAATCCTTGCCTAAAGTCTTCAATGGGGTTAGTAGATGTGTATTCAATATGATCTTGTAGTCATTTGGAGAGACCATTTCACCTTATTTAGAGTAGAAAAACCCAATTTGATTGCCCTCTTAGATCTATTTAGTTCTATGTTAGTTAGCAATTCATACATAGTAATGATGCTTTGTAGGTTATTGTTTAATTCCATTTTATTCCTTTTATGATAAACCCATGGATGCTTTCAAAATCACCTTAAAAAAATAGGAGTAGTCCCCAAGCCTAGTAGTGAAGGGTGTGATGTGACTTCAAAACAACTTGAGATTCATATAGATTTAGAGGTCATAACACAAATTTACAAATATCTCTATCATTATAAATGGAACCCAAGTAATGGTATCTCCTTATATACAAGGGTTAAGGAATACTCGGTGTATGTGGCAAGATTTAACATTCGGGAATCATTGAGTGTCCGGATCGAATGTCGTTGCATCTAGAGAAACATTTTCAAACATTGAAGTAATGCATCTTGCAAAATAAAATTAAACCTCGAAATCCTCTCAAATTGCTAGCTACACAAAATCTTGGACATATCAAAAAAATTCTTTGAATGAAACCTTTGTTCTGACGATACTGCAACTTAAAGAATTATTCAAAACAACATCAAAAATATTTATCAGTAGCAAATTGTTCTTGGATATCTAGAATTTCCCTCCTTCAAAATGTCAACAAACGAAGGACATTAAATTGTGATGAATCTCTTTCAATGTTCTACTAACGAAGAAGATGAGCCCTTTTTTGAATACTATATGGAAATAATAATAAGATTTGGTAAGACACAAACCATGACAAGTGAGTGAAATAGTTTCAATCTAATAAGAAAAATAAGATAGTTGTATTGGGTAATATTTCTTTGTACCGAATTGTTCTTGGATATCTGGCATTTTCCTCCTTCAAAATATCAACAGATGAAAGGCATAAAATTGTGATGAATCCCTTTAAATGTTCTACCTACGAAGAAAATGAACCCTTTTTATTTGAATACTCTATCAATACTAATAAGAATGGGTAAGACACAAAACATTACAGTGAGTGAATGGGTGAACCTAAACCCTAAGCCCTAAACCCCGAGCCTTAAAACCTAAACTCTAAACCCTTAAACTTGAACCTTAAACCGTAAAATTTAATCCCTAAACCATAAACCCTAATCAACCCTCAACCCTAAACCTTAAACCTTTCCCTAAACCCTAGACCCTAGACCCTCAAAACCTAATCTATAAACCCTAATCCCTAAACCATAAAATGTAAATCGTAAACCGTAAACCCTCAACCCTAAACCCTAAACCCTAAATTGTACACCCTAAACCCTAAACCATTAACTTGTTATCAGCCAATTTTGACTTCACAAAATTAATAAAAAAATGGAAATTTTTGAAATTTTTCAAAAGTGTTACTTTGCATGATTCATCACTCTCATTGCGATCATCTCATTTTTGTGATCGTTCTAGTCTTCGTTTCATCCATTTCGGGCAAGAACTCCTCCCGCCAGGTCTTAAAATGCATTAATAATTAATTAATTAATATTTAATTAATTTATTATCCTTTATTTGATAAAATCATTTTTTATTAAATTTGGGGTTTTTAATTAAATAACTATTAATATAATAATTATTAAAAGTCATTCGACAAATTTTTTATTTTATTTTTTCCGGGAAGTAAGCTTGTGCTTCCAATCCGGGAATGCCAAATTGGCTTCCCAAGCTTGGATTTCCCCTTTCTGGCAATTTTATTTTAATTTCCCGCTTGTGGGATTTTCTCCACCAATTTCCAAATCAATGGATTGGCAAATGGGAAAGAAATCTCCTAATTTCCCACATGGGGAAATTGAACGAAGATTGTCAGCCCACCTTGCCATTCCCATTGGCAATTGGCCATTGCTTTCCCCATTTCCCCTGGCAATTAATTCCACTACCGGGAAGAGGGGAAGTCGGTTTAGCCTTCATAAATTCTTCCATTGGACTCGTTGGAAAGAGTCATGCGAAGCTTTCCAATTGCTTCTTATTTCTTTTGAAGAACATAATATTTTATCACATCCCACAATACTGTGAACGCCATTGTGAAGAAGAAATACAAGGAGGATAGAAAAATCATTTTTCACGCATTGGTGAAAGAAGACAGTCCAAACCAAATCAAATTTCAACACTGGTGAAGGAGAAGATAGACAAGCTTCCACACATAGGAGGGAGGACAACAGGTGAGAGGAAAGCCAAAAAGCTACGCAGGTTTCCAAGGAGGATAGTCAATTTAATTCTCTACACATGTACCAGTCTCAGTCAAAATAAAATAAAAATACGAGTCCAAAGCATAAACAAGCTTTCCACATCCCACGCATTGGTGAAGGAGTTTGATTCTAAAACAACAAGAATACAAATATCTGTGCAGTTTTTGAAGGAAAGTACAGTCCAAAATAAACAAGAAAACAAAAACATCCCACACATTGGCAGAGGGAAAACAACAGGTAATAAGAAAAGAAGGGAACACCATTTTTCACCATTCTTCAAAGTCTGTCCACACGCACATAAAATCTAAAAGAGTAGTCCACATGCTGGAGGTTAAAGAAGACCCACATGTTGGAGAAAGGAGAAAGAGGTAGGTTCAGGCAAAAAAAAACAAAGACCAGATCAGTCCAAAGCTCCTCCCACGCATTCATTAAAGAAGATTTACAGTAGTTTCCACGTGGAAAGGAGGAGAAGGCAATTTTCAGTCCAGCAAAGAAAAATCTCCCATCACAACCCAAGGAAATACATAGCCAGAAAGGACATTAGTTTCCACGTAGCCAGGAGAAAATAGAAGACCACACATCAACTAGAAAGTTCCACGCATAGGCAGAACACGTGGAAGATAATCTAAAAAAAGGGCAGTTTGATTTTTTTTTTTAAAAGAAAAAAGGTCCTTTAATTCTAACGCATTTGCTAGAGAATATTCCATGCCAAAGACAAGGAAGGAACATTTGTTTGTCAGGAGTAATTTAAATGCCACAACTTTCTGAAACAATTTCCACGTAGAGCTATTACCTAGTGTAAGAGAAGGAATTCATCACGCATTTTCCAAAGTACGCACTCATCATAATCAGGTGATTTTTCACACATACGAGGAAGAAT
Organism: Taxus wallichiana var. yunnanensis; assembly: GCA_018340775.1. NCBI lineage: Eukaryota > Viridiplantae > Streptophyta > Pinopsida > Cupressales > Taxaceae > Taxus > Taxus wallichiana. The sequence continues at coordinate 73,922,712 of CM031241.1, read as the reverse complement.
TTTCTCCGGAAAATTAAATAAAAAAAATTGATATTGAACTCGGGTTATTTCATTTATTTGAAATTTAAAAAAAAAGTTTTGCTTGAGTCGGAAATCAAACCAGTCTCGGTGTGTGATTTTGTAAACGAGACTAGTTATTATTATTATTGTTTTTTTAAATAATAATAATAATAATAATTTTAAAATGAGTCATATTTTTCTTGACCGATGGGGATTTGAGAGAATGAGACCGGACCCCTCTTGCATTGTTTTACGTGCTCGAGTCATTCATCTGTGAAATTCATAATGGCCGAGAAATCTAACAAATCTGCAGGAAGATCAAGGAAGCCGGTGGAGAAATCGAACAAGTCCGCACTCAAGTATGAATTCAAGGAATCATCCCTCCCAGTTCCATTAAGTCAGCATATGACAATATCACTAATACAAATTTGGGTCACATCAATGTGCAACAATTCTATGAACGGGTGAAAACTGAAGGCAAAACCATATTCTTGGATAGGCTTTACCATAGTGGTCTACCCAAGCAGCAACATTTCTTGTCTCGGTGCAGTGTCCAGAGTTGGTTATTGCTTGTGTTGAGCACTATGATCCTGAGAGATGAGGAATTTTTAAAGATAATCGCGAGCCTTTCCTCTTAATCACACCAGAGCACATTGAGGAATTGCTCAGCATACATAACTTTCCTGAGAATGTAGATATCACTCACTAGTCAGCGCAAGAATTTTGGGATGAAGAACCCCTGAGATGGAGAAAGATGGTTAATAACAACTGGTTAGTAACCAAGAGGCCTCGAATTGACGGGCTTCCAAAAGAATTGTATCATGTTGAGTTTATGGAAGAAATCAGGGACATGATTACCCTCCTAAGTTGATTTTTCGGTCTACCCTCTACTAGGATTATCCACCCATGGATGTATCGGTTTATCTCGTATCATCCTAGTCAAGAAAGAGTTTTGGATTGGGCCACTATCACCAAGTAACACCCTTCACAAACAATTGATAGAAGTTAAGATGACTGGATGCTTCTACATGAAATCGTATCTAACTTATGTGGTAGCTTTAAGAAAGCTATTTTTGGGACTTGAAATGAGAGAAGTCATGGGCTGTCAAATAGTGTTTTTCATGAAATATCACGATTCACCAGCTTTTCTTTGCCGACTTGAGCATGCATTTATGTTTTTGGTCCCCTGGAATAGTGTTTTTCCTTTGTTTATTGTTTAGGAGTTCCATTTGGTTTTGATTTTTGGGTGATTGAATTCCTATAAATGCATGGTTTGTGCACAAGCAAATGGTCTAGAAGTTTGGCTGGATTTTGAAGACTGATCTTTTCTCTCCTCATTTTAGTATTTTAGCTTGTTATCTTGTTTAGAAGCCATAGCTTGAATTCACTTGCATCTTTAGTTAGATTGCTCAGCTGTTGGTAAGCCACATACCCATCTTGTGCAGCAAAGGCATTGTCATTTCATCCAATCGGCCTCAAGCTTGCCTCTCGAATTTTCTTTGTCTGTAGATTTAATTTTCATTGTTGCTTAGAGTTCTTAGTTCACCATTATATGCTTGGTTAGCTTTATTCAAATTGTTGGTAAGCCACATATCCACTTCTTGTGCAAACAAAGTGTCGTTATTTTATCCAATCCATGGAATGTAATAGCTTAGGAAGCCATTAAAGTTGCAGGGTTTTTCTTCGAATAAGATAGTTACAGGTTCTGGTCGCTTCATGTTGCATGACTCGCAAAGAAAATCCCGCTAGGAATCGCATAAGCCAAGCTCGTACTCTTGCGCTGTCCCTCTCCTACTCGCATTCGGTCCGCATTCTCGAGCTGCCCTTGTCCTAAAATCTACTCCTATCGGTGCTAGCATTACACGCTTTTCTGGATCCACGTGAACATGAAAGAACGAGGAGATCACACTGAGGGGACAAGATCACACACACCATCGGATTCGCCACTGCTCATGGAATCCGTGTTTTAACTTTCAAAGTTCTAGTTAGAATCATATCAAATAGAGTAGATAATTGCTTCATTTCAAAGAATTCTATTCTCGATATTGCCAGTGAAGTCATGGAGGATTGATAGTTTCGAGAAACTATGATTCACTCCTCACTTCGAGGTAGGATCGAGAATCTTGCAGAGATAGATTAGATGAGCTATTTTATTTATTTAGAATAAATCTACAAATCGCACAGCAAATAACTACACTCGGTTATTTTGTCTGTTTTAAATTATTGTTTAGTTATTATTCCTAGATACATTTAAAATAGTTTGCTTTCCTTAAAATTCTTAAAAGATTTCTTAGAAGAATAAAAGTTATATATATGTTTTAGATTTATTCCACGTAGTTAGAATTTGCTTCGTTACAGTTAGATTTACATTTTATTTTGTATGACAATCACGGACCTCAGAGCCCGGGGAATATATATTTGAGCCAATCGTGCCTCAACCAAATCTCTCACACAGCAATAGTTGACATAGACCAAAATCTCGTAATACAAGTATTCCGAACAACAATGCATTTACAATCGATCAGCTTCTCGCTGAGAGGGTTAAACATAGAGGACGACCAAGCACACACGTTTTGGTCAAACCAACCAAATTACAGATTGCCCTAGGTAAACACTCACATGACTGTAGAAGGGTTCGAAAGAGAACAAACCTTTGGTTGTGATCCTTTGGTCCCACACAACAAAGTGCAGAGACACTCTCGTAGATATAGATACCGGCTAAGGATTCCAGGTTACATGAACGCCAGTAGATAATCTTGAGAAAATCACACAGTTGTTGGTCCTAAACATAGAAGCTGAGAAAGCATATGATTACTGGATACTAGGGATTAGAACTTGATTTCACGTATGACCATAACAGGACCGCAACAACCAAGAGTCTATGGTTGTGATCCACAGATCCCACAGCCCAACGAGTCCACAAGTCAATTAGATATAGACACTGGCCTACGCACACTAGTATTTAGATCCACTCCACTTCCACCCATCATCATCGAACAATTGTCCTTATTAGATATAGCGGCTAACGAAGCTAGAGAATTCTGGACTAGGCCAGAGAATCGTCCGTAGAGTCAATTATATTCACCATCCACTATATGACCTTATCAGGAGACATACACGAAACTATCCCTGGTCATTTTCCACGTATTCCACAACCCATAGATCGAATCACGCCAGAGCTCGATATTGATTGAGCCTTCGAGCACTCATCCTCGCCGATCGATCTATCACACCACCCAAGTTAGAAGGGCCTTCTTTGCCTTAGATTCACAAATTCCACTAGTGCGTGTCGAAGACATTAGACTCGCTAACTAGTTTTCTCGCATCCCACGCATATTCTACCCCCACCGGCTGTCTCGGCACGACTCGAGAGGTCGGGCACGCGGAAGAGTTACTTGTAGATTCTCACGCTCGCCGTCGCTTTTCTCACTTTTCATTAGCATTCACACAAAATTGGTGAACCCGACGTGAAACAAACGAAATTAGTGAAGCCGATTAAAACTTCCTACTTTCTCATTCGGAGTCATAATATCACGTGTTCTTTCACAAATCACCTTCTCCTTCCCATTATTCTCGCGGGTATTCATATACCCCGAATATGTCGGGATTCGATGCATATGGCAGACCCTCTTGGGTCTTGAGGCATACTACGCCCAATGTAATAGGCAATCATCACCTCGCTCTCAAGATGGGGTGACAACTATTCAACTAATCAGTTGTCAACACAAACCCCAAGAATCAGATATAGTTCATCTTTTCAAACTGAGGAGTTAGATCAACCCCTCGAACGCAACAAACAGAGCCTTCAGGTTCAAACAATATGACGTTTACCGGAGAATCTGGTTCATCTCCTCAAATGCTACTTAGACCACAAATTAGTAAACAATCAGACCCATACCTGGTCTTAGATGATGGACAATCAATACATTAACCTAGGAGTGAACAACATTCTCGGGGTATGTACCCACCTATAGGAGGTTTACAAATACAACCCGAGGTCTCTTTTCAAGAAAATACCTCTATGCCACTGCATATAGGAAATACTCTCAGAGAAACTTGGCAAGATAGCGATCAGTTCATGACAGGATATCACATGCCTATACAACACTGTGGGTATACAACAAACGCCGCTCAGACAAAACACCGTGACTTCACCAAATGAAGTCATTTCAACGTTAGTAGAAAAAGTGAGAGGGTTAGAACTGGCTCAAGCAAGTCAAAATTCTCCGTTCATACAAACAGGAAGTTCCAATCCTCCATACCACTCTGGCCAAGTAGATCTCCTCACAGGAGTAGGCACGTTAGGCATGCCACCTCACTATCCACAACAAACGCCAACAAGGCCCATCATCTCTAACACTATTCCTCCCGGTCTAGTGTCAAACAATCCATTCCTTGACAATACCCCGTCATACTTAAACATGTACTCCAAATCACCACAAGGAGATATTTTCTCCTCTCCCGGCATGTTTTCTCAAACGCAGGGACCTCCTTATGCCCCTGCCAACGCATACGCTGCACCGTATCAACAACCTATCCCACCATCACTCCCTCAGCAACCACCATCAATGGTCGAAAGCTATGCGATAGGGACTTATTCAGAATATCTAAAGGAACCCTTAGACTTCACCATACGAAGCGTCATGCTTCCAAGACCTCTTCCTGATTTACCCAAGTTCAAGGGTGAGGGAGATCCAAACGCACATATCAAAGCTTACGCTATAGCCATACGAGAATTACTCCCTTGGGATGGGGTTGTTGCTAAAATATTTCCCAAAACCTTGGAAGGCATTGCTCTCGACTGGTATTACAGGATACCTGAAGCCTCCATCCATTCATTTAAACAACTCGTGTCAGAGTTCATCAAAGCCTTCGACATGAACAAACTGTTGAGAACAGGAATCAGGGAATTCTTGCACATCAAACAAGAACACAACGAATCTGTCGCCCATTTCATCCAGAGGTGGCGTACAGTTCTTTATTCTTCAGCAAGTGCTCCAAACATGGATCAGATGGAACTATGTGATTTATTCCTTCATTCTCTCAGCAAGGAGGTGAAGGAAGAAGTCCAGAAGTTCCCGCTAAGAACTTACGATGAAGTACTTGAGAGCGCTCTTCGAATAGACCAAGCAATGATAGATAGTGGTCGTAAGACATATGGAACAAACGGGAGGTTAATCACCTCCACTCAAAACACTACAACTATCACAAATGTCAATCAAGGACCCAAAATCCTTAACAAAAATCGTGGGGTAACAACGGATGGGGTAACCGACCAGCCCAAGAGGGTAAATGTTGTTAATACTCCGTCACAAACAAACAACCAACGAAACAACAACTTTACCCCGACGATCAATACAATGGATTTTAACCATCCACAACAACAACAACAACAATGGTGAAATCCCATATAAGGGCCAAGCTAAAACTCATTTGGTTATCAAAACCAAAGTCAAAACTAAACAACAATTCCAAAACTTTAATCCTAATAGAAACAGTTTGATCAGAATTTTAGGCCACAATACACACCTAACCAACAAAATAGGAATTACAATCCCAATTCTTATTGTGGTTTCCACATAAAATTTGGGGTCACGATACTAGAACATGTCGTGACTACAATAAATTTATGCAACGCTTGCGTAAGAACAAAGACAGCTTCTTCATGATTTGTTTTTGCAGATCCCATCTCATCATCACCAAATACGCCGCAGGGGCGTTTCCCTCGTAATGCTCCCTCAAGATCTTTAACGATCCGCTCCCAAATCATGATAGCAATAGGCTGAATCCAACTCGAACAAACAAAGGTGCAATGACGGAAACAATGATCATGAAGCCTCGACTTCATTAAATCCATGGGCCTGCGCCACGCTAGGAGCTCAACCGAGACCCAAGATAGTCAGTTTGGTAGAATTAGACGCCGAACTACCTATCGAAGCTATAACAAGAACACGAGAGTAGTATTTCTCTCAACCGAGCCCAAGTCCTCTGCCAGAAACAGATAAGAGTCAGCAAATAGTAGAAAAACCCGTAGGTGCCTATGATTTAATTAGCGACCTAACAAAGACCTTCTCACACATTTCATTTTTGGACTTACTAAAGAACTCTCCCCTCACAGAGCTGCTTTTTAGAAGCATTAGGTCTAGGCCATCTAATTAACATCACTCCACCTCCCCCGAAACACAAGTAAATCACGAGATTTTGATATCCACCTCCGGGGCAGCCGGACAAGGATGTCGAATTCATATTCGAAATAAGTAAAATGCCCACAGATGCTGAGATCACACGCCGAGGTGATCCAGCCTTACACTTACAAGTATGGGTTTATAATAACTATGTAAAACGGGTAATGGTTGACGATGGGGCCGCAGTTAACATAGTCCCTTTCTTTCCTCCAAAACTTGGATATGGGGAAACAAACTGCTCCACTACTCGAAATACATCGAGAGGCTATGATAGCCTTAAAGCCACTTCGATAGAACTATAATACGCACGGTCACCTTAGGGCCCAAAACAATCCTCGACCGAGTTTTATATTATAGATCGGGAAACTAATTATAATATGATACTCGGCCGACCATGGATACACCGAATGAAGGCAATCCCTTCTACATTATTTCAAGAAGTAAGATTCTCGCATCTAGGAAAGGTATTTCAGAGCCAAAGGTGATCCAAAACCTTTCGATTTGCACCTAGCTGATTTAAAGAAAAGACAGGGGTGCACTAATTTGAATCGCCAACAAACCAACTTAATAAACCCACTCGACCCAAAACCAGAGGAAAAGTTGGTACCTACGACGGATCTTGAAACTACCAAAGATAGCCAAAACAATTCCAACCCCTAAAGATAAAACTAAAGAAAACAAAGATCATTAGGGACTACCGCGAAAATCGTTGAGTTGATAGAACAAGATTCACCAATGTTCTTACCATTTGATTCAAAGAGGGCATAGGATTTTCCCTAGGTGTTGGTTCCTTTCCAGCAGAGGACCTCTCGTATGGTAGAAGTAGAGTGCGCAAACGCAGCAGATGCCCCAACATCTATACTCCGGCTAAGTATTGACTCTCCATTTCGATGGAGCTAAATGTCATGCATGGAGCGGGGCAGGTATAATTTTTACTTCGCCCGAGGAGAAAGTCCTCCCATTCGCTTTTAAATTAAACTTTGAATGCACAAACAACGGCGCGCCGAGTACGAAGCCCTCCTCCTGGCCTTACCTTAGCCAAAAGAATTGGTATTGATAACATCGTAGTCCCGGGAGACTCGCAATTAGTGACAAATCAAGTTTCAAGTATATGAAACTAAAGCCGAACATTTGCAACTCTACAAAAATGTCGTATTAGATTTAAGCAAGGCGTTCAACTTCATATCCATCAAGCAATCCCCGCGAGAGAAAAATCTTCTCGCCGATTCAATAAAGAACCTCAAAGATCACGTTTTACTCCAAGCAATGAGTTAGAAGATACCCACTCACGGTGTCCATTCGTGATGAACCATTGATAAAAATAATGACAAATCCTCTTTCAAGCGGAAGTGAATCTACCGTCCTAGACCATGTTGATAGTGATGTGGCTACTTTGGATTACTTAAATGCCTATGCAGCACTACATCTCTCCTATCACATGCTAGATTTATCCTTGATTCCACATTCGTCTTCCTACTTCGGAAATCCCGTAACGGATCTTCCCTCACAAATGGAACCTAGCATATACGCAGTAGAAAATGGGGATGATTTAGATTTACCTCCAAAGACCACCCGAGTTCAAGAGGGTAACGCCTCTTCTTTGATCGAAGAAACAATCGATGTCAACATCGGGACAGAAGATGAACCAAGAATATTGAAACTAGGTTCTTCGTTAACCCAGAAGAAGTGGAAATACATACTCAAATTCTCAAAGAACATCAGAAGGTGTTTGCATTTAATTATAAGGAGATGATAGGAGTCGCACCCCACATCATGTGCACAACCTCGTCACTAGATCGATGCAAAGCCAATTAAACAAAAATCAAGACCCATGAAGCCCAAAGTAGCTCTCATGGTAAAAGAGGAGGTAATAAAACTCCTTCGTAGGATTCATCAAGCCGCTTGACTACTCCCAATGGGTATCTAACATCGCTCCGCATTCTCAAGAAGAATGGAAAGATACGCATCGCATAGATTTTCGAGATATCAACAAAGCGTGTCCTAAGGACGACTTCCCATTACCATCCATAGATGTTATTGTTGATGCAACAACCTGGTTTTGAACTCTTGTCTCTCATGGATGGATTCTCGGATATAATCAAATCAGAATATCCGAGCAAGATCAAGCTAAAACCACGTTTATAACTCCTGGGGAACCTATTGCTACGCTCGTTATGCCATTCGGTCTCAAGAACGCCGTGCTGCATGCTACATGCAGCTGGGCCATGACATACATATTTCACGATCTAATTCATAAAATCATGGAATCTTACGTAGATGACTTATCGCTAAAGCCAAGAAGCGCCAGACCATCCCGAAGTACTCGCGTCATTCTTTCACGTCTAATAGAATACGGAGTCACGCTAAATCCAGAGAAATGCGTCTTTGGTGTAACAGGAGGAAAGCTCCTAGGTTACATCATATCGTCACGAGGAATTGATGTTGATCCAACCAAAATTTGGGCTGTCCTCGAAATGGTCCCACCTTCGAGTGAATCTGGAATCAGATCATTTCTCGGAAAGCTGGGTGCAATCCAGAGATTTATCCCAGACTTAAGCTTCGCCGTTCATCCAATCAACAATTTACTCAAGAAAGACTATAGCCTTGATTGGACCGAAGATTGCAATGAAGCTTTTGATGCAGTTAAGCGTTTCCTTTTATCGCCACCTACGCTAATGCCACCTAAGCTAGATCACCCGTTAATTCTATATTCACGAGCTACCAATGTCTCGCTGGCCTGTATGTTGGCCCAAGAAGACGATAACAAGAGAGAACGTGTGATTTATTTCATTAGCCGAACGCTGCTCGACTATGAAACACGCTATACACAGGCAAAACGAGAATGCCTTGCCATAGTCTTTGCTACTAAACGCCTAAGACATTATATGTTGAATCAAGAAACGAAGGTCATGGTAAAAACGGACCATTTACGGACTTTTCTCACACAAGGGTCCTTATCTAAAAAGGCTGGACGTTTTATAACCTTAATGGGAGAGTTCGAATTAACATTTGTAAATCAGAAGTCGGTTAAAGGACAAATCATCGCGGATTGGTTAGCTGACAACCCATTAGACGGAGGTGATTTAGTAGATTTAGACTTTCCAGATGAATGCGTATACTACATCGAAACTCGACCCGCTATCTCTGAGTGTCCTTGGTACACTGATATCATTAATTATATCATGGACCATACGTACCCGGAGGTAGTTACACCGCAACAAAGAAGGCGGTTACGCATAATCGTAGCTAAATATGTCATTATAGAGCAGGTGTTCTATCGAAAAGCATTCGATGGAATGCTCTAAGGTGTGTCGACACGTAAGAGTCCAAGAGGATTCTCCATGAATCCCACAATGGTATATGTGGAGGCCACTGGTGGCCATGCCACCGCTCAAAAAATACATCGAATGGGCTATTTCTGGCCCACTCTAGAACATGACGCGATAGAGTTTGCACGCAGGTGTCATAAGTGCCAAGAATTCTCCCACGAGATCCACATGCCAGCACAAGCTCTACAACCAATCGCAACTCCATGGCCCTTTTCTACATGGGGTCTAGACTTAATAGGGAAATTCTCTCCCTCATCCACAGACGGCCATAATTTTATAATCACGGCCATCGAATATTTTACCAAATGGGTGGAGGCCATGCCTCTTACTACTGTACCTGGTTCTGTGATCGCCAAGTTCATTTTGAACCAAATCATTTGCAGTACGGTATCCCGCAAATCATTATCTCCGATAATGGAACTTCTTTTAAGAATGAAGAGGTTCGTGAGCTATGCAATAAATTTAAAATAAGCCATCATACGGCTTCCTTGTATTATCCCCAAGCCAACGGGCAGGCTGAAGCAACAAACAAAACACTGAAAGCCATTCTCCTTAAAACGGTGAAAGAAAACAAACGAGATTGGCATTTGAAGTTATATCCGGCCTTGTGGGCCCACCGAACCTCAATAAGAACACCAATGGGAGCAACTCCTTTCTCGCTAGTATTTGGGGGCGTAAGGCTTCTCCCGCTTGAGGTCGAAATACCTGGGCCTCCGCATTTCACTACAAGGGATTCTCGGATGAAGACGCTTACAGAGAAGCACGTCTTTCCCAACTAGAAAGCCTAGATGAAACTAGGTTAGATGTCGAACAACAAGCATAGAGCTTATGCCGACCGAATGTGCCGGGCAAAGATAACAAGAAGGTCTATGAACGCGATATATACGAAGGTGATCTAGTTCTAAGACTAGACAAATGGATCGACAAGAAGACCGCGAAGGAAGGAAATTCGCCCAAATGGTTGGGCCCATACCGAGTCATGAAGGACTATGGAAATGGTGCATACCTCTTATGTACGCTAGAAGGTGAGGAATTTGGTGAAAACAACAATTCCCCGCACCTCAAACGATTTCTACGCATAAGCAACTAACGCTACCTATATAACTATCTACATTGCATTTTCATATAGATTAGATCATTTTGTCCATTGTTTCTTACACAAATGTGATCAAGGAATCTATTCTCAAAGCAATTCATTACAAACTCATGATGTTTTGGCATAAAACTTTCTAATCATATCTCTCCATTTTCACGATATCATCAAATCATCTCTTAATCTTTTATCAAATAAAATCAGACATGACAAAGTCTTAACGGTAACCATACCAAGATCTCGCAAGTTTGTTCTCACTTTGATTTCTTCTTAGGATAGGTGTCTTGCCTATGGTCTCTTCTAGAAGCTTCATGGTGTCACATCTATCCCATATACACATCTCTTTGGAAATAAGCATATACTGACATTTTACTCAAATAAGCAAGTCAAAAAGTGATTAAACAGAAAATTTTATTTTTACACATTTCCTTGTTCCCACCAACCTTCTGATGATGAGTCATCTCTTACTAGTGACGTAGGGTTGGGAAAGGATGGAAATGCCCTTACTCGCCTATGCCTTGCCCACGGTGATAAACCCACGCTTCTTACTAGTAGCATGGGGCAAAGTGTAGGGGGTCCTCTTGACAAAGCAAACGTTAAAAGGTCATAAACAAACAATTCAAACTTTGAGTCAAAAATGAATGAATCAGATGTTCAAAATCCCAAGAGAGTTAAAATCCTAAAACCCAGATTTTGTCTACTATGTGGCCATCTACGGGTCTAAGTCTAGATAAACCGCAAAGCAAGTCGCATCCAAAACTATGAAGTCATTCAGTAGAGTAAGCTTCAGAGTTTCCAATTTGGTTCCGCCAAAGCTTTGTCTCGTCTTTCATCACTATCATTTCACCATATTTCATAACTTGCGCCCTTCGCTCTTGGTGATAAGCCCTCGCATCTTACTAGTCACGTGGAGTTAGGAGTGGGGCAAGTTAACTGCTCATCATAATCGGTTATTTTCATCACTTTGCCAAAACAAACATGAGGTATCCAAATTGCTCATGTAAGCTAAGATTCAAGATCACAATATATCTACAATATCATGTATCAGCATCATGAAACACAAAAAGAAAGCAAACATTTGCATCATTTGTTTTCCATTGCATACATTCTAGAAGGCATATAAACCATACATCGTAGTATACACGAGGAAGCCGGAAACAGAAAGGGAAAACATGAGTGACAAGCTTTTGATCCAAAAACGAATGCATATATATAAATAATCAATGTTTATATACAATGCCATCATGCACTAGGCATGGTCAAAACGCTCAAAGAGCCCGTGATATACAAAAGAATCTATAGTACAAAATACATAGGAGCCAAGTGGTCTCTCAACCCCTACGCGACCCCTCCAAAGGTGCGCGCCTCGCCTAGACTCGCTACACGCCGACGCTCCGAATGAACGGAGGGCCTGTGGTCCCGAGGAGCAGCCGCGGTCTCACCACGAGAGTGGCTCCTCATAAGGCGCTCACCATCCTATAGCCCGCCAACTCTCAGACGTAGGTCGACACCATCTCGCCACGTGCCAAATGGGAGCGAAGACGTCAGCATGCTCCGCCGGCCGCCGAGGGCCCCAAGCATCTACGGATAGCTCCGCACGGGTCTTATCCATGGGGATCATCAGGAATCAGTGCATACCCCGTGGATCGATCCCGCCACTCGCCGGCGCCTCTCGAGCAAACAAAGGAGAAAATGAATTAGAAACCAAGCAAGAGGCTAAAAGATACAAGATAAAAACACAAGAGAGAGATAAAACAAATCCTAAATTAAACAAACATCAAAGGAAGAAAGGATAACTTACTCGGATCACCGGCCTCCAAGATGGATCGCTGGGGCCAAAGACCCGCCGGATGCCGCCGCCGACCGAGGGGCTGCTCCTGTAGCAGGGGCAACATGTCGCCCCACAACTGACTCATCCTCTCCACCATGGCCCTGAGAGAGTGGCTCCTCTGAGACTAGAGTGTCCCCTCTCGCGCGCCTCCTCGGCCCCTCTCCGCCGCATAATATCCCGAGTGTCATGCCACTCAGATCGCTATCATCGCCCGCTCCTCCGACCTCCTCCGTAAGCTCCTCAGAATCGGAGTCAATGTCTATAGGGTCATCGCTGCTATGAGCAGGACCCGCAGCAATCTGAAGCAAAGGTGCCCGAGGCGCACCGGCTCTCCCTCTGGCCCGAACTATCCTCCTAGCTGCAATGGGAGTGCCAGGAGTGACCACTGTCCAACCTCGGCCTCTAGGCCCCCCTCTGGCCTCGCGAACTGATCTGTAAACTGGTGCCACTGGGGGAAGCATGCCCACATATGGAAGGCCAAACTGCTGAGGAACTCTGCCAAAAGGATGTACCTCCACCCATCCCACGCGGTCGATGAGCTGCCCTGTGGTGGAGCAAGAGATCAATGTAAGGGTCTCCTCGCCCCATATGCCGGCCATAAGCCGGTACGGTGTCACCTCCATATCTGCTGTGGTAAGGGAGGCAACTGGCTGGTGAGGTGCTCTAAGCACCGACATATCTGACCATCTGGCTGCCCTCACAGCCCCAGGATCTGCCACCTCTACGCCTCTGCCATAGGGAATAAAATGCTCATACACCCAACTCATGACTAGAGTTGGGTGGCTCAATGACTGTCCCTGTAAACGGACCACCCTATATAAATCATGGTAGGTGGTCCCTGTAATGTCCGCACCTGTGCGTATATCCGGCCATGCCCTCTATCTCGTGCAATGATGGGGGCCCAAAGAAGATAACAAAGTGTCCCCTCCCTTGTCCCCGATCAATCTCGAGGCAAGGATCCCCATGATGGCCTGTCGAAATATGGGGATAGGCAAAGAAGGGATGGATCGAACTCTCACTCCCTTCTTCGACCCCGTGGAGATAGCTGCATCTCCCATGTAACCTGCCCACCGTGCACCGTGCCCGTGAGCTCGCTGCCTCTAATGTGAGTCTCCTCCCGATGATCGGGACCCCCAAAATATGGTAGACATCCTCCAACGTGATAGTCCACTCACCGGACCCCTGGCAGTCGGAAAGTGTTCCGATCTGCGTCCCAATATGAAAATAAGTCACAAAGGATGTGACTAGATGGTGTGACATGTGGAACGCGCGATATGCGCAAGATACCGCCCTCTCGTAGTGTGTCCCTCGCTCCGGTGAGAGGGCATCCAGCACTTCGACAGCCTGGCCCACACTCTCTCTCTCGGCTCCATCCGATGTATTCCTCCTCGCCCGCATACACCCAAAAACACAAAACAGAGCAAGTTAGTATCTCGAACAATACCGAGAGAGTCATAAAAATGTATAGAAGTGCAAAAAATACAAGTGCAATCTCAAAATTAAGTTCTTTTTGCATTCTCAGGTCAAAACCGCCGCCCCGAGCAGGAGGCGGAGCAGAACCGCCGCCTTAAAGGGGGAGGCGGTTTGTAACCGCCGCCCGAACAAGGGGCGGTAACAGAACCGCCGCCCCGGCTAGGCCAGGCGGCGGTCGTGGTCCGAAACCCGCGTGGGTTTCTAATCCCAAAAAGCCCAAAATAAGTAAAAAAGACCATTTAACTAAAAATGGAGCCTACCCAAGAGGCACCCCCTAGGTGGACCTTTTGAACCTAACATTTTCAAAAATAACCCCCCCATTACGAAAAATTTAACATTTCAAATTTAAAGGGGGAAAACACAAAATTGAAGAAAACCAACCCGTGATCTAAAGCAGGTGTGTTCCGCACGTGAGGGAGGCATGATCACGATCTCGCTGTGGACGTTTTGACTCTACTCACGCAAGAAACCGTCACCGTGGGTCCCAGAGCTCAAAATCAATCAAATCAACTCGCACAAATGAATAGGAAAATGGGCCCACTTTCATATATATAGCACCCTAATTCATTTTAAAAGACTTTTTCGCAGGTTTGGAGCGCTGATGGAGGTAAGTTCCTATCCCCGCACGAATGGTATGTTCTCATTCCCTATTATTTTAGCGTTTATTTTCCAAATTATTGTATCTATCTGCACTTGAGTTCTCTTTTCATTTTGCAGTAGGGAATTTTGATGATGGCGCTGTTTCAACACACTGAAACATGTAAGGTATAGCTTCTAACTCCCCATTTCGGGATCGCCATACTGACCCACCGCTTTATGCCTCTTCATGGCTAAAACGCTTCTCCGAGGGGGCAATATGTACGTACTCCAAAATTGTAAGGTATCAGTATCGCGGAACAATGTAATAAGTTCCCAATGATGATACAGGTCTCCTCGCAAGGTGTTCGGGATCCAGAAAATCCCTCGGAGTATGTGTTAACATCCCGCATGCCCCGCTTAGCCCCCGCGCCCTTTGTTTTCCCCTTTTTCCCTCTTTCCTTGGCCTCTTGATCTTCAGTGACGAAACCGCCGCCCTGCAGGGTGGCGGTCTCGTGACCGCCGCCCTGATCAGGGCGGCGGTCCTCTAACCGCCGCCCGCTAGCGGCGGCGGTCCCGTGCGTTTTCCAGAACGTTCTTTTGACGCGACTCGCGTGAAATATCACGATTCACCAGCTTTCTTTGCCGACTTGAGCATGCATTTATGTTTTTGGTCCCCTGGAATAGTGTTTTTCCTTTGTTTATTGTTTAGGAGTTCCATTTGGTTTTGATTTTTGGGTGATTGAATTCCTATAAATGCATGGTTTGTGCACAAGCAAATGGTCTAGAAGTTTGGCTGGATTTTGAAGACTGATCTTTGCTCTCCTCATTTTAGTATTTTAGCTTGTTATCTTGTTTAGAAGCCATAGCTTGAATTCACTTGCATCTTTAGTTAGATTGCTCAAATTGTTGTAAGCCACATACCCATCTTGTGCAGGCAGTGCAAGTATTGTCATTTCATCCAATCGGTCTGAAGCTTGCCTCTGAATTTTCTCTTTGCTGTAGATTTAATTTTCATTGTTGCTTAGAGTTCTTAGTTCAGTTCATTATATGCCTGGTTAGCTTTATTCAGCTGTTGGTAAGCCACATATCCAAACTTCAGTGCAAAAAAGTTGTCGTTATTTTATCCAATCCATTAGAAAAGAATAGCTTAGGAAGCCATTAAAGTTGCAGGTTTTGCTCTTCGAATAAGATAGTTACAGGTTCTGGTCGCTTCATGTTGCATGACTCGCAGTAAAATCCCGCTAGGAATCGCATAAGCCAAGCTCTGTACTCTTGCGCTGTCCCTCTCCTACTCGCATTTTCGGTCTGCATTCTGAGCTGTCCTTGTCCTAAAATCTACTCCTATCGGTGCTAGCATTACACGCTTTTCTGGATCCACGTGAACACGAAAGAACGAGGAGATCATACTGAGGGGACAAGATCACACACACCATCGGATTCGCCACTGTTCTGTGGAATCCAGGTTCTAGCTTTCAAAGTTCTAGTTAGAATCATATCAAATAGAGTAGATAATTGCTTCATTTCAGTGAATTCTATTCTCGATATTGCCAGGGAAGCTGTGAGGATTGATAGTTTTTGAGAAACTATGATTCACTCCTCACTTCTGAGGTAGGATCGAGAATCTTGCAGATAGATTAGATGAGCTATTTTATTTAGAATAAATCTACAAATTGCACAGGCTGATAACTACACTCGGTTATTTTGTCTGTTTTAAATTATTGTTTAGTTGTTATTCCTAGATACATTTAAATAGCTTGCTTTCATTAAATTCTTAAAAGGTTTCTTAGAAGAATAGAAGTTATATATGTTTTAGATTTATTCCACGTAGTTAGAATTTGCTTTCATTAGCTTAGATTTACATTTTATTTCAGTATGACAATCACGGGACCTCGGAGCCCTGTGGAATATATATTTGAGCCAATCGTGCCTCAACCAAATCTCATCACAAAGTAAATAGTTGACATAGACCAAAATCTCGTAATACAAGTATTCCGAACAACAATGATTTACAATCGATCGCTTCTCAATTGAGAGGGTTAAACATAGAGGACGACCAAGCACACACGTTTTGGTCAAACCAACCAAATTATAGATTGCCCTAGGTAAACACTCACATGACTGTAGAAGGGTTCGAAAGAGAACAAACCTTTGGTTGTGATCCTTTGGTCCCACAAACCAAAGTGCAGAGAGAGACACCTCGTAGATATAGATACCGGCTTAAGGATCCAGGTCGCAGAACCCGTGAGATATTCCCGAGAAGATCACACAAGCTTGTTGGTCCTAAACATAGAAGCCGAGAAAGCATATGATTATGGATACTAGGGATTAGAACTTGATTTGTATGACCATAACAGACCGCAACAACCAAGAGTCTATGGTTGTGATCCACAGATCCCACATGCCCAACGAGTCCACAAGTCAATTAGATATAGACACCGGCCTACGCACACTAGTATTTAGATCCACTCCACTTCCACCCATCATCATCGAACAATTGTCCTTATTAGATATAGCGGCTAACTAAGCTAGAGAATTCGGACTAGGCAGAGAATCGTCCGTAGAGTCAATTATATTCACCATCCACTATATGACCTTACAGAGACATCCGGTCATTTTCCACATTCCAAACCCTTCATAAATGATGATGAGGATGTCATTAATCCCTCATATGATGCAGTTGTGTTTACCCCATTGCCTTGAATCATTTGGACTAAAAGAGATGAATTTCTCTTGATAGCAAGAATCAACCAATTATTGAAAGAAGCATATCTTGGTATGATAGAGAAATTGCCAAGTTACAATCAATTCAAGATCACATTTCAGAATCACAAAATTGCCAACACGAGGAGGCCTCCATTCAACCAAAGTCTCTTCTTGATCAACCTTTGTACCATCCAATCATACACAACAAGCAAGAAAGGAGTGGTTGCCAAAATCCACTTCACCAAGTAACATGTCACGAGGAGAAAAATCTAAAGATCCTAACCCCGAAGAAGGAAGAGAGCGTGTATCAGGATTTTCTACCTCGAGTAGAGATTCTTCTACCCACATTGTTAATAGTGCTCAGAAGCTAGTGGCAAACGATCCTCAGTCATGCTTCGAACAAGCGTCCACTCAGGTGCAGGTAATTCAAATATCAAACACTTCGGAGCATGTAGTTCATGAAGGGATTTCTCAAAATCTCCCTAATAATCAAAAGGTGGATATTGAGGTTGTTTCTCCTCAAATCGAGGTCGTAGATAGGATTCAAGCAGGATCTCATGATTTCGAGAATAATGAGAATATTGATACAATCTCTAGGATTTTGTATGCAGAAATAGTGCATGATACTCCTTCCTGGGTTGATTCTGAGGTTAAGAAAGGAAGAGGGTTGTCAAGGCAATTGAAATTGATTTTGATGCCCTTTTCAAACTTTCAAATGATGTCATTCCAAAGAAGCCTAAGGTTTTTTCTCAAATAATGGTGGATAGTGACGGAAATAGGTTTGCGGATCTCGCCATCCCACAAGTTGATAAGGAGTGTGATGCCATGACACCTGCTGATTATGAAGTTTCCAGACTTGGACTTGGGAGGTCTACATTAGAAAGTGACATGGTGATGGCTCAAGATTCAATTGATATCGTGCTAAAGAGACTTGAGAAATATAAGTCTCAAAACTCTCAGCTCAAGGCCAAAAAGAATCAATTGGTGGAATATGTTCAACATTTGATAAATCCCATATCATCCACTTTCCTAGTACCTGATGCAGTGGCTGCCCCAAATGAAGAGACTCTCAATTTGTCAAAAGAAATAAACACATTAGGCCATGTCACTAAAACTTGGCTTTCAGAGATTCTTGTTTTAGGCCAAGAGATGATCAAAATTGCGGTTAAGCTTCATGAAGATGTCAGTGCGTATCTTGATCCAATTCTTTCTTTCAAAGAAACTTTTGTTTCTAATATATCAAATTTGGATGAGATATTGCCCAGTTTACAGGAGATGACAAGTATGGAATCCTCAGTTTTAGCCATTGAAGGAATTCTCAAATTTGAACATCGAGGGACACATTTTCTTTGGTGTTTGCATCTTAAATCAAGGAAGATGCTTCTCGAGGATTCTATGATCCATTATGAGAGCATGTGCAATGAATCCTTCACTTCACTCTCCTTGATTCAAGAATTCATAGCTGAGATTCCTTGCAACCTTGTAAATGAGCATAATCAAAGGTGTTCATCGGAGTAGGTGGAAGAGCAATTTTCACAATTGTTTAAGGACATGTACACTCCCGCTAATAATTTCTCGTCAGTTTCAATGGAGCGGTGCATCAAATTAAAGAACTTATTTGAGAACGCTCAATCCAAAATTGTTAATTTAAATGATATGCCAAGTATAATTCTTCAATTGCAGGTATTTTGTGAGGCTATTCTTCAACCAGATGAACCTCCAGAAGAAGAAAAGATGTTTGAAACTTTAGGAAGGCTTAGATCCTTTCAACTAGCAAAAGCAGCAGATCCTAATTTCACTGGCAGCTCAGGGTGCTAATTTTCTTGGTATCTAATGAAGTGGGAGAGTCTATTTCTCATATGCTTGAGATAGGCAGACCCCATTTCAATGGATAAGGCACTGGTTATTATTGTGTATTTTGAAAGGTGTTGTTATTTGCTCTCGGGAAACTATGGATATTTTAAGAATTTTCTATTTTTGGTTGTCTTTAGTAAAGTTGTTGAAAAATTCAAAGGTCACTTAAGTTCCTTATTTAATGTTCATGTAAAACCCTAACTACTTTGTAACCAAATTTTGGGTTATAAAAGGATGTGAGGGGCTCATTTGTAAGGGTGACTTTGAGAGAGGAGAAGAAATACTTTTGTGTGCAAGCTTTGTTTCAGGAAGAAACTTTGTGTTCTTTTGTGAAAACATTTTGGAGTTAATGAAATACGAACTTTGTGTCTCATTCATTGTCTCTTGTAACATTTGATGTTCTTATGTTCATTAGATGTTAGGTGTTTGAATCTTGCATGAAAATATTATCTTTGATCTTATTGTCAATGTTATTAATCTATTGTTCTAGTTCACAGTGATCAAGCTCTGATTATCTACTTTCTCATGTGTGTTCCCTTTTACACATTCTTGTTTGGCTAACTCAAACTCCGTTTTATTTGTGTTGGTTATTCACCTTTCTTCTTCATGCAATATTAGGCTCTGTTTTTACCTAACTCTTGCATGTTCTTTTAGTTCATTCCATTCCACTCCTTTCCTTCATTCCATTCCATCTCCCTCATTCACTTTTCTTTCCATTGATTCTCCAAAACACCCCCCACATACAATTTTGAATGTACAAATGTAAATATAGTTTTGGTTTTCAATAAAGGCAGCCTCATCTTCATTGAGGAGGGACTTCATTCCCACACTATTGCATGTCATTTGCATGCGTGCAAATCCATATGCTAACATAACCCTAAACTCTAAACCCTAACCCTTGATGATAATCATATCCAGACTCTGTCATTGTACCCAAATCTCTCCAAAGAATAAGATAAAATGAGCTAGTCATACCACCAAGGTACTGGGACCATCATGTGTGAAGTTATAACACATCATCTATCTCCATGAGATACATATCAGAAAATAATTGTATGAGAATCTTGAATTTTATTCCATAAAAGGATGATTTTACAGCCATGAAAGATAGAGGGATGATATTTATATGGAGCACCATGTTTCTAAGAATGAGCAATCATCTGAGTTCACTTGATGTAATTCACTTAGTAATATTCATAAAAAATCATTCAACACCTAGTAGTGTGATCAAACCTTAAGGATGAGGCACATTACAATCACCTTATTTTTGCCATAGGACAAGAATCCTATTTAGGGACCAATCCTCTCTCTACAAAGTGAGGATCTCATTTTAGTTAGAAGTAGACAAGTATCATAAAGCTCATTCATGGTCACTAAAGTGAATTATGGACCGAATTTCAAAATTAGTACCAATTCAAGTAGTGGTAGAGCCAAAATCCAATCCATAAGCTCAAAACCCTACAAAACGACTATATGTTTTCGTAAAATAAAGACTCGACTACAATATATATGGCCCGAAAATTTTAGGTCATTGTTGAAATTCTGAAAATGTGTAAGTACTCACCAAATTAGATTTTGAAAAACTATCTTGTAGATTATAACTATTAGAGCTACGGGACCACTTCCATCAAAGTGCAGGAGGTGACCCTAACTTCTTATATTTACTAAAATAAATTTAAATTATAGGATTTATTTTATTTAATCACTTTATAATTTTATTATTTCTTATACTTAACATTTATTTTAGTATATATGGTTCCTTTAGTCCCTGATAAAATTCATATTGCTAAAAAGACATACACGTTTTATAGCACTAGAAACTCATACGTGTTTTAGGTTCATGAATTCCCAAGCATAGGAAATCATAACTCAATCGTGTTATTGCAAAATGTGATCGTGTTTCATTCATTTTTCATATTTTGTCCACTTTTTGGCCCCCCAAATTGGTGCACTTACTTGAATGTCACCTCGTAGGGCCGAAGTTGCCCATGTCACTCCCGCGACTCTAACACATCCAAGTCCTCCCCGCGGAAAAATCAAGTCATTTATTATTATCTAATTTTCTATTCTATCATGTAATTTTATATTTAATCATCAAATTCTTCTATTTTGTTATATAATTCATCTTTTTTACCATCGAGAGGTTTCCAAAACCTTCATTTTCTCAAAAATTCATTCTAAAATCTCTTTTATGCCTGGCACACCCCTAACGGAACCAACACACCCGCTAGTGCATAGGCGTACTCAAATGCACCACCACACTCCTCAAAGACACTAGCACACCTCTCAAAGTGCATATGCATATTCTTTTTCCCTCGAAATATTATATGCATAGGCACAATTTTCTTTGCAAAGGTGCATATGTGTTCGACGTTTGATGAAATTGAGCATAGACACATTCTTTTTGCATAGGTACATATGCGCCCATGCATCACTCTAAATTTATGCATTCGTACCCTTTAGGGCACTAGCATGTATGCACCCACATATAGGCGCACCTATGAGCACAAGCACGCCCATGGGCCACGTCTATGCATTTTTTTACCCTAAATACCCTAATTAATGCATTTTCATCCAAAATTAAATGCTTGAATTTGAAAAATGTGCGTGGTTTATGTTTTTTTGTACCTCTGGGCCATCCACTAGGAGTCTTCTGTAGTCTCTCATGTGATGTGCATGTTGTTTCAGATTCCAGCCGCACCCTCGCCATTTCCTCTTGTAGGTTAGAGCTTAATCAAAAATAAAATTGTAAGTGAATGTGGTAAATAACATTGGCCGCAATGCCTATATACCCATTTTACCACATGTGACATGTTTCTCACCCCGAGGCACTTTGGAGCCATCACGGGTCTTTTAAATTCTTCTAACACTCGACGTGATGATTATTTTTAATAAATAAGTATTTTTCACCCATTTTCCTACCCTAGGCACATTTTTTTCTTCGCGGCCTTTTCTACTACATGGGGCATATTCTTACCTCATGGTGAATTTTGGCAATGTCTCATGACCTTTTTATATATTCTAAAATATTATCTTCCCAAAAATTGAAAAACAAAACAATATAAAATTTTCAAAAACCCAAAAAAATTGGTGAAAATTAAAAATCCAAAAATTGCAAAAATTCAATTTTTTCAAAAATTGGTAAATGACATGCCTCAGTAGCTGAAGCTTGTATCAAATGCATTTCCTCGAACATTGAAATTTGTCCTACAAAATCACATTTCTTAAGTTCTTGTTCATTCTTGTCTCAAGTGACTTGCAAATCACCGAGATCTACCTCTAAGAACAAAGTAGGGCATGTTTACTATATTGGTACTCCCATGCAAATGCAGTCTTTTTCTAGAGATTGTGTCATAGTGCAAATTTTTTTTTCATGGGACTACTTGTGTCTTCCATTTTTTCCCTCACATGTATCCTTGCTTGGGCACCATTTTTAACCATTTTCGTTACAATACACGAACATTCCGAACTAAAGCTCGATAACATAAACATTGGTGTAACTATCTTGAATGTTTTTTTAGTATGTGTGATTGTACTTATTTATTTGTTAGGTTAGCTGGTTTAATTTCTCGTATTACATTGCATTTTGTTTCTTGCATGGAGTTAAGCATCACTTTACTTTCTCATATTACATTGCATTTTGTTTCTTGCATGGAGTTAAGCATCACTTTACTTTCTTGTATTGCATTGCATAATGTATGTTGCATGGAGTTACATATTTTTAACAGTAAACAATTATTTGTAATATAGCTTTTCATGTTATTTACACTTTTGTTTATTTTAATAAAGGCCAATGATGTAGATCTAGGGGCAAAATGATACAACACAGTTGCTTATTGAAAGATTGGATACAAATATTGGGCTTGTCCTATATTCTCCATTATCATTTCTATATTCTCCATTATCATTTCTTATCACTACTAATTTTTCTTCCAAATCACCTGGGGTAATAGAAAACCATGTTTATCCCTATCCTTACTTCTTCTATCCGTTTCAATCATGTTTTCGATCGACGATTGACTTCTTCTATCACCCCATCGAAACTCAAAGGGGTATCCTTTATTATAATATTTTTCTTCAAAATTTTTATTGTTTATATGCTTGTCTACTATATTTGAAGTGAAGTCACTTACTTCACCTTAAACAAGGGAAAATTTAGACACCTAAATTTTCTTTTGCAATCTTATTGCAAAAATCACACAATTCGCTCTCATTCTTACCATTTCCATTATAATTAGTGTTTTCCACTAATTAACTAACATTTCTTACCATTTTGGTCAATTAACAGCACATTGTTGATCACCTACCCCCTTTCGCATTTAGGATGCCACTTTATGATGGATAATAAGTCAAAATCCTCTTCCAAAAGACAATTAGCGATTATTAGCTAATTAATCTTATTTTACTCTTGTTTTGGTTAATATACCCTACTATTGGCTTAAACCCCTCTTCTAACCACTCAAAATCACCCCACTTCCTTCCACAACGTCTCAAAAGGCTTAAAAAGCCTATCTTAGCCTCCTAATTGACCCTAAGTGGTTGATTAAGGCTCCTCACATCCTGATCACTTGATATTTCACTAATTGTGATTAACAAAGCTTAATAATGATTAGAAATTCTTAATATTTTTGTACTTTTAGTCCCACATACACAAGATGAAAGTTTTCCTCAAAGGAAAAACTATAAATAAGACTAAGTACTATCTTCCAACTTTACACTATGTTTTGATTTGCATCTCGTATAAGAAATATGATTTATAGCCAATCTCAATCCTTGCCTAAAGTATTTGATTTAGTTAGTATATGGGTATCCATTATGATCTTGTAGTCATTTGGAGAGACCATTTCACCTTATTTGGAGTAGCAACAAACCCAATTTGATTTCCCTCTTAGATCTATTTAGGTCTATGTTAGTTAGCAATTCATACATAGTAAGGATGCTTTGTAGATTAGTGTTTAATTCCATTTAGTTTACATTCATAAGCATGCTTTTAAGCTTTGATCATTGATGTTACATTCCTAGAACTTAGAAGCTTGACTATAGGTGGCAATGGTGTTAGCCTTTCCTAGTTAGTCATACTATTTGCTTTGTAAAAGTTTGGGGTGTTATCAAATGACATATATTAATTTATTATTAATATACTTATTTTTTTAAATGCGTTTTTGAATTTATCTCTTGTTAATATGTTTACTTGTTAAAGTATTCTCTTAAGGGTTATGTACATGGTCTTGATAGATGGTGGAGGGATTTGAGCTATTGGTAGCTTTCAACTAGGCTTACCATCCCCCTAACTTAATCTATTTTATCCATTTCGCATCCAATTGTTTTTTGCACACGTCAATCTAGGTGTGAGAGTCTTCCTTAGATATTTAATATATGTCATAAATTCTTAAATCTTACATCATCATATTGTTCATTGTCTCATGCCAAATTACTTGAAATGTTTCCACTTCTTTTTACACCAATTTTATGTGAGGTTAAAGATACGTTTTAGTTCTTACTAATGAACTTTGAAGATTTCTTTTAATTTTGTAATTGTACATGTCTCTAGATAACCTTTCGCCAACAAATGTGTTATCGCTTGATGTCAAATTCCGTAATAAGTTTTTGCTAATTTATTTTCTACATTTGGAAAAATTATGTGAAACTGAAGATGTGTCAAAATCCCTATTGTGCTCTCATGTTACAACCAAAGAAACTAGCCAAAAATTTCATGTTTTTGAAATTTTGGGTAATGGGTTTTAGAGTACATAGTCTTATCAATCATTCTTATTGGTGACTTGGCCCAACAGGGCCTTGTCATACATATAAATTGTATGTTGAAACAATTTATGGTTCAACCTAGTGTTTCTCATTTAAGGAACTGTTATCCAATTTTGTACACCTGGCAAGATTGGACAAGGGGGTCCTATCACGTTCAAAATGAAATAATAGTCCCAGGAACCCACCTTCGGTTATTATCAAGATGTAATAATTAAAAATAATTCCTAAAATTGCATATGAAGAGATCACCTAGCATCGAAAGGCACCCAGTTGATCTCAACTCAGTGGAGAGTTCAGGGTCGAGTTGATAAAGAACCCGGTGTCAAATTGATAATCATCTCAGAAATCATCTCAGTGGAGACTCTCAGTTGTAAGAGCTCGATGAGGTCTTGTTAATGCAAAATATAGCTCGTTGAAAATTGACGAATGAAGGGAACTCTATAAGGATCTCGGTAGAGATCGATGCAGGCGGAAGCGAAGGCAGAGATAAGGAGTTCGACTCATCTTCGTGACTCGTTCATTTTGGAGATCATGTGGTGAGCTTCTTTTAGGACACATTCTGCAGAGCTAGGGTGATTCAAATGCAAGCCAAGGCATCAAGAGTGCCATAAAATGAATGGAGATCGTTGCGTAAACAGAGATACGTGATGGAGCCCTACTCGAGATAATTTTTCAATGGTAAGCTCGCAGAGATAGCAAGAATGCCGGGCCAGGGTATTAATGAATACAGTATATATATTTTCGTTGGCATTGTTCAGACCTTCCTCGGCCGAGCATTTGGTGCACAGCTATTGACATGTTGCAGTATAGCAGAAGTTCTTTTGAGCACTTCCAACAAGCAGGTTGTCCAACTATGTTTTTATCTGTTCAGCATCAAATGCATCCTCAAATTCGGGATTTTCCTTCAAGATATTTTTATGAAAATCGATTAAGTGACAGTGAGAGTGTTACCCAGGAGACGTGATGAAATTTATTACAAAGATTCTCTATCGAGACCTTACTAGTTTTACGGTGTAACTCATGGAAGTGAATCTCATAGAGGTGGAACTGTTTCATATCAGAATATTCATGGAGCATAATTTGCTTTGCAATTATATGAGCATCTTCAACGAGTCACTAAGTAGTCAGGCATAAACGTTTCTGTTGAAATTATCACACCTTACAAGCTACAGCTGAAATGTTTGCGCTAAGAGTTTGATGTTATCCTCAAATCTGTTGAAGGAAAATCATGGGCTAGGCACTGGAATAACTTCCAGCCATTACTAGAAACAGTAGTGAACACAATCTCAGCCTCATTCGCAAAACTTGCCTCAAGATTTGATCGAGCTTCTTCCATGGAAGCGACTTTCCAAAGTGAAAAGGCGAGACAACTCAACTAAAACTTTATCTCGTTCTTCGACTACAGCGGCAAGATTTTACAACAACTGATCACGGCTGTGGTCGCATGCAACATCAGGATCAACACCAACGGTTCCTTGGGATCAGCCCTGTGGCAGCTGTCGCAATTAACTCTCTCTGGAGGTGATTGTTTTTCTGAGATAAAGTTTACTTCTCTACCCTGTAGCTGCTGCGTATAGCCAATTCGAATTGCCAAGTGAAGGCACGATCATGGCAAGAGAATGAAAATTCCACGCGCTAGTGGAAATAGTGGAGAAATCGGGTCAAATTGCCAAATCTGCGTGGCGAAGTTGAGTCCGGGCCCGTGGATTAATTTGTCCAAGCTGCGCGGGGATTTGGAGCTATTATGCCAGGCGTGGAGATATTCGTTTGGCAAACCATGACCGAAATTCCACGTGGGGAGATTTGGAGCAGCACCGCCAAGTGGAAATTTTAAGATGGAAAGCCATGTTGTTCACTCCGCGTAGGGGAGAAATTGAACCAGATTGCCAAGTGGAAAAATTACGATGGCTATCCGTCATGAGACTTCCGCATGGGCCATGTAAACAAAACCCCGCGCAGCTTGGAGTGGTCCGAGTCTTTGTGCGAGTCACACGGAAGGTGAGTCGGAGAACGTGGGAATGAGGCAGTGGAGGTGTTTAATAGGATTGACGTGGTTGTCTGGTCAGCCATTTTGTATGAAACAGAGATGGGCGAAGGAGGCTCTACACATTCTCGGTCACGAGAAACTCCCACGCACAAGAAGTTGACATGTTATAGCAGAAGTCTTTTGAACGCTTCCAGCAAGCACTGCAGGAAACAAATATTCACTGCCGTGTACGATGGATTGGAGTCACGCTGTTCAAGGCTTCATAAAATTTGCCCGAACCAGGAGATGAAGGTTTAAAACGGTGCAGAATGAAACGATTCATATTGCTCAGCATTCCTTCTCCTAGAAACGAATTGAATGTGAAGGTCAACTCTGAAATACCTGGTCGGCCGTTTTGCATGCTGCATCCTTGTTACTCGTAAATGGTCTCTTTGAGAAACTCCGAGGGCAGTACGCAATATTTATACCCTTCCATTATGTACGTCCAATCAGACAATAAAAGTATTCTTTTACTAGATTCAGAGAAACTGTGTTTTTTCAATGGACGATTATACTGCAGTTTCAAGCTAATCTTATCGAGCTTTATTTCTATTAGCTTTGATCCACGACTAAGGGGAATTCATATGGTTGTTACCTGTACATTTTTTCAAGGTCCTCTTGGCTGCCCCAGTTGTTCAATGTATTTCTTGAAGGGCTTATTTTATGTGTTGCAGATTGTAACATAAAGGATCTTTTTAGTTTCTGAAAAATGAGTATATTGTGTAGCTCACAGCTACCTATGCCATACTAAGATCCCAATAGTGGCATAATTGTTGATTGGAGCCGAGATTGCGAGTGCACTGCCAAAATACCGAAGGGCTCTTTGGCCAAAAAATCAGTCTCAAGGGTGTCTATCGACATGTTATGGGCATAAGCCTAGGTCATCATCATGGCAGCATTAGGTCTTTATTGTTAATGGCATTTTCTCATCGTTTGGAGGGTACAATTGTGCTTATTATGGCAAAGCTAAAACATTCTTACTACAAGTGTTATATGATGAGGAAGAATCCTGAGCATTGTGGTAAAACCATTCTTTTTAGAAATATCGGGTTAAGCTCGGTATTCAAGTGAGTTTGAGCCCAGGAAAGGCAAGATCGTT
The DNA here is from genome assembly GCA_018340775.1 of Taxus wallichiana var. yunnanensis. NCBI lineage: Eukaryota > Viridiplantae > Streptophyta > Pinopsida > Cupressales > Taxaceae > Taxus > Taxus wallichiana. Next base: position 73,894,777 of record CM031241.1, on the reverse strand, counting down.
TGCTGGATGAAGAGCTCAGTGACTTCGCAGGGAGCTCGTGGTGATGTTTCATGAAGTTTGAACGTGGAATGCATAAATGGCTTCGAGTTAACAGAGCAAAACGATAAGAATCAAGTTTGATAGCCCACCATTCGGAGGACTCAATGCAAAAGAGCCCGATTGCCAAGACGAGGAAAGAGTTGGTGTGGGGTTCAAAATCAATTGCAACACCGAGTTAGAGGATTCGAAGCTCACCGAGTTGAGATTTGTGCAGACTCTATCCACATGGACCCCCCTCCTCTTCAAGTCAAACGGGTCAACGGGGGGGTCCCAACATTATGTTAATTAAATTAATATTTTTATTTAAATATTTTAATAATAATATTTATTATTATTATTTAAATATTTTATTTAAATATTCTTTTAATTAATTGAGAAGACTAGGTCATCAGGGAATTAATGACCCATGATGGAACCTTCTCAGGTAGTTCAACTAACTGCAATAAATACATCATGGGCCTTCATTTTAGGAATGTAATTATGACCATTTCCTCTTCTTTCTCACATATTTTTCTATAAATGTAAGTTGGAAGCTCATTTCAAAGGGTTCCAAATGAGTTCGGACATAAGTTGGACAGTTAGATATCTCAGGTGAGTGTATACTTTTCAAGAATCCTCTCTCTTCTGCAAGTTGTTCTTGTGTGTTGAGAGAACTTTCAAGCCTCCTCTTCAAGACTGTAATGGAAACTATTGCCTCTTCTGAATGTATGATGCATTGTGCATGTTATTGAAGCAATAAAAGTGTGTGTTTTGTGACTAATCTTGGTCCTTTCATCCTTCTATGCTTCTTTGTGCCTTTCTCATACTTGCAGGTACACTGTGCAAGTTTAAGTTTCTATTGCAGGTTCTTGGAGTTCTGTGCTTATCGAGTGGTGAAGTATTACATGCAGTTGAGTTGTGGTGTCTGTTCACCCTTCTTGAGTTCATCCTTCTTCACTGGGAAACTGGTATATTTCTTGGTCTGATAAAGTTTAACAAAAGGAACGCGTGTCTCTTAGCCTGTGGTATCCTGTACCCTCTCTAAGTTGCAGTAGGTGAAGTTGACCTGTGGTGCACACACCCTCTTCAAATTAACCCTTCCTGAATCTGAAGACACCCTTTATTCGGTGCATCACCATCCCTAGTATAGTTTCATTTCTGTAAAACTCTTTCCCTAAAACCCCATGAAAATGTTAGCATAGGACTAGATAATCATTTTTGTTACACTAGGAGTAGTACAACACTTAGTTTAGGAAGAGGAAGCCGGCCTTCTCCGGAGGTTCACCTCGAGCCCAAGTCCCACAGCTTGAGAGGTGATCCCATGTGTCCCAATCACACCGAACGTCCTATTCACATCCTGGCCATTCGGGGGGTGCAGTGATTTGGCGACAACAGGAACCTTGTTTACAATGTTTTCTCGACAAGGAACCGACCCAATATAGGCCTCTTTCCTATAATTTTTACTCAATTTTATATGAAATGCGAGGGTCATTTAAATTACATGGAGACCCTCGTGTCCCAAATATATTATTTTCTTTTGGAAGATGAAATAACATATTTTTTTACCTCTCCCCATAAGTGTTTGTAACAAACTGATTTGCGGTCCACCTAAAGAAGTAAATGTTAAAGTAATGTAATGTTCATGTGGCGAGGTGCAATGTAGAAAAATCAACTCGTGTATCTTCAACATAGCTTGATGACGATTGAATTCAACCAATAATTCTTCTTTTCTAATGGAAATAGGTTATGCTTATTGCCAACATGTAGGTCAATTTCTGTTAAGTCAAAGGTGGATTAAGGGAAATCATCTCTATCATCTACAAAATATGGTGTAAAACCTCTCAAACTACCTAACTTATTTGTTATCAAGTTTAAAACTATGTCAGACATGCTTAGACTATCCAATCACCCCTCGATGTGTAAGGCTTCCCAATTAGTAGAGGATGGCATTTTCAGATGACCCTAAAATGGCTTGGGCTCTCTCAATCCACAAATTGCAAGAGTTAACATTTCCCAAAGAGATTATAGATATTAGGTTTACTAAACATCAAGGAATTAATTCTATAATTGTAATATTTATTTTTGGATATTACAGTGTATATAATGTGAAATTTTATAGATTTCTTTGGGAAATTACATATAATATAAATCAATTGTGCACCTTTAAGGCGTTGTCTTCTTGGAAGCCTCGACCTGAATTTCTTTGAAGGGTAAAATTGTAGTGTGTGACCAGTAGCATTTTAGATATAATCAAGAAGACATATCCAAAAACAAATTAAGTGTGTTTGGTTGGATGTGGACCTTCTAAAATCTTCGGAGATCTTGCTTCTTAGTAGGAGATGAAAACCACTCTTTTGTTGTGATACCTAATTGATGGTAAGGCCACTTCCTGTCTTGGTTAGGGGATTGGATGACATTTTTCTCTTTTGACGGGTTCTTTTTATCCTTATTTCTCTAGTTTCTTTAAAAGGAAGAAGAATTGATGATCTTCTCTAAAGTTGCAATCCTCGAGCATGAGAGGAAATGGTAGGGTCCTTTATGGGTGCAAGAGTAGGATAGATTTGAAATGAAACAAAGGAAGTTAAAAGGCCATTCAAATTGGGTCTCAATAGTTGAGAAACATGCAATAGGTGATGATGCATTGACCTCATGAATATATGGCATATACTTATCCTAAATCAACCGAGAGAACTTGAGCCAACATATTTACTTTTGGGGAAATACATGAAAGACCATGACTTGAAACAAATAGAATACCGATGTCACTAAAGTAAGCATAACAAAGAAACCATACTTCATCTAAATCTTGGGAGTGGGAAAAGAAGAACCCGCTTCATCCAGATCGGAGTAAATTGAGTACGTGATGAATAAATCTTTCCCCATACCCTCCAATTGGAAAAAAATTCAAATTGTCGAAAAAAATGTCTACCATCCTTGTTTTTTTCAAGATTAAGGGAACTTACTTTTTTGGAATGGAGGGCTACAACATTTGAAGGATATATATAGCGAAAAGGAAAAATGTCACACGTTTCAACTATCTTCTCTATGGGTGATGCTACGTCAAATCTGCTTGTTTTAGTTATCATATCTCTTTGCAAACCTCAAATCGACGATCGAGGAGATTTTAAACATGTTTCCTTGTTTAAAAAATATATTTAAAACCTTCTCAAAAAAGATAAATAATAGTAATGATTGATGTCTAATGTAGAAGGGACCCCATAACCGTGCAGGGTCCAATGATTGAGAGTATTTTAGCAGTTTTTGAAACCTTTGGTAGAAACTTATTTGCTCATAGATTAAATGAAAAGTGACATAAATATGTTCAATATTTCCTTAGTTATTGTGAAATTTATTATGTATTGTTATTTCAATATTTAAGTGTAAATATATGACATTCTCACCAAATAAAGTGCACATCTACAAATTAATACATTACATATTAATATCAAAGGTTATTTCAACATCAACTATTGGTGCCATTTAAGTTTTTTAAGGCTCCAACATGTACAATGTTAAACAATTATTTGTGCAATAATAAATATATTTTCTTTCAATACTAAATTCACTTGCTTACATCATATTATATTTTTATGTACATACATCTGTCCTAGTAACAAATATAAAGGGCTCATGAATGTCCAACTATTTATATTGATTTTGACAAATTCAAATCCATATCTAAAATTTATTCATCCAAAATCTCCCAACCTCCAATGTCATCTTCTATATTAAATGCAAGCACCTGCAAACAAGAAAAGTGTTGTAAGGCTCACTATTTACAAGAAAAATCACAATTAATGAAGGATTGAACAAGATTTCAAAAATATAATTAAAAATTTCACAATCAAAGTGATGTATTTCCCACTCCATCTCCACCTAACTCTCTCACCCAATAGAATTCGAGTGCATGGATCAACTAAAGTGTCAAATATAACAAATAAATTGTTTTATTTACTTTACCAATCCATGTCAAACTCCCTCAGCCAATAGAAATCAAGCACACGGATCAAACATGGATCCAATTTCTCGAGTAAAATCTATAAATAGTAGAGTTGAGTTGAATACTTCTTTCCCATTCAAAAAAATATTTTCTATTGATTTACATTTTGCTGTGCAAAAACTAAAACTAACTTTTGTTGTTGGATGTTTACATCTTCTTGTTGTCTGAGTGTCGCTTAACTAGCTAGAGGGAAATCTCTTCCATCTTTGTCTGGCAAAAGTGCTAACTAGCCAAGTGCAATATCTTCCATTTCCTATTTATTTACATCTTGGTAATCTTGTTGATCCTTCATTAATTATATTGTATAGAAGTTTATTTTATATATTTTTTGGTAAAAAAAAATTGTACCTCAAAATAGATAGTTTACCATTAAAATTGTTATGAACAATAATGGCTCATTTAGATAGTTTATAAGCAACACCCGATTTGATTTATGATGAACAATAAATTGTTTTTTTGTTGGAAATCCAAAGTGTTTATATTTTATCTCCAAATGAGCAGCTCATTATTATTCGTAACAATTTTAATGATAAAATCACTAAATTTACAGTGAATCCTATGTTTTTTCAATTGATCATCTATCATTATTCATAACTGTTGTTTTAATGATAACTTGCACTTTCCTGGAAATAAAATATTTATTGCAGTTTTGTTAAAAATTTACTGCAGTTTTGCTAGAAATTTACTGTAAGTTTTGCTTAAAATATACATGCATTTAAATAGTGTAACCCTTCCAATTCATGAGGCATTTCACTTCGCACATAGCTCATTGAAAACATAATCCAGACGAAAAGCCACAAGGTTGCCATGAAGGAAATCTTTTGGTAATAAAGTATGCAGAAAGTGAACGGTGAAACTGTAATTTCAAGCCATTATTGGATTGGCAGAAGCATTTTAGAAAACTTGAAACTGTAATTTCTGGCCATTATTGGATTGGCAGGTGCATTTCAAAAAACATTAAAATAAGTTGTCCAAACTTTAAAGCAAAGGATTTGAGAAAACATGCAAATGATGGACGTATTTTTGAAAACCCTATGTTAATATCAGTTTTGACGAGAAACAAAATCATTTTGCTCTCTAGACAAGAAATTTGAACATAAATATGTGTAATTTATAACTTATTCATACCTAATGTGACATGTGGAAAATAACCTATACAAAATGTGAAAAATGTAACATTTTAAACTAGTGACCCAAAACTGTTAATTTTTAGAACCACTTGTTATTAGTTTAATACTTTATAAATGCTTATTTGTTTGGTAAATGGTGCACATTAAATATTGTTAGCTGTGATCAATGTCACATATCACCGATCACATGGGAATGTATTTATTTCTGCCAGGTGTTTAATTGTGTTTAATTGTGTGGCAGAACTACTTGTGTTGGGATAGGTGATCAGCACGTGTTGGGGCAGATTTCATAATGGCACGTGCAAAGCAGCCTGCCAAAAGACCAGTTAGAAAAATGAGGAGTAAGTTGCAGAGGGGGGTGAAGTTCACAAATATCTCTTCTGATGAGGATAATATAGAGAAACAACCTCAAAAAACCACCACTGACCCGAATCGAGGAAGAATCGGTCAAGAGCAAAGCACAAAATTTTGCCTTCATCGATGCGGTGAAGATACATAAGAAAAGAACAACTTCGATAAAATGAGGCATCCACCAAAAGGTAAAGAATTTTCTTTTGATGAGAATATCATAGTTGCCCAAGATCCTGAAATCAACCTTACTAATCCAACTGTGGAAGTAACTGGAAGTACTGCTATAACAAAGAAAGTATACATAAGAGGGCAATGGACAGAAGCTGACATGAAAGCAGCCTTAAGGGATGTGGAAGAAAATGGAATGTCCACGTGGCAAGCAGCAACTAAGTGGGGAATCCCTAGTACAAATGTGACTGATTGGTTGTATGGAAAAAGAACCAGTAAGAGGAAGGGACCTCCAACTGTTTTAACAGATGAGGAAGAGAAAGAAATTGTTACCTGGTGCCAAGATATGGCTGAACTTGGCCATGGTCTTGAAGTCATTCACCTAAAGGCCTATGTAGCGCACATGTGCCAATGCAGACCAAACCCATTCAAAGATGGCCTACCAGGAAAGTCATGGTGGTATGGTTTTGAAGACGTCATCCTGACTTGACAATAAGAACTGCAGAAGGCCTTGACCGAGATAGAGTAGTCATGTTAAGGCCAAGAATTGTTGCTGCTTTTTATGATAACTTGCAAAAAATGTATGTTGCAAATCAGTATGGGCCAGACAAAATATGGAACTGTGATGAAACTGGTGTTCAAGCAGGTAGGAATTGTGGCATGCGTGTCATTGCTAAGTTGGGATGTAGAAGTGTTCCACATATTATGTCAAAAAGTAGGGAATGGATTACCATATTATGTTGTGTTAATGCAGCAGGACAAAGCATTCCTGGATTTTATCTTTTCAAAGCAAAGAGACAACTGAAGAACTATATAGCTGGATGTGAACCTGGAGCATGCATGGCAGCCCAACCACATGCTTGGATGACAAAAGAGTTGTTTATGAATTGGTTACATCATTTTGCAAGATCAGTTCCAGGTGGGGTTTCACCAAAAAATAGGCATCTTCTCATATTTGATGGTCATGGCAGCCATGTAGCTTTAGGCACAATCCAAGAGGCTAGAAATTTAGGCATTGACCTTCGACTCTACCAGCACATACTAGCCATAAGCTTCAGCCATTAGATGTTAGTGTGTTCTCTCCATTCAAGAACTACTTTAAAATAGTGAGGTCTAAATGGATGGCAAGGAACCCAGGTCTTGAAATAAGGAGGACAGAATTGGAAAAACTTGGCAGTCAGGCTTTCCAACTTGCACTTACACCTGAAAATATCAAGGTAGGTTTTCAAAGGATAGGTATATGGCCACTTGATCGAATGCTCTTTCCAATGATATGAGGCCAAGTGAGGCCTTTGATGTTGAAGAAGATGAGGTGGCAGTGGTTGAAAACATATTGAGGATGGCGGGAGTGGAAGATGTAGATGTGCAACGTTGTTTAGAAGAACTTGCAAAAAATGTGGTAGGTAATGAGGAAAACCAAAAAACAAGGGAAGAGCATGTTGAGTCTACATGTTTTGGCATGCCTTCAGATTTTCGTCAGCCCCAAACACTTAATGAAGAAGATGATCACCTTAGTTCAGCAACTCATGTGAGCCAAACACAAGAAGCTACAGATATTGATGATAGCATGAGTTTACCAACACAATTCAGTGCACCTCAATGGATTAAAGAAGGGGCTGCTAACCTGGGCATGCAAATTGATTTCAACAATGAGGAAGTTTCAACTTCTATGCCATCTCCTCCCTCACCTCTTCCAAGTGAGGTGGTGCACTATTATGCTAACACATCGGAGTGGGGAGATCATGATGCAAATGGTTTAGATAAAGGAAATTTTGAAGCTGATGACTTTTTAGCCAATCAAGACAACCAAGAGGTGACCTGCAACCAAGATGAGAACAACCAAGCATATAAACCAGTAAGCAAATTCTTAAAACTGCCAATTGAGAAGGTTCACACCCATGTACGGCTAAATGATGATGCAATTAGAATTGGAAGGCAATCTCAAATACTTACCTCTGATGACTACTTGCATTTACTTCAAGAACAAGAGACAAGAAAAAAAGAAATTGAAGATTTGAAGGCAAGGAAAAGGGAGCAGGCAAATGAAAGGAAAGCACAAAGGTTAATAGAAAAAGAAAAGAAGGGGCAACTTAAAATTGAAAGAGAATTGAAAAGGCAGAAAAAGGAAGAGGCACAGTTACAACGAAAAAAGGAGAATGAGTTGAAAAAGGAGCAGGCCAAAATCTCCAAAGAGCATGATAAAAGGATGAAGGAATGGCAACAACGACAAAAGGATTCTGACCGACAAAATAGGTGATTGAGTAGTCCCTCAAATCCCCTACCTGATCAACATCATATTTTGTTGAGCATGTATAACACATTCATGCCTGCTTTTTCTTCCATTTTTAATAACCAATCTAGTTGCCCATCTTCTCCTACAAGCAATGTTACAAATTCTGGAATTTTAGATCAAGCGTTGTTTAGTCAGATTGGCCAACTTTCAGAAGCTAATGCAAATGTTCAGGGTACACCTCCTACCATGCTACCTACTGCAGTTCAATCTATGAATGCTACCACATCAGAGAATCACAAGGAAGTGCAACCTCCACCATTTCCAGGATTTTGGCCAAACTATTAAGTGAAAAGTTGTACAAATTTTGGTTTACATTACCTTCTTAGTAAGCATTAGTAAATTTTGTCGAACTTGTAACAGAATTCCCTAATGGTAGCTAGGATTTCACATATTTTCACAAATATGTAAAATGCATAATATAAGTCCTTAGACCTTAAACAAATATGTTGTCAAATATGTAATCGAATGCCTTAGCAGCAGGCTGTAGTCGATATTGATAAATGTTATATATGTAAAACTTTTGGAAGTTTTCTTTACTGTAATTTTCTGGAAGAATGTATCTAAAATTTTGAAATGGAAAACAATATGCTGTAATGGTATGTCAAAGAACTCGAGTTTATGCCATTCAATCTAACAATTGCACATAATATCAATATATCATTACCATATCTAAAATATTGTTTTCCATTTCAATATGTTAAATACAATATTCCAGAATATTACAGCAAAGAAAACTTCTCACTGTAATTTTATGAAATATTGTATCTAAAATATTGAATTCGGAATTGTGTTCATTATGGCATGTTTTGTGAAGTACAGAGATTCTAAAAATATTAGTAATTTCTTTATTTGATATTAACATCTCATTCAATCTCAATTCTTTAAAATAGATCATTGCCTTAGCAAGGTCACACTCGACCTTACCTGCTTGAATGGAACTTTAATTCTGAGAAGGCGATGCATGGACATGTTAGTGCAGTGGGAATGCCGAAATTTGCAATTGTTACTTTAGAAACCCATGAAACTCCTATCGAAGACGTGAAACATGTGCAGCTGCAAGGGAAAGACATTCTTGGTTGTGTGAGTGAGAAAAAAATACAAATTTATTCAGTAGCAACTTACAAAATTCCTGCAAACAAATTAGTGTCAACAAATTAAAATTTCTTGTTAAAAATGTAGTTTAAAGAAGAAGTATTGTCAATTTCCCAAAATATAATGTGTTTAAAAACACATTTTTGCATACTGTGATTTCGTCAATACAGTTTGTGCCTGTCTATTTTAATGATGCCTCCATGAGAGCCACCAGAGATGCTGCTAAACTCGTTGGGGTGCAGAGTTTATATGTTTAAGAGATGCTGCTAGACTGAATCGGGGAAAACGTAAGCAAACCGGTCCAATCTGCAGGCCATAGTCCCTGATGACTCATTCAAAAGATGCGTTTTTTTGATTGTTTTAGAAAATGAAGGAGTGGAAATTGACCAACATCCTATAAACAAACCCTTCACACAATCAGTCTTAAAAAAAATGATAGTCACTATTCATATTTCCACAGCAAGATGAAAGACATGAAAATAATGAGAATGTTATCAATCTCTTCGAATACTTGGCCTCATTTGGAACATTTTTCTAGTTTCAACCATAGCCACGAGGAGATGGGATGCGGGGACAGTGACACATTTTCTAATTTAAACCTAAAAAACAATGTAAATTTGTACTCCCATTCTTTTGAAGAGTTATACAGTAAGGGCAAAGAAACATTCTTGCGCACAAACCTGATTATACTGTATCTTGTTCATGTCCAAGACAGTCTGTGAAAGTCTAGGAAATCTCCTTCTGAGCTTAACAAAAGGCTTTCGGCTCTGCAAAGCATGTTCAACAAGTCTCTATAGGGATCTCATGCGTTGTCTTTTAGTCTTGAAATACAATGAAATTTCATGTTTGGCGGTTCTCCTTTCCAAATTTGATAGACTCTGAAGTTTCGAGAAAAAAATGGAGAGGTCTTCAATCGATTCAACGCCCATTCTTAGTGTATGGTGCGGTGTTAAAAGGAACCACGATGACATGACACGGCACAAACCGCCGCAAGAAGAAAATTTTAGTTCTAAGAGAAGTAGTCCATGAGCCACAAAGGCAAAAAGCGTTTGGATGATGAGACAAAACAAAAAAATGTTGGTGACACCGATCAATCAGATTCTACGGTGAAGCTAAGATGGTGGAGATTCCAATCTAATAACTTCCGAACACATGGAGAGGCCAACTCGAGAACCACCCAAAAATCTCATAACAATAATGGATGTATTCTAAATCCTCTCTTCAGAAAAAATAAAGAATCATATAGGTATTTAATAAAATTCCCATCGATAACTTCTTGGATAAAAGGAACACAAATCAAATACCTAGGATGGCCATACAGAGTACAAATCCAAGGGACTCAATCCTTCCATGTCCAATCCGTTTCACTTTGGGAAGGAACAAGTGCGAGGAGTTTTGGATGAGAGCGACAAAAATGGTTCTTGGTATAGAGTCCGCCAACCAACATATTTCTCTAGCGAATGGCACCTGGATGACTTAAATAATCGCAAGACACCAATGTTCGGCTGGAATGGAGATAAAATGGAAGATGATCATGGAGTGATACCCCTGCAGATGATCAGCGCTAGACAATCAAGCAACTCTACTACGTTGTTAACACCATCTTCTTCCACCATTCCAGGCCAACAGTTTTCCTTCCAGTATATTGCGGTTCCAACACAATTACTACGCTGTCAACTACTTCTGCCACACAATTAAGCACCTGGCGAAATGAATTCATTCCCATGTGATCGGTGATATGTGACATTGATCACAGCTGACAATATTTAATGCGCACCATATACCAAACAAATAAGCATTTATCAAGTATTAAACTAATAACAAGTGGTTCTAAAAATTAACAGTTATCGGTCACTAGTTTAAAATGTTACATTTTTCACATTTTTTGGGTCACTAGTTTAAAATGTTACATTTTTCACATTTTGTATAGGTTATTTTCCACATGTCACATTAGGTATGAATAAGTTATAAATTACACATATTTATGTTCACAAATTCCTTGTCTATCCGATTGATGAGTTTTTCAGACTTAAAAAGACTTAATCAAGCACTTACATGTCTATATAAAAAGAAGAAGAAAATCCCATTAATATTCAGATAATCATATATAATTAAGAAAACATCACGGTATTGCTGCTGGTTTCTTCAGATCGCCAAGGAAAAAATGAACCTTGGCTGGGCTGAATATTACATATTACTGGAGATCTTATATCCGGATAAGAAGAATAAATCCAAATCAGGGGGGCTGAAAAAAACAGAAAAAGGCAGCACCAAACTATGGCAAGTGATCCTTCGCTTTCTGGGTGGTGGAGGGCATGTCAACACCTCCGCTATTCTGCACTCCTTTGCCTTGGGTGTGTTGCACTCTTCACTGTTACTGTAATTGTTGGGTGTGCTGCTCTCTTCCTCGCACTCGCTGGTAACGCAACCACCGCCGCTGCAGCTGTCCCCCGCGCTGGGATTCGAACTCTCCAACTCCGACACGCATTTACTTACGGCGGGTCGCACTCGCAGGACTGGCAGATTCAATCCTCTCACACTCACAACAAGATTCCGAGCCCTCTTCCGCCCGGTGGTCCTCGTGCTTTCTTCGGCCGTAGCAGAGCTCGAAGCCATTTATTTTCAGAGACGTAGAAGAAAACCTGTAGAAGCTTAAATAAAATGCGTTTCTGCACCTCCTCCTGCGCCTAGTACTTACAACTTAAACAGAAAAAGAAAAGAAAAGAAAGGGCGCGGCCGCGTTGGAGGCTTCAATTCGAATAAAACTCCTCACTTTAGCAGGGTTTTTGCCGAAAGAGAAAGATGCGCCACCGCGGAGAACCTTCGCTTTGTTAAGATCTCTTCGCACACGCAAGGGAGGGATGATTAAAGTCATGAATGCGGATTTTTTTAGTGATATAAAATTCTCTATGATAAATGCTTTTCTCATTTTAACACAAGCCATATTATGTAATATTCAAACTGATTTGAGAATTCCAATATATATTCATAAGCATCAATCTATTCGAATTGTGGCATCTAATCTTATTTCTCCCCATGGAAATGCTTATTTAGATTCAATTATGCATGTATATGACACCTCATTATTTTCCACATTATTGATAAGAGACGTTCCACCCATCAATGCTACCATGCTCGGAAGAGTCAATAAGCATTAGATCCTAAGCCTCAAAATTTCCTAGAGCGTTAATGAATAGAATGTGGCATGCATCGGTGAAAACATGTGAAACTAACCTTAGGTTTGGCACAACACCACATGATGACACTTGTTGCCTTTTGGATCGTCTACAAATTTGCTATAATTTTGTTAAGGACACATGGAAAACAATGGTAAACTAAATGATTCCGTGCACCATTTCCAGTCTATTCCCCCTGCAAAATGAGGAAGCGTCGATGGACAAGTGGCACAAATCAGCGAGTCTTAAACTTTGCTACAGTGCCTCTGTGATGGAGTTATATTTGAAAGTATTAGGCATAATGGGATACGTGCACAGTGACGTCAAGATATACGTTTCAAGTTTAATTTAAACAACACAACTTGTTTTGTCCTATTTCCTCGACGTGTACACATAGTCAGCAATGAGGTTGTTTGGTTGGGCTTAGTTGGATGCCCAAGGACGAATAGAGTAGTATGATGAAATGATCTTGTGATCTATTTTTAAAGGAACTACGGTTTGAGGGATAAGTTTTAACGAAAATTTGAGTGAGTTTTTAATGGAAAATGTATTTACGTAGTTTTAGTTCTTTGGGCATGAATTTGGATTCAGAGATGTTTTTCAGAATGGTTGGTATTGTTGGAAAACTTGTTATGAGAGCTCTGCAATTTTTTTCATTTTAGGAAAAATAATCAAGGAATAGACGAGCAATTTTTGATAGAGGCTATGATTTATTTTGGATACATGATCAAATCAAATGAAGCTAAATTACATTTGTCTTACATGGGAGTCTTGATGGACATGACAAATGACAACTTTGTCTTTATCCCTTCTCCTGATTTCAAGGGTGCACATGTGCTTTCCTCGTGAATCATCATTTGTGTTTTCTCGAGGATCACTTTTATAATAAAATTTGATTATTTATAAGTATTAAATTTATGTTTCTTTCCATGTTGATTTAACAAGAGTGATTGAGGTGTGCTCTTATCTGCTCATTCATTGGTGGATGGTTTGTTTCCACATGGATCCTCCTCAACACCTAAATTTTTTTTCGGGGTACTATTATGGTTAGCTTTGTTTTCCACTTTTTCAAAGGAGATTGTATGAGTTAAAGAGAAATCCTTCATAGTTCTTTTGACTCATGAGAAAACTTTATTTCTTAATTTTAGAATTGTGTTCCCCAATTTATAAGCAATTGGTTAAAGTAGTATTTCCTAATTCAAAGAGCAAATATCATATGATGTTGGACAAGTGTTGTGTCTTTTGTAGAAGGCATTGAATGTGCAATCATTGTTTAGTAATAAGGTATAAGTGTGTTGTGTAAACATTTGTAATTGCTAATTTATAAAATCTTTTCCTTATTTCAGTTTTTATTTTATTTTATGTAATTGATTCAATATCAAGTATATTGTCATTATGTGGTATATCATTCTAACAAATAATGAAATGTATGTGTAAGATCATCTCATTATATGGTTGAATTATGGTAGAGTATACAATATAATTGTGTAGATTTTTATCCTCTATTGGTTTTTATTGGCTCATTTTATTTAAATCCTAGAGACTCCTTACCCAATGGATTATAAGCATTAGTCATAGCAAATTAACCACCCCTTTTTATAATAGCTTCATCAAACCTACAATTTGGAGACAAACTTATAGATTTTTCCTAGGATTATAATATGACACTAGAAAATACTATGAGATAGTATTCAACATGTTGTGACCCTAAAAGTTAAGCCTAACTTTACACATTCATAGAGATGACAAGCCTTTGGTTTTGTACTATCATAATTTACTTTAATTTTTCGTAGGAAGTAAAATTATGTGATATAATAAACCATTTGAGATCTATTTTATCATAGATGTAATTTTTTTCTATACATCTATTTTATTTTATTAGATAGGAAACAAAAGATCCATTATGATTTTTATAATTATATAGATTGAGCATGAGAATCGGGTTCAAGCCTTAGAAGCCGTAAAGTTCTTGTGTACTTATGTCTTAGAGTATCTTGAATTCAATTTTTACTAAACGAATATTTTTGACCAAAGGGAGCCATGGTCTCTTAGCTTTCCCCTTGTGGAACTAATAAGAAAGGAAATGTTTGTCAATGTTAAATAAAAGAATTTATTGTTAAAGGAATACTAACTTACAATGAAAGTTCTCCTTGATGGCAACCTGGTTTTTTGGAAAAATAGTGTTGCATCTGGTTAGATGGCACCCGGGTTTGGATCCGGGGAAATATGAGCCCGATTCCTACCCCGTATGGGTTAAGCTCCCAGTAGTAATGCTAGAATATTGGGAAAAAGATGTCTTGGCAAGGATAGCTAAGTCTTTATGGGATCTCTCGTCCATTGAACCAACCTCTCTTTCTCGAACAAGGATGATTGTAGCCTGGATCTCGTGTGATTGTAATCCCCGATAAGAATCTCCTTCCTATATTCGGCTTATCTCTTCTCAAGGTTTTATCTATCAAGCTCTAGAGTACAAAATCTACCTTTTATTCTAGAAAGTGTAGGGGTTTGAATTTCTAGATGAATAACTCTTATTTTTAGGGGAAATTAAATAGGGCATCAGTTTCTTTTGAAGAATATCGATGGAGCTTTTATGCGTAAAATAACAGGGTCATCCAACAAAAGAGCCCAAAGCCAAGCATGTCAAATGAAGACATTGATAGTGAGGACAGATCTGACTGATGGCATAAATGATGATAGAGGTTGTACCATAGATGAAGGGAATTTTTTGAATACCCATTGTAAGCCTTATCACTTGAAATATTGAAATTGTTCTTAATATTGAAAAACCTATTTTGAAGGAGGTTGCACTTGGGGTTTTTGACCCCAATAAACTCAAAGTGTTGGATTTCTAGAAAGGTTTACACTATAATAATTATATCTTTGATACCTTCAGTTTTAGAAATCATGTCGAGCTCATTAATTATGTTCTTGAGGAAGAGGGACGGAGTATAGTTACTTCAAGGAAATCGACACAATCCTCTCTTCCTTATTCTGGTGGGAGATAATTTTCTCCTTCTTTGACGAGTCTTTGTTATCTATAGCGGTTTGTCCTTGGTTGTTAGGGTGGCTCTCTGGGTTGTTGGTCAAGATATTTTGCAGGGCTTGATTTGAGGTGCCCTTTCTCCCTTAGCGTTCTCCGCTTGGGTGTTTATGGCTTATCTGTTTGCTTCTTCTTGGGCCTTGTTTTTTTTTTTCTCTCTCTTGTGTCGATGCCTATATTTCAGTTTTATAGGGTTCCTGATCCCTTCAAAATATACTTTATTACCTTATCTAATACAAAACTTAAAAGGAAAGATTAGATTCCATTGGGTTGTGATCTATGGGAAAGGAGGAATAATAGGCTTAAAATACAAAGTAATTAGAGAAATTATAATTTGGGAGTTGGACCTAGAAAATTTGGGTGGAAAGGAGAAGAGTGTTTTCTAATGTTACTTACAAATATAAACTTAAAAAATTAAATGTGTATGGAATCTTGACTTACATATGTCATGGGATTGGTATAGAAACCTCTTTCCTATTCTAATATAGTGATAATTTTACACTCTTATTGGCATATGTTTTTCCATCTAGCCACGTCTAGTAGTTAAAACTAAAATCCCTAGTATATTGTGTAAGTGTGTCAAAACACAAATTTTTATTTAAAGTGCCTTTAGGAAAAAGACACAATTTTCCCATAACTTTCCATTGATGCAATTGAAATGAAAATGGTAATAATTGTCAATTATCCAAAATCTTGACATACACGTGGGGCAAATCATGTCGATTTTGTTTTAAATTTTATGTAAATGAGTTAGGTTGTTTCTAATTTTATACTTTATCATTAACAACATATTGGAGGCATGTTTAGTGTTGCTCTGATATATTCTAAGCTACCCTTAGTTTCCTTTCATTGAAATTTTTGGGCATTTGTAGACAAGTAATATATATTTTTCTTAATCTAAAAATAAGAAAAACATGTGGGATGCATTGGAGGCATGTTGAGTGTTGCTCGGTATATTCTAAGGTACCCTTGATTTCCTTTCATTGAAATTTTTGGGCATCTCAGTGCACGTAATATACTTTTTTTAACCTAAAAATAAGAAAAACATGTGGGATGTTGGACTTAGAGATGAAATTGTAAGGAGACATAATAATTGATATTTATCTCCTCCTCTATATTAAATTTGATCTTGTTGACACCTAGTCATATGGAAAACCATCTCGTAACCTCCTCCATTTCTCATCTTCCACCTCTACTACACCCACCTTCAAGAAAATTGGATCTATACCTTGGGCATACACCGAGGGAATTTTCACCTCTTTTTGAGCATTGCTTTTCATTTTTTTCAGTTGAGCTCAAAGGAATTTGAACTTAGATCTCATTAAGATGTGGTTTCATGGAAAGGATAGAGTGATTATTTCAAATGGGATGATAGGGGGAGTAATTGTGTGTTAATATTATGTGTTGGAAGGTCCAACTATTTTTCTTAGGTTTTGCAACATGTGTTTTCATGGACTAGTTCAATGTGGAGATAATTTTAATATTAAATTTTTTTCTTTGGTGTTTTTGTTAAACAATTAGCTCATATATCTTAAATGTATATATATGGGGATTTTTAGAGTCAGAAGATCCCCAAGTAGAAAGGAATATATTTAGACGTAATTTACATATTTTTTAGGATTATGATTTCATAAAGGAGAAGGGGAAGGACGAGAAAGAAAACATACCCATCGTATATCCAATCAACAATTATGTTAGTAAGAGGGACACCTCCATAAAAGTATTGCATCTATTGGCATAAGTGTTATGATATATTGGGGTTTACATGTTACTCGCACCAAGCCAACCAAATAATGTAAGATTAATTTTTTAATTGAGGGAGTTTTTTTAAATTCATAGAAGCAATTCCAATATGCACCTTTGAAGAGACATATAAAACTTTGGCAATAAGGCATGTATTAAATGTAATTTAACATGTTTTTAGGTTTTCTAAGTCAAGAAGAAGAGAGAGGATACATTAGAAAGAAAACATACTCATCATGCTACCAATTAACAATTATATTATTGAGAGGGACACTTATTTCATACCATTAATACTATCGAGATAATCTATAGAACTATTATTATATTGATTATACTTATCTTCCTTTAACAATAAACATCCATTACCTAGGCCGCAAAACCTAATGACATCAATAAAGGCTTGGATTGTGTTTGGTTGACCAACCTCTCCATGGGAATATGTCATACTTAATGTTATAGCAGAACCTAACTCCTATTTTTACAAAGAGGTTATGTGTTTAGGTTATAACCTAGGTAGTCCTTTCAACACGTGCCTTGTTTTCCGTCATATTGAAAACAATGTACTATATATGTGGTAGTTGTTTTAATGTTACGTAAAGAGGATAAAAGAATACTAAATACAAATATTATTATTGAAATGTATCTAATGAGTAGTAAATAACAATTTCAAGGTTTATAATTTGGTCTCCTAAGTATAAATTACCCGATGAAAGATTCGATTTCCTATTCTTGATTGGCAGTCCCAAATTTAATTAGATTTTATGAAAGAAGTAAAAATTAGACAAATATTTAAATTAAATAATGTTTCTACTTTGAGATTTGATTGTAATATATATTTCTATACATATAGATTGTTTTTAATCTGTCATACCATCTTATGATTAAGGAATTTAAAATACCCTCCAAGACAAGTCAAAACCAATACATCATATCCTCTATGAATAGTAGAGGCCCCGGGAGTGGTGATGTATATATTCGACATGGTTCTCGAACCCTCTTGGATCTATAACTTAATCCATTTGGAGATCAAGGATAAATCATAAGATAAACCATAGGGGACCGTTATAGTTAAATATGTGGGATTATTTTCTTTTATATACGATGTAGAAACCGGCTACCCAATATTTGAACTTGTAAAGGGATACACAAAAACTCCACGATGCAAATCTAATTTACAAAGAGATACAAAATAGGTATCTTCTATTTGAAGAGAAATAAAATGGGTATCCATTTTTCAAAGGATATAGAAAATGTGTATTAGCTAACTAGTGACATATAGATCGGATATATTTGTATAGTTATTCCTTGAATTAGATAAGGGTGTATCAAGATAAACCTAAGATGGGTTTGACGGTGGCACATAAATCCTATTATGTATCCTTTACCTCCTCTCCCTCTTTCAACATGAATATATATATATAGTGATTTCAGAAATCATCTAAGAGTATATTTATAGATTCAAATAAATCTAGACATGAGAAAAAAATGTTAGCTTAGAAAGTACAAATAGAGAAAAGTTTAATTTATTAAATGCAAAATTCAATTACAAAATATAAAACACTTTCTATTAACTCTTATTGGTTCATTTTATTTTCACAAGAAGAGGAAACCATACCCTATATTTCTTTTGTAGATATTTACCTTGAAGCAGCTATGTAGGCTTGAAACTATATAATGTACAGTTTATCCGATGGATTTATTTACAAGAGAGAGCAAATATCACCTCCCATCAGGCACTTAAAGTTGCATACTTCAACAATATTTTAATAAATCATGAATTTTCATATTATGAATTATTCTTTATAGGATGATAGTTTTTGACCCACCATGTTGACAGTTGTGTATCTATTTTCAAATGCGCACCTCCTTCATATGCATGATATGCATTGATATTTGTAGGTGATCCAATGAAACAAATTCCTTAATTGTTTTATGAGTGGAATTCCTATGTAGGGTACAACATGAAGTGGATATGCCATCTCACTAAATAGCTAGAGGACCTTAAATAGATCCGTGGTGTAAATTATGTAATATTATGGAATAAGTGGATGCATTGGTAGGGTCTCCTTCACCGCTGCCTATAGATAGATAAGTTTACAAACTCTTCTTGAATTTCACAACATACCCTTCAACTGATCCCACATATTCATGTGGGCTTCTTATACAACATAAAATTCAAAACAAGCATCAAATTTTCCAACCAAGAAAAACCCTTTCCTCTTTCGGTAACCTCCAAACTTCTTCCTCCTCCTCGCTCAAAACCTCCAAACACCTTCTTCCTCTTCCTCCATCCTCCAAACCTCTTCTTCCTCTTCCCTCATACCTTCAAATCTATTCCTCCAATTTCTAAACGCCTTTCTCCACTTCCAAAAACTCTAAACCCCTTATTCATTTCCCCCAACATCCAAACCCCTTCCTCCTCTTTCCCCAGATCTAAACCCCTTTAACTTCTTCCCCAACCTCCAAATTGCTACATCCTCCTCCCTCCAAATATCTAAATCCTTTCTTCCTCTTCCTCCAACCTCCAAACCCCATGATCCTTTTCCCTCATCCCTCCAAACCTATTCCTCCAACTTCCAAACACCTTCCTCCACTTCCAAAAACTCTAAACCCCTCTTTCACCCTCCTCCATCCATGTTGCACACTATTGCATCGGTGGTTGTTGTCATTGATGTCATATGGCATTGATAGAAAAGGGAGATTTCAATATCATGCATATCAGGTTGTTCTCATGATGCTCAGAGGTTCAAGATGATTTCATAAAGCTTCGATAAGGTAGGGACATGAAGGTTGATTGGTAGTGCCCTTTCAAGATGGTTTTAGGGACCGATGAGGTGTGACAAGTTGGTACATGTATGAGAAAACTCATATAAGTTTGGTATAATATTTATGAGGGTGTTTAGAACATTTTGAGAAAATATTAGGTTGAGCTTAGATCTAGGAGTTAGATTTCTAAATTTCACGTGAAGTTGGTCTTAAGAATTGACAATGTTCTTGCATGAAAATGAGGTTGATCGGAGCTCCACATAAAAATATATGTCTAAAAAAACACTTGGGACATGTATAGGGATGTTTTTCAATGCTCCATGTCAAATTTCATCAGATTCTGTAATGGTGATTTTGAGTTATTCAAGTTTTTCCAAAGCTGCCTTCTTGGAAAGTACACTTTGAGGCTCATGGTTTCTTAGAATTCAAGAAAAAATATAAGGGATTATTTGAATAAATAATAGAAGAAATTTTTAATATAACACCAAGCATGAAGCGTTGCAAAACTTTTGAAGAAATTTGGACAAGTATCAAAGAAGATATGATCATTTTTCTAGCATTGTTTTTCACACTCTAATAACCTTCTTGAGCTTACACAAGTAAAAGTGGTTTGTTATTCTTCAACTCCTATGTTTGAGATATTCTATCATATTTAAGAGCTATTCAATGTTCATATCATGGTTCTAAATCATTTAATTCCTTTCAAGGTTGATACTTTCCTTCTAGCTCCTTCAAGGCACAAGTTGCTTCTTTTAGGCACAGATGAAAAAGTCTTTTTGCAAGCTTGAGTTGGAAAATGGGATTGTGAATGTTTGAAGAGGTGATGTATTTGAGTACTAAGGATAATCTTACAATGTTCAAGTCTCTCCCTACAAAGAGAAATAATGATTTCCCAAGCCAAAACCAACATTTCCCAATAGGTTTAATACATGTATGATTTGGAAATTTGCTCACTATCATAATCGTGTCATTGTTCTTAAAGCACTATGGATCATATAAGATATTGTTGGGAGTCTTTTTTAAGGAATTTAAAGTTGTCTTGAGCATAAAATTAGTGAAAGTGACTTTGTCTCATAAGGTTAGCCTTGCAACCTCATTAAAAATGTACTC
Organism: Taxus wallichiana var. yunnanensis; assembly: GCA_018340775.1. Classification (NCBI taxonomy): domain Eukaryota; kingdom Viridiplantae; phylum Streptophyta; class Pinopsida; order Cupressales; family Taxaceae; genus Taxus; species Taxus wallichiana. The sequence continues at coordinate 73,873,890 of CM031241.1, read as the reverse complement.
TTATGTCAAGTTTAAGGGCGTCTTTGTTAGCTTGTCAATTTGAAGGCACAATTGATATCATTAGATAAATGGAGGAGATTTCAATCTTAAAAATCACTTATCAAATATGAAGGAAGGTTACACAAATGCACAAATCTTTGAATTTTGTGTTTTCATTCGCTTTGGAGTGAGAAATCACTTGTTTAGTGCTCTTGGGCTATGACTGTTAAAATACACTGATCTAGGGTTTTTGACAAGGAGTTTCACTCGAGTTCTCACAAACGAACCCACCAATATTCACAAAACTTATAAAATTTCTCTATCAGGGTTCTAGGAATCAATTTTTTTTTTTGCAAATCATCAAGTGTGGAAAAAGAACTTCATTCAAGAATTTTGTAAAAACGTGCTACGATTGGTAAAACAACTATTAACTTTTCTGCATGAATTTATTTTAAGTTCAAGTCAATTTATTGGTGGATATAAAGTGAAAGGGGTTTGTCAGATCAAGTATAAGGAAGTGGTTGAATTATTTTAAGTCCCAAAGGCATAGAAACCAGTGTAAGTCTTCTCAGTATAGTCGTCATTGACTTTTAAAATCAATATCTTACTTTATTTTGTTCAGATTTTGAAGATTTGATACACTACCTCATATTGAATCAAGATAATATGGAGATAATGAATGTTGGAGGACTTCCTGATTTTTTGAATGAACATGTTTATACTCATATTGCAAGAAATATACATGTAAGATGATTGATACTATGGTATCATGCTAAATGGAAACTTGAAGACTGTGATAGGGTTTTGACATGGTTATTGTTTCTCTTTTCATTGATTCATGACAATGTAAGGGTGCACAAGGTTTGAGAGGAAATTTTGAAGCTTCAACATGATTGGCTCATCCAAATGGGTCAATAAATTCAGATACATAGGTCATTGTCAAGACTATTTCTTGTTATAGACAAGTAAAAGGTTGAAGTGCTCAACATACAAAACCTCATAGTTCTACATTCTCCCGATGTATTGAAGGGATAATCTTATTGTTGATTTTGTGTCAAAAGAACATATTGATACTCTAAGCTTGAAGTTCAAAGTAGAAAGGAAAGATGCATAATATTTTGATAGTGAATGAAGAAAATACAAGGCTCTTTCCTCTAATCTCAATCTAGTGCTAATTTGGAGAAGTTGATGATTTTTTAAATCTTCAGTCATACCCCTAGATCGATGAAGAAGTATTAATTACAATTCTTGTCTTTTGATTTTCCTTTTCTCTTAAACTTGCTAGGAAAGTTGAAAAGACTTTATTGAGTCAACCCTGAAAGGTCAGTTTTAGGAACATGAAGGGTTGGCTCGAAGTTGTCTTGATACGAGATTCGGTAAAAATGAGTGCAATGACTATTTTCTTACATGGTAAAAATTCCTTTTGGATTCCAAAAATTTAGTTGAAGGGTTATGAACTCGAATAGGAGTATAGAAATTTTTTGAAGCTTCTTTGTAGGTTGTTGCAAAGTGGATAATAGTTGTGAAGAGTTTGAAAAGAGATGTATACACAGTGCAAAGGACATTTATACAAGGAAAGGTAGTGAAATTGTGTGAATAATTTAAAGTATGGAATTGTGGCAAGCTAGATTTTGATGAATGACACAAAGATTGTTATGAAATAGAGACTATTTTTTTATTATGGGTAGATACTTTTGAAGGGACTATACCCTGTATACAAAAAGGATCAAAAGCCAGATATCAAAAGAGGTAAAAACAACCCAAAAAGAGCAAAACATCCAACATCAGAGGGCTCAACAACTAGATAATATAATATAGTAATAAAACAGGATCAAGACGTACAGTGATCCGAACAAAAGTAGAAGAGACAAAAAATGAACAAGAGATAACCATCACTGGTCATCTCAACCAAAAAATAGCACTAAAAATGCGAGTCAATAGCAACAGAGCTCTGCATCACTTGATAGCGTGGTCAATCTGGATTTGATCATTTGAAGCGAGACAAAGAATGTAATGGAGGTGGCCTAGGAAGGGTCTTTCAAATCCACCTGGGTAATTGCAATATCTCTTTTCTCCTTGGAGCCCCAAATTTCCTCGGTAATACCGTTGAGACTGCAAATACTATGAACATGTTGTTCGATAAAATTGTAGATACTTTTAAGGGAAGAGAGGATATAGTCGTTACGTCCTTTTGCATTTCCAAGTCTGCCATCCAGAGATTGAAGCTTCTTGAAAATTTCAGCAGTGATATCCTCCTCTTCATCATTTTACAGTTTCCTTTTGCCCTTAGCTTTATCCATATCTCTAATAACACTCTTTAGTTCTTGAATTTCCTTTTCCATCTTTCCCACTCTGACCAACAAGTCCTCATCCTTAGGCTCCTCCACTAGATTACTAATGTGTAGTAGATTCTCAGCAAGCTCCAGGTCTTTATGACTTCTAAGAACCCTATGAGAAGCAGGGACCTTAGTTTTCATCTCCTTCCTTTTCTTGCTAGTTGAAGCAGTGTCAAGCTTCCTTTCGGGTAGGGGAGGAATGGAGGCGGGGGCGGGGGAGGAATGAAGGTAGAGGGAGGAGCAGAATCCAAGCGGGGATAGGCTGAGCAGTGGCAGTGAATAAGCAGTATTAACCCTTGATGAAGGGGAACCACCCTAGTGTGATTTTGTACTTCCAGAATAGATTTCTCTAGAGAGTTCAACAAGTAATGAGGGAAGTTGATGATGATGTTTCTACAAAAGTGATTAAGAAATATCAAATGCTTTTGGGGAATAGTGACAAATCTCCCCTCTAGAGTAACATACCTTACTACCATCCTTGCAATCTCAACAAAAGGCTTGGGAACAGAAGCAAGCTTGATGCCAGCTGTCACAAATTCAAGATTTTCCCCCTCATCAAGAAACTTCTTAGCCTCCACCTCTCTGTCCACCTACTTGTTAAAGAATTTGGTTCCGTCTAGACTGAGCTCGATGACTTGGGCAATAAGCTCCTCTGATATCTCAACCTCAATGTTGTTGTACTTAACCACGCGATTCCTCCATCCCTAAGTAAATTTAATTGAGAGATCCTGATCAAAACCTTGGTTTTTTTCAATAAAGTTCACTAGACCCCCTTTTTGAAGATAGTTCCAAAGAACTGTATCATCTTTCCATGCTGGATTATGAGTGGGCTCTTTCTTATAAGGCGGTCCCCCATTTTCCCTGTGATTATGAAATAGAGACTAGTATGAAAAAAATTTATATGAAATTTAATCACAAGTATGAATAATTGAAATCTAAGATATAGGGGGACACAAAATAGTGAAGGTTTGATAAGTAAACTCAGAGAATATGATTGTAAAAATGTGATCAAAGGTATAATAGGAAGATGGGTGTGAGAAGTTTCATTAGATTGAGTATCAACCATGCATGTCAAAGAGGTCAAGATAGGAGAGGAAGTTTCTTGCAAATAATATTGCTAATATAGAATCATTATTAGTTGTATTGACATCAAATTGAAGTGTGATCAGTTTCTCATTGTACTTATGAGTTATATCTCAATCAAATCAGAAAGTAGGTGCTTTCTAGCAAGTTATAGGTTACAAGTTGTCAATGAGTGTTTGATCTTAAGTTGTAGATTTAATAGATGAGTTGTAGCTCAAACTGAATTTGTAACTTTAGGCCTATCTTTGTTGTGGTTTAGTGGGTTTTCTCCCTAATTAGGTTTCCCACTTAAAAATATTTGTCTTCTGTGTGTGTATGTGTGAGTGATTTATTTTTCCCTGTTAATTTACTTTGTTGATCAAGTGACAAATCTAATTGGTTTTAAAATTTTAATTTAACACCGATTCACCCCGTCTCATTATTACATTTTATAACAATTGGTATTAGAGCAGGCCCTGGTGAAGTGAGTCTAATAGCTCAAGGGAGATCGATAAATTCAAATATGACAAGAAACTAGGAAGCTAGTGTCATCTCCACCTCCAAAGCACCTTTGTAAAATGTGTCAAACTATGATTTATGGAGTGTTAGTATTAAAATATATCTAATGTATCTTGTATTTGATATACGTATATCGAGTTGATAGTGGATATACCATTCTAGAAACACCTCCCACTGATATAGCAGTGAAAAGAGAAGTTGAATAAAATTTTAAGGCCATGAATGCAATTCTTTGTGGGTTAGTTGAGGCTGAGTTTATAAAATTTATGCAGTGTACTACAACTAAAGATATGTGGGAAAAGCTGAAGAAAATATATGAAGGAGATAACAAGGTAAAGATAGCCAAATTACAAACATACAAAGCATAGTTTGAAAACATCAAGATGAAAGAAGTGAGAATATCTCTTTATATTTACTTAGAGAGTTGATGAAATCATAAATTAGATTAGAGGCTTGGGAGAGAATATAGAAGAGAGTGTGGTTGTACAAAGGTGTTTAGATCCTTGTCTTCAAAATTTGATACCAAGGTGTTAGCAGTAGAGGAAGCTAAAGAATTGACTACTCCAAAGATGGATGAGATTTATCCAAATCGATTGCATATGAAATGAGATTAAGTGATTCAAAATAAATAAATAAGGAGGAAGGATTTTAAGTAGACAAAGAGTCATAAGAAAATAAAAAAGTAGTTGATTCGACATGGACATAGATGATGATAAAGTAGAAGCCATGTTTGTGAGGAAGCTGAAGAGAGGTTCAGGAAAATACAAAGGTAAGCTCCCATTCAAATGCTTCAGTTGTGGACAAGTTGGCCATTTTGCTTCTAAATGTCCTAATAAACACAAAGAAGATGAGGAATCCTCTAATAGACAGAAGAATAAATACAAGAAGCAAAGTGGGAAAAATAAGTACTTCAAAAATAAGAAAAACTTCTATACAAAAGAAGGTTCAAGTTCCTCACAGTCTAGTGACTCCAACAACTCTAAAAGTGATGATGAAGGTATGCAAGATGAGACTTTGTTTCGGCCATTGAAATATTTCAAACTGAGTATGATATCTCGGATGAAGAAGAAGCTATTGGGTATGTGGACATTGGGAGCTATTGGGTATGAATATCTAGTCAATTTTGTTATAATTCTTCATTGACATATGCAAAAAGGTGTTTGGAAGGACTAGATGTTACGTTTTGTCATTAGGAAGGGGCCACATGGTACTAATGTTCTAATTTTGCATTTGGGGGTCACTTTTGGACCATGGCGACTTAAAAAGGGAAAATTAACTTAAGTTACTTTTATTTTATTGGCCCTTCCAAGGGAAAAATGTGACTAGGGTTTATTGGGGCTCTTTTGCCTTGGAGAAGTTATATAAGGAGTTGGGGGAGAAAGGAAAAGAAGGCTTGCATACCTAATTATCTCCTTTCATGTGCAACTTGTTTGCAAATCTATAGCTTGTGGAGTGAAATCCCGCAGGAACCCTAGCTTCGGTGGTGAGAGATCCATCCCTAGCTAGTAGGGAATTCTTTGGTAGTGAAAGATCTACCCTAGCTTGTCATTTTGGAGCTGTTTTCAGGGCTGATTTACAGAGATATTTTTAGAGGTTTTAGAGATAGGTTTTTAGATAATTTGTGAAAATAATCAGTGGTTTTCATATCATACTTACAGCAGCAATAAAGAAAGGGTTTGGCATCATTTCTAGAGGATTTCAAAGGGTTTTGACCATCTACCAAAAAGGGTGACTTTTTTGGAGATTGTAGCCTTTATTTGGAGGATATCCGGTTGGCCAATTTCAGATCTGAGGGTTAGAATATTATCTTCTATATTTGTAAATATTATTTCCAAAGTTTCATAGTTTTTGCACTTGTATTCGAGAAGTTATGAATTTTAGAAGTTTTCTAGTTGTTTAGGCACGCTGTAATTTTCGAACAGCGTTATATTTTCTGAAAAATTCCAAAAATAATTTTCTTATGTTCTTTATAATATTAGAAAGCTCTCTTTAAATTTTCAAGTGATTTGAGTGGATATTTTGGGAGTTATTAATTTTCTTCGATTCGCTGCCCTAATGGTAAAAATATGCAAAAATCAATAAATTATTTGGCTGCAAATTTTCAATATTTTATGTTATTTAAGAAATATCCCACAAGGGATATTTCAATACCAAACCGGATCTATGATATGCTATCGGCTATATTACCAGGTTCATGCAGGAGCCAAAGAAATGTCAACATCTTTGCAACAAAGCATGTTTTGAGATATGTTCAAGGAACAACTGATTATGGTATGGAATATAAGAAGAATGATCAATTCTTCTTATAGGGGTACATTGACTCGGACCATTTCGGATCTATTTATGAAAGGAATTCAACCACAAGATACATTTTTCATCTTGGATTTGGACCTATCTCGTGGATAAGAAAGAAGTAGAATATTTTTTCTATCTCATCCACAGAGGTAGAATATCATGTCACACGAGGAGTTGTGTGAAGCCCTATGGTTATATCACATTTTGGATGACTTGGGAATTCTGAAAAATAGTCACCTATTCTCTATTACAACAATCATAGTGTGTTGAAGCTCGTGCAGAATCCAGTCTTTCATGAACAAACAAATCATATTGAGATTGATTGTCATTTCATTCAAAGCACGTCTTGAACCATCACATTCAGCTCCAATATTGTCCTACAGAAGCACAAGTAGCTGATATTCTCACCAAATCCCTTGGAAAAGTGAAATTTGAACTTTTTAGGGGTTATATTTGCAAGAATAATGTAATAAGGGGGGAATGTTGGCATAAGGTTACGTAGCATATCTTCTATATAATTAGATTGTGTAGATTAGATAATATCACATTCTTCTCGCATAGGTTGTAACCCCCTCCTACTATTTTGGGGAATATTGTTAAGCCTCTCAGCTATATAATATGTATTGTGCTTTTGTTTTTAATATGAATAAATTAGAGATATCAAATCTCTATTTTTTCTCCATTGTTTCCTCCTCACAATTGTAACCTTTTGTTTGTGAATGATTCCTTCATCCTATTTTTCGTTAGAGACATGTCTTCCTCTTTCCCATGTGTTTGGGAGGGAGGCTAGCATACTCTCATCATTTACTTTGAGGCATTTAATGATGTCATTCGGTTGGGTGGTCAACCAAGATGTTTTGGTGGTTGTTTGGAATATTTTATGAGTTATTTGGAGCATGCATTTGAAGTTGGACCTATGGAATAGTTTGTAGGTTTTTCTTGATGTTTGAGAGTTAGAAATTTTACAAAAATTCTTCATTTGGTCTCCACTTGTGGAGAGCTTGTAAACTTGTATTTTAACAATAATTATTCTTTATTATGTTGTAGGATTAATTGCAAGAAATGAAACTCTAAAATATATGTTATTGTTAAAGTTAAAAGATTGTTTTGAACCTCTTATAAAAATGTATAGTGTTGTTTTGAATATGTTATAGTATTATTGTGAAAGATAGTTTTCATCGTGTTCAAAATGATATAAAATATTATAAATAATTTCTTATACTCTCTTAACTCTTATTCTTCAAAAATAAAGTGAAAACTAGAATTGGAAAAACTAAACAATCTTGTTGCTACAACAAAATCTGAAATGAGCTAGTTTTTCCTTTTCATAGCTAAATTAGAAATTGTTCCATTTAATTCTATTTTCATTGAAAAATTAGAAAATTGCATACTAGTATTTGATGTTCTTTATCTAGAAAAAAGGATATGTAATATTGTTGTTTGTGTTAAGAAATTTTGGAAAGTGGATTCAATTATATTTCTGTTTGTATCTTATAATCTCGAAAAGAGAAATTGTTTTATATATAAAATAGAAGTAGTTTTAAATTTTGTTCTTATTTAATTAGTATTGCTGATCCATACTTGAATCCTCGATATTTTTATCTTTCCTTATTTTTTAGGAAATCTATATACATAGATACATACATACATACATACATACTATGTATGCATGTATGTATGTATGTATACATATTAATTGTGTGTGTGTGTGTGTGCATTTTTAATTTGTGTGTAATAGTATATATATAAGTATACATGAAATGTTTTAACTTATAACATTACAAAAATGAAAATATGAAGTTATCCCTAAAACCCAAGTAAACTAATTTTAATCTATTGACAAAATGAAACCAAAAACTTACTTTGAATGATTTGCAGTATAACACACACACACACACACACACACACACACACACACACAAGTGTATGAATACATATACATATAATATGAATACATATATGTATTCATATTATATGTATATGTATTCATACACTGTGTGTGTGTGTGTGTGTGTGTGTGTGTGTGTAAATATATGCATACGTATACATATAATATGTATATGTATAATACATATACATATATGTATTCATATTATATGTGTAGACATAAAATCATGTACTTTAGACATTATTTAGTCTCGGTCTCATACTACTATTTAGAAGGTTCTTGAGTGAAAAAGGTACTAGTTAACCCCGTGTATTGGCCATCTTGATTAATTTTAATTCGTCATTCCCAACCTCTCACACCCATATGCCCAGTCAAATTTTTTCACTTTGCATTCTACATTAGCCTTGCTGGGCGCCAAGCTAGTATTAGGGTGCCCATGGGAACCCTGGTCCCACCAGGGGCACCCCGATCCTTTTCACACTTTCCCGCCACTTTTTGGGCTCTTTCTAGCCATTTTAGATCCTTATATTTTTGGTGGTCAGCCATTTCGGGGTTAATTACGAAATTAGATCAAGAGAACCCCATAAATATAAATTTATAAGACTACTGATAATGAACCAAGCACTAGTCACTAATATCATCCATATATTTCATTGGAGATCACTTGCATCCACATAGCTCCATCATGAGGCACAATGCTAGGACATATGCAACACACAAGCATACGTGGAGGATTCTATTTTATTCCATGAACACATTCTATTACATTTTCTACATCTAGTTATTACTCGCTAATTCACAACGCGTGACTAGCAAAAGAGCACCTAGGGCACATAATGTGCGCGCGCACACACACACACAACTTTCGGGTCAAAAATATAGTGAAACACTCGGTTAGCAAGCCCACTTTGTTGTTGTAGCTAAGGTTAGTCCGATTCATTCATTTGTATTCTTCTTTTTTAGGTTTTTGATACTTCTCTTTTATCCTTTGCGGTATTTCCTTCACCTTGGATTATTAGTAACAAGCGAGGCGACAAAAATCTAATGTGACAAACACCAAGGGTTTTAGACCATGTGTTTAACATGTAAAGATCAGTTCTAGAGCTTTTACAAAGACCATGACACCTATTTTCCATACACGAGGTCTCGTAGGTGCTCTAGTCCCTCTTCGAGTGCTCCAGTCAGAGAAATATCCTAGATCCATCCTTTTTGGGGCTTCGCATGAGTCATTATTGCTTTCAATTTCCATGGTCACTTTTGGGACATAGTCTCGCGAGCATCTTATTAGAAAATATTAATACATTATTATTCTTTCCTCGTGTCATCCCTAAACATTCTGACGGTTCCCCTACAATTTGTCATGGTGCTGTTGTATTTATATCTGCTAACATTGAATATAAAATCAAAGCATTTGGATTATTTTTGATCTCCTCGGTGCCTTCATTGGTATCGAGTGGTACCTTGGCCTACACGAAACTTGTACAAGAAAAATAAGAGTGTGGCGACCGAGTAACTTGACTTGTGTGGCATTTGATTCCATTTATAACTTTTTTCTTAAAGTTTCGGACTTGTGTTGCGGTAGCACATGTTGGAGTAATCAAAACAATGTGATTCTAGAAGGAGGATGTTTCTATCCTTGGCGTGATGTTTTAAAACAACAAAGTGGAGTGACCGGTGATATTCTGCGTGGAAACTTGGTTTGATGTTTTTGGCAATATTTGTTCTTTGTATTTTCTTGTCATTTTACTTGTACCTACTTAGATGTGGCGTGTAGATCCAATGTAGAATATTATCTAGTTCTAAGCTGTAGAAAAAGTGGTAGAGGAGTAATTGGATGTGGAGATATCTTGGCTAGAATTAGATCGAGTCGGATGAAAATAATATGAAGTAGATGTGGGAAAGAAGATTGTAGGAAATGACAAAAATGGCCACTTAAAGGAAGCATTGGTTCTCTCTCTTAGTCATGGGAAACGCCCGAGAATTCTTTGTTGTTTTCAAGTACAAGCGAGTCTTGATGGAGATTATTCACAAGTCTAAGGTAGAAAAGGTTAGGAAAAATATTATTTGTGATCAAGTTGATTGCTGAGGTATGAATCACCACTGTATTTTTTTCGATAAGTACCATCCGAGATAATTCAACAAGGTCAATATGCACCATTTTCATAAGCACAAAAATAAAGATTTCTTCCCCATTATTAATATCAATAAGTGTTATCACTTATCCGTGAAGATGTTAAAGAAAAATTCTCTCCTAACTATTACACATCACAACTATTTTAAGGTTTTTGGAAAATGGGAATTATCTTACCGGACACTTGTTGTCAAGGAAAAACTTTTTTCTAATCTAGGAGAAAAACATAAAGGAATATGTTCACAACTATTGCGATGTTTGGAATATCTTGAGCCTCAAACCCATATCCTCTAATTAACTAGCATGTTCTTGGAGGATGGAGGGTACACATGAGTTCGGAGGACAATTGGTGTTGTAGTTCCCACTCCTCTTCAAAGACGTAGTATATTTTGATTTCGATTACTATTGACTATAGACATGGATATTATTGTATCATTTTTGTTTAGCATGATGTTAGATGATAGTGATATTCTGACTATTCATGGATTGTGATTAATGGTATGATTTGTGTGGATTCTTAGAGGTAAAGAGAGACATTTTATATTGATGATGATGTGTTATTATCATATATATTACTAACATTTATAATTATCATCACATGTTGACTATGATTTAGCATTTGAACTAATCTCATGATATTGTTAATATTGATAAAATGGTAGAATTGAGATGTTGAAATTTTAGACAAATGATAGCATTGTTTAGTTGAGATGATGATTTAGTTATATGAGGATGGTTATTGATTGATGTGTGTATATTTTATCTTTGATGTATTTGATGTGGCCACGAGGCCGAAGGAGGTATTGTGTGATTTTTTAGGTAATTATATCACAACAATCAAAGGGGGTTAGAAGACCAACCACAATAGAATACTGGATGGATACAATTATGGTCACCATGGAAACTTGTGTAATGTGTTATGTTTTGTTATTAGTTTTTAGTGGGTCCCCACGGGGGGATGACATCTAATTGTGACCATGTGTTTTGTGTGTAATTCATTCCATTTTCTTTCATTTAATTGTGGAGTATGTGATTTAATTGGTGATGTAATTCTTTTTATCATTGTTGATTAATGTGCCTTAATTAAGTGGTTTAATCATGTTGTTAAGTTGTTTGAGGATGTGACAAAAGGGGCCATTTATTAGAGTAGTTGGTACTTTGGATCTTGTGATTTAAGTTGAGTTTATGTGACTTTGAGTGTTGTACACCCTACCTTACTTGGGAAATTAGATTTGGGTTTAAGGGCCATTTTTGGAGGCTTGTGGGACAAGTTAAGCTTATCCCACACCTCTTAATTTATATTACTAACTATACCTATGGGTCGGGGGGGGTCAAAAGTAGACCCCATTATGTGTTTTGTAAAGGTGACATTTATTGCACTTTTCTTACATGGGTTTTAAATTATGTCCTTAGGGGGTGTGGATTTGTGTTGAGTGTGTAAGAGGCTTGTCATTCCTCTCAACCACCAATTTATTATGAATTGGGGTTGAGGTTTGAATTGTGATGTGGAGTTGAGGATAAGTGATGTGGCATCCTACATGAAGCCACCTCACCCTCCTTTTTTTTTTCTATATATGCAAGTTTATTTGTTTGTTTGGGGGTTACTTCATTTTATTGTGCACTTGTATTTTTGGAGTTAGAGAGTTTTGGAATGCTTGTTGATGTCTTGGAACCTATTGGAGTTGGATTAATCTTAAAGGATCTTGGAGTGTGATTCTTTGATCAAGTTATTACTATGGAAAGGTAGGAGCTACACTCTTTTTACTTGTTTGTTTTTATATGTGTGTATTGCATGTATGTGAATGGTTTGTGTGCTTGTTGGGATCTTGGGTAGAATGCCTAAGTATGGTGTAGGAGAAGGCTATGGGGATTTTATATTGTAGGGAGGCATAAGATTTTATTTCATGTTTTGGAGGGATTTGGGTTGGGTGCCCCACCTTTGATAAGAAAATGCTTGCATTTCTTACTTGGCTCTTTTAAGGGAGACATAAGAGATTGTCGGGAGGCATAAGAGGATCTTGAGGGAGGAATAAGAATTGTGTAGGGGTTTTAAATATATTTTGGAGGGTTTTAAGGTGGGAACCTAATCCCATTGGGAGGCATAAGTGATCTCCTCATAGATCCTTGCTCCATTGGCTTTGCATTTTCAAGCCTTGTGTACTTTGATAGTTCATTCTTGTGATTTTAATATTTTTATTTTAATGTGTGTTAAATGGTTGTGAAATTTTTATTGTTATGTGGAAGCATTGTGTTAGTTTCCATGAGTTTTATCCATTCCTTATTGCATTTTGTTGAGGCTTGGGGGCCAATGAGGAGGATAGATTCTTCTCCTCATTGGATTATTGGTTAGGTGGAGAGTGTTTCCTCTCCCCCATTTTTGTTGTTGTGATTGAAGTGAAGAAATGGTGGAGCTGGTGTGGAAGATTTGGGACCTAGAGTATTTGTTGAAATCAAAATAAATCCTTCATTGTATAGACCATCTTGTAATTCCTACTTAAGGTGCAAGACTAGTAGACTTGCATTTAAAAGAAAAGTTGTATTGTATATTTCATTTATTAAGTTGTAATGTATTGTTGGAAATAAATATCTTTGTATTGTAAGGAATGAGATATGCTCAAAGAAAAATAAAGTTCATTTTATTTGTAGAAGTTGCATTATTGTAAGAATGAAGGGAAAACTTGGAAGTTGTAAATCATTGAGAATGTATTCTTAGTAAATCTTAAATGTATAATAGTTGTTTGTGCTTTCCTTGAGTAAATGGTTGTAGTTGAAATGGAAGGATGCACTAAATTATAATGAGTTACCTTGTTAAAAGATTACATTTTTGTAGTGGAAAAGAAAGCAATGATACTTAGGAATAGATTGAATTTCATTTCTTCTTTTGAGTTTGAAAACAATTTTGTTGGAAAAATATTCTTGTAGTTGTTTTCTTGTTACTATTGAAATAGAAAATCTTTAAATTTAGTAATTTAAGACATGGAATGAATAAATGGTGTAACCTTTCAACTAGTGCCCTTAGGCATATAAATTCAAGCTAAGGATAAACTTTAAAACACTCTAGTAAAATTTGTTTTTGGAAAAATTATGGAATTGATGGTTTTGTTTTCGAAGAACATGACTGTCGCCCTATGCAGAGTGGTGGTCTTTGAACCACCACCTAGGAAAGGTGGAGGTTTGTGAATCATCACCGGGTAGGAGGCGGAGGTCCCGAGACCACCACTGCTTGGGGTGGTAGTTTCATCATTATCGGCAGAAAAATTAAAATCCATGATTATGCAAATTTAAACTTGATTAAATTAAAATTTGAGCCTATAAAATGTAAAAAAGAGACTACCAACAAACTATAAGGGAACAAAATCATTGTTTGAAGCAAGTAAATCCTTGAATGGGCATTTAAATGTATTAAATCTCATAGATTAATTGGAAGTAGGGTTTTCCCAAATAGAGAACTCAAAGAATGGAAATAACTAAATAACTACTCCAGATTTAGAGTGGAAACCTCTACAATCAACAAATGGAAGACATTACTATAATAAATCCATAAACTAAACTAAACTAAGCTTGATCCTAATGAATCCCTTCATGGATTCTTCCCTCCTTACTTTCATGGCATCCACTCCTCCAACCTACAAATTAAAAAAAAAAAGAGACCAAATGAGGAGGCTAGGGAAAGAAAAAGGATTTAATAAAATTCCATAAGGATGGTTAGGGTTAGGTTGGAACTCTAAGATCTAGTGGCCACAATTGATTTGATCCAAGGGTTGAGAATCAACCCTACAATTGTTAGGTAAGAATGAATATTATGGACTTTTAAATAATTTAAATGTATGTGAAAATGGGTGAATGGGGCCACTTAATACCCTTGTATGTTAAGTTAATTATGTAACTCTTCTAGTATGTTTTTAGTAAATGATTCAATGGAAACATTAAAGCTAGTAATTTAAGGGAACTAAGGTAACTAAGGTTAAGGGTTTAATTATTGTGGGTTTGAATGTTAATTTGAGAAGGGGAAACTATTTAACCAAGTAAAAGAAATTAATGGACACTTTTCTAATAGATTGTAAATGTATCGACCTTAGAAACGGATCAAGAATATTTAATTATTAATCTAGACTTGTTCCATTTAATGTAATGTAGTAGATTGTTGGTAGGAGTTAATTAAACGTATTATAGGGTTGACACCCTTGCAATATTTTAAAACAAAAAAAAAAATCGTAACTTTCTAGATAATTATTAAGGTTTAATGTGGTTTTAGAACATCAAAATTTGTGGGTGTTATAGGTGTCTTCTCATCGGTCATCTACGAGGGGGTCGTAACATTACTTTGGTGACATTTTTGTTTTTGTTGTGCTTAGTGTGTTTTTCAATAAAGATGTAGAGTGTTTTTCTAGTTTGGTACCTCTTGAATGAAGGAAATTGTGAGGAGAAAAATCAATAGAGTAGCACTTAGTTCTTGTGTAAAGGGTTTTTGGTATCCGAGAAACCACTCAAGTTTACAATTGAGACATTAGGTCACCTCTAAGTTCATGCTAAACTGCGGTCGAAAAACCATATGGGTTCATGGTAATCTAGGGAAACCAAAAACCACCGAGGTGTTCTTAAGGATGGATGTGCTCAAGTCACCTCAAGGTTTGTGCTAATCATGTTGCCCGAAAAACTAAGGTGTCACTAAGATCAAGAAGCCACATAGACATCATGCCACCTCAAAGGTGAGTAGGCTACATGGACAGTGTAATAAACATTTTAATGTGTTTGGAATAAGGGGGGTCCATTATCTATAAATACGATGTTTTTAGAAACATTTTATTAAGGGGGGAAATGTTAGAAAATATTAATACATTTTTATTCATTCCCTTGTAACATACCTAAAATTTCTCGACAGTTTCCCTTACCTAATGGTTCCCTGCAAACATTCATGCTCGCTATATTTATAATTACTAATATTGGATATCAAATCAAGGCATTTGGATTATTCTCTGATTTCTTTGGTGCCTTCACATCTTCTATTCAACCGAGTTCTTTCCTCTTCTCTCTTACACATTAGGAAAGCATTTCCTTTTTCATAGTTTCTTGGGTCATTTACATACTTCTTTATTGCATTTTCAGTTATTCATAGATTAAATTAAATAGTGCATATTATCCACATTTTAATTAATCATTTTGGAACCCAAATCGATCCTTGATGCTTCTAGATTATTCATTCATGCTTTACCATTCGGGGTTTATTATCCTTTTGACATGGCTCACTCTCATACTGATTTTACTAAAGAACATCTTAATGCCATTAATGATCATATTTCTACGCATCCACAAGATCTAGAATTACTTTTACATGTGGCTCGTGAGGAGGCTACTAATTTTGTAGAACTCAATGCTTTCGTGGCCATACCCACTTATGTTACTACTCTACCGCTTTCTTCTACTCTTCCACCTATTTATACTATTCACATTTTTGTTACTACTCCTACCAATCATTTTACGCCGCCCTTAGTTTCTCATATGCATCAAGTCTTGTCCATTGGAAATCAAGACTTAACTTCTCTTTATCACGATCTTCAAGCTCAAATTCGTAAGTTGCAGTAGGATACTTTGCATGCATCACCGTCTTTAGATTCTACCTTATTGTTGCATACTCCATTCACACCTGATATATCTACTTATCCACTTCCTCCTATATTTTTCACCCCTAAGCTTCCCATTTTCAATGGGCAGGGTGACCTGTAGGAACATCTTAGATAATTTCATGTCGCTTGTCTAGATTTTTTCGACAATCATATTCTTTTAGCTAAAATATTTCCTCGTAGTCTCCATGATTATGCAATGCGTTGGTTTTACGACCTACCTGTTCACTTGGTAACTTCATTCATGCATCAAAATGATACCTTCATTATTCATTTCTCCATCAACATAGGATCTAAGATCTCTTACGATTAGATAGCACAACTTAAACAAGGATCAAATGAACACCTCACTAATTATGTTTTTAGATATAAAAATAATCTAGCTAAGATGAAAAATGTAATTTTAGACTCGAGATTCGGACTTATTCATTCAGAGTATTTTACCACCTCTCTAAGAGAGTGTTATTTTTTAATCTTCTCCTTCATTTGACCATCCTTTTCATACTCTTAAGCGTTTTGAGACTAAAATTCTCTCCATAGGAAAGCTTAAGTATTAGGAATAGACTTCATCTTCCACTTGTTTTCATAACAAGATGCCATTCAAACCAATTGTCACTAAGCCAACTGACGCTAACATCACCATCAATGCATTCACTCCTACTAAAGAGGTTCATTCATAACAACATCAGCACACGTTTAGTAACTTTCTAATGGCTTCACATCTCATATTGAAAAAACTTCTCAAAATTAATCTTATTACTCTTCCCCACCACTCGAGTTAGACCCATCACGACCCAAAGGTAGGAAGTACAATGAGAACTTCCATTGTGATTATCATTGATGCGTAAAAAATTCTAAAAATAGATGTCTCAAACTCCATATAATCATCCAAGATCTAATTGATGATAACAAACTAGAGTTTCCAAAGTCTTTTAGCTATGCCCTAGCCAATGACAAGGGTAAAATCAACCTCTTTAACAAAGAATCTCAAAAACATGGAAAGAATACATCCAAATATTCTACCAATCATACATATCATGTAATACCTCCTCCTAGATTAGGAGCTCTGGATTTCTTAGTTGCAAATGTTGACGCTTAACCACCAGTTATCCTTTTCTCTAATCAAGATTATCATGCAAAATTTACATCTAATCATCTACATATTAAATCATCTATTGCTCAACCTCTATTAAAAACCCTATGGTCGACCCATCATGGCCCATTGCTGCATTTTATATTTCACTTCTCAAGACTATTGTTTATCCTCCATGAATTGAACACCCTTTTAACAAACGATATGGTGTTGTTAAGCTACATGTTTACATTGATACTCATACTATGTTTGTGCCTTTCATCAGATCGAAACATGATTTACGGATGCGACATACTTCAAAGTATGAATTGGATTCGTCACTTTGAATCTATTATTTCTATGATTTATTTGTGACTCAAATTTATTCACAATAATTAGGTTATTTCTATTGACAATGTTCCTCCATCTACTACATGGTCATCGTCTTCTCGCACAATGGATAGTACACCACTTACTTCATCTAGTGTATCACAATTTATGTAACTCAAAGCACAATCTAAGCCTAGTTCACCTACTCACACATTACCTACATGACCTCACCACTGCTAGTTAGTCCACATAGGTATAGGCCCATTCCTAGGACAATTACTTCATCTCAATGTAGATCACCACCTTAGTTTATCCCTCATAGATCTTCATCTCCCTCACCCTCAAGCATCACATATATCTCTGTCATTGATGCATTTTGATATTCCATGAGTTTCATCATATGTTAATCCCTCACACGTACATAAAATTCATTCACCACTATAACGATTATCTATTATACAACCACTATTAGAGTATCGTCTTATGATTTCACCACCATAGGTATGGGATGGAGGACCTTTTTCCTTCACTATTGTTGGTTAGCTCATTCATTCATGTATCCTTGGGGGAATCGTATCTAATATCCCCCCACTCATCATCGCATCTACACATCTATAATCTTTGTATTCTCATGCATCGACCTCACAAGCATATGCATATTCATTCATACTCTAGCATCATCATTACACAATGACACGCTCTTGCGCTTGAGTTCACATTTGAATGTTGAGGAAATACTACACATGAACCCCACACATTACAATATCGACATTGCACATTATGTTTCATCACACATCATGCATCTTACATCATACATCATATTAGTCATCCTTGTGCATATATCATACTTCTAGTATCTGGCGTTGCATACTACTCATCATATTTTCCATTATAAATATCATACACTTCATACTATTAGGTTATCTACACATATTCCATTTAGCATTTATACACTACATCTCATGACACATGCCCTACATCAGATACTATGCATCTCTATGTCCCACATATTCTACATATATGGGTTCCGAATGGCTAGAATGTTGGCAAAGAAGTTCGGTGTGATTGGAACATATGGGATGACCTCTCAAGCTGTGGGACTTAGGCTCAAGGTGAAACTCCGAAGAAGGTGGCTTTCTCTTCCTAAACTAAGTGATGTACTACTCCTAATATAATAAAAGGCTATTTGGTCCTATGCTAACATTTTATGGGTTTTAGAGAAAGATATTTGTAGAAATGGAACTCTACTAGGGATGGTGATGCACCAAATAAAGGGTGTTACCTGGACTCAGGAAGGGTTAATTTGAAGAGGGTATATGCACCACAGGTCAACTTCACCTATCAGTAACTTAGAGAGGGTATAGAATACCACATACTAGGAAGAAAGCATTACATTTGTTAAACTTGATCGAGACAAACAAGTTATCATTATTTCATGTAAGAAGAATGATCTTGAAGGGTGAACAAGCACCACAACTCAACTACATGCAACGCTCCACCACTTGATAAGCACAAAAATCCAAGAACTGCAATAGAAATGTGAACTTGCACAAGTGTACCTATAAGCATGAGAAAAGGCACAAAGAAGTATAGAAGGATGAAAGGACCGAGATTAGTCACAAAACACACACTTTATTGCTTCAATAACATGCAAAATGCATCATACATTTAGAAGAGGCAATGGTTTCCATTACAGTCTTGGAAAAGAGGCTTGAAAGTTCCCTCAACATACAAGGACAAACTTGCAGAAGAGAGAGGACTCTTGAAAATTGCACTTGCCTAAGATGTCTAACTTTCCAACCTATCGACCTGTTGGAACCCCTTGGAATGAGCTTCTAACTTACATTTATAGAAGAATATGTGAGAGAGAAGAGGAAAGGTCATAATTACATTCCTAAATTGAAGGCACATGATGTATTTATTATAGTTGGTTGAACCACTTTAGAAGGTTCCATCATGTGTCATTAATGTCCTAGTTGACCTAGTCTTCTCCTTAATTAAAAATAATATTTAAATAAAATATAATAATAAAATATTATTATTAAAATATTTAAAATAAAAATATTAATTTAATTACTATTTTGGTGGGGCCCCTATTGATTGATTTTATTGAGAGGGTTCATGAGAAATGGTCAAAAACCAACCCAACTCGGTGGTTGGCTCGCACGAGCCAACTCAACGAGTTGGCTCAAGCTCCTCCACCTCCATCTACCATTTCTCACTATGAATGAGATCTCTTATCTCATCGCATTGATGATTGAACTCCTTATCCTTTTACATTAGCAATGAGCTCACCATATGAATTGACAGCGAGCTCATCTTTTCCATATCGACTCGAGAGCTCTTGATTTGCTCTTGACGACATGTCCAATTATGTTAACTCTTCGAGCCGCTCAACTAAGTCTTCCTTTAACTCATGGTTTTCCACCTTGCCATGTTGGGAGCTCTAACAACCCTTCATGGCTCAACGAGCTTTATAACCCCCTAACCCCAGGGAATGCAAGATCACCATTTCCTTGGCCTTATCAATCATGAATCATTGCGAGCTCCTATCTGCTACTCATACCATCGATCAACTCCTTGTGTAAAAATAACCAAACTCATCGACTACAAGCTCAAACACCTTGAGATACACCTTAAAACTCCTGGTTTGCTTTTGTTAGTGGATCCTGAGCCTCCAATTTGAGCCATTATGACCCATGTCCTCACTATTCAAATCAAAATATTCATGCATAGCCATGTTGAGCATTTGATATCATTTGCAGTTATGTCGAGATAACTTCTATTTGAGCTCCATGAGCTCTTCAATCAAATTGGCTATCCATGTTATTGATTCGAGCTCATCAGCTTGAAAGCTCTTAGGTGTGTATTCCACTACTTTGAGCATGACTTACTCATATTGTATGATGAGTGATATGTGCTCGACATCAGTTAACCATTGACTCTCCTAGTGGAAGACCATGGCCCATGATTTCCATCTCTCAATTCTCATGCTCATGATTCGAGTTCCATTTTTATCAACTTGAAACAAGCCACTCAACTCAATACTATCGATGTCGAGTGAGCTCCACCATTTTTACAGCACTAAGCTTGAGATAATTCCCACTTTACCAAGCCATTCAACGGGCTCAACCATAAAATTATCCACTCCTATTGCAACAAAACTACTCTATAGCCTTGAGATACCTCGAATCAATTGTTATCATTGATTGATTCCTATTAACTCAAGATCTTTACTCTTGCCACTTACTCTATCTAAGATTCTTTGGTACCAATTCATCTCAACTCCATTCATGAGCATGACCTGCTTAGTGATGGATTCCTCATTATTCGAGTGAGTTGAGCTCTTGAAACAAACCATCAAATCCTTTGTATGTCCTAACCTTCACAAAAGCTCACATTATTCCATCAAAACTTATTTTTTCCATTATTGAGTCTTCCGCATTGGCTTGGTCAAACACACTCTTTTATTCATGTAAGTTGGATGAGATGAGCTCACTTCTACTCTTATACATGTTCTCACTATTTATATGAGCTTCTTCTTCACATTCTACTGCCTACCAAGCTCTCTTCCATGTTTCGTGTGATCTCCACCGAGATTCCTTTATGTCTTATGTATCATCTGAAACAGAGCTCCTCATCACATTCTCAACTTTTACCAACATTAAACTCGTAATTTGAGATCCGAATTTCCTCAACTCACCTTGAGATAACAGTTCTCACTCGATTGTGTTGAACTCCACCGCCGACTCTGCTATCTAGTTCTTCCTTTGATGAGATCCTCTTCATATATCCATTTATCTTCCATTCCAAGTTAAGCATCATGTTACTCCATGAGTTCCTCATTACTGAGTCAAAGGTGAAGGCTAGGTCATCGTGAGCTCGAACACCCTTTCTCATGCTCATCGAGTTCCGCCTCTATTTTAAGCTCTTTTCTGAAATGAGTCTCCCATCTTGAGTCTCTCATCCAAAACCAACCGATCTCATCAATAAATCTCTCTTCACCTTCATTTCAATGGATTTTGGCATCTATTGAGTTACTCGAAAATTGATGTTGTTATTCTTCAGTTGTCAAGCTCTACCTAGTGCATCAACACAAAAAAACTCCTCTCGAGTGATTGAGGTATCCTTGAGCTATATCCCTAATCTTGATAATTTTTGCAACATTGTGCCATATTCAACCATCGTTGAGTATTTCTCATCATTTCCATTCCTCCCTCAATTGTTTAGATGATGACTTAAAATGAGCTCCATTTGCAACCGCCACTTTAACCCCTTTCACTCGCATAATAATTACTTCATTAAATTTGCACATACTTGGATGCGTGAAAATCTCATGATAGATTTACATTACATAATCCCTTGCTCACAAAACCATTCTCACATGAACCTCCACATTTGGAACAATCCTTAGCTTCACTCCATCGCATTCAAAATCCGGTCTTGACTATGTTTTCCCAAACCTCCCTTGTTCACTTATTAGCTTGGATGCCATCTTTGACATTTCCACCATGCTACACAACTTTGAAATCCCCACATTGTGGAATCACCTTTTCCTTATATTTCCACCATCAAAGTCCCACTTGGCCCTTGGTCGCTAATCTCCACCACCAGCTCGAACCTCTTCATGTTAAAACTCGAAGCCTTAGCTCATAGCCACATCGAGTCAAATGAGATGGTGATTATTTTACTGAGCTCGGATATATTCTTGATTGAATGCTCAAGGGTCATATTTTGAACTCGATATCGAATAATATCTACTCTCTCCATGCTCAAGAAACTCATGCACTGATGTTTCCTTCCAAATCATCTTGATTTGACTCTGCATCTGCATGTTTGATAAGTTATATGACCTCGACTTGATGCCTCCATAATACCCTCGCGAGCTCGAGGAGCTTGATTCTTATGGTACTATGAAAACATTTCCTTTATTATGTTGAGCTCACTTAATTTAGAGCTTGCCTTTGTCATTGAGATTGGTTCGGATCTGTAGCTCACCTTCCTTCATCCCATTTTTGAAAAGGCTTTCAAATTTTAGCTCACTCGACCCCTTACTTTTTTCTTCTCAATGCTCACTTGAGTTTTCAATTTAACTGGAAACTAATTTAAGAGAGTCTAAATGTTGAGTTGAATTTTAACCCTTATACACTATGATCAATTGAGCTTATTTTCTACTTTTTGCTTATCGAGCTGCTGGAAAGCTCGTTTTTAGGTCATAATGCCCTTGTCACTTTAAATTGGTTTCTTTTCTCCTTGATTTTAAATCCCAATTTCCCCCTCGAAAGGCACAGATGAATGATGGAAATAGAACATAAATCCTTCAAGCATAATTTTTGATCTTAATTAATTTATCCCCATAGTTGATACCTAGGGAAAAAATTGACCCGTTAGGACCTTTAATTTTGTTTTGAACATAATAGTACCCCGTTGTCCAATTTTTCATGTTTGTAAAATTAGATAACATTTTTGGTGACCTCTCGGGGATGATTTCCTGCTAAGCATGATTCCAGTAGCCTTAAGTCATCCATTGGGCATGGAGTCAATTTTGGAATCCAAAAACTGATTTGATCTTCATTGATACATCTCGAAGTCCCCTTGAGAAAATACGATCTTGGACCTCCTTGAAATGTTAGGCATGAGGTATATAAACTATGAACACTTGGCATCATGGCATGCATAGCAAAATTTTGAATAAAGTAGATGTTGAATTGGGGATATATGAAACTTTCTTTGAAACTTTAAACTTTTCTCTTCCTTGAAAAACCTCCAATGATGAAACAGTGTGCAGAACAACACAAGAGTGAAATGGAAAAAAAAAACACACTGAAACTAAAAACCATACATGCCCCAATTGAAACATGCTAGGGTGTGTAATGCACTTATTTTGTTGAAAGAAAACCTATTCCTACTCTATGCTAACTGGAGGAACATGTGAGTTAAACAAACCCTACAACTGGTTGTGCAAAATAGCTCCTTTCCTCACAATGGATTTCCATGCAAATGATTTGACAATGGACATGGCTGAAAATGAGAGTGAAAAACTAAAACAAGCCCAATTCTCCACTTGGTCCACCGAGGTATCAACTGGAAAGAGAAAGAATTCCTCTTTTAGTTGCTCTGCATTTTCCTATAGAGGCATTGCAAGCTGATCCTCAGAATTTTGAAACTCATCCTCACATTCTGGAATGAATGTGACTGGTTCTAGCTTCTCTTCTAGATTTAATGAAGCTAGGTACCTGATGGGACATGGTCACATCCTTTGAATTTTCCCACTACCCCAAGATTCAACTTTGATAATGAAGTCCTACAGACATTCCTGGATAAATGGTGTTGAAGTGATGTCCTCTTCATACCCATTTTCCTCCTTGGAAACAAGGAGTTCTCCACAACATGCAACTCCTTTGGATTGTTTGTAGTTTCAATGTTGAACCACTACAAATGTTTAAAATGTGTTTCTCATCTAAAATTCCTCCTCCTTTGATTGACCTTCACTATCAATCTCCTCATTCAACATAAAACCTTCCTTCATCATTGGTTCATCAACTATGTTAGATTCCCCAATTGAGAGCAAGAAATTCTCAATGACATCATCTCCATCAAATTCTAAATCTGACTTAGTCTTTCCCATGTGCTCCTCTTTTCCTTCATTCATTGAGCCACATGGAAGATTCAATTCCTCCACATCTGACAAATAGCTTGTTTTTCCATTCTCCGGTTGTGGAAAAGATTTAACTTCATCCACCATGGTATTCTCTAGATTGGAATTTTTTTTTCCTGATTGTCCTCATCCTCAAACATGAAATTAGAAAGATCAAATTCATCTAGGAGATCAGAGTTTTGTAAGAATGAAGAAAGGGAAGGATTTGAAAACCTCGAATGGTCTCATCTGCATTAATGATTGTTGAATCTACCTTAGTCTCATGAAACTCCTTGTGGCTGATTGTAACATCTAATGATGACCTTGGAAAGATGCTACCACCTTCCAGAAGTGTTGTAAGTTCTTGACATGCATGGCAATTAGGATCATTGCATTCACTAGAACTATCTTGTACACTTGAGATTTTTTCTTCTTGACTTGCACATGCTCTTCTCCTAGTAGATTTGGAGTTGGCTCTTGTTTTTCTACAATTGGTTTTTCCACTTGTGGTGATTCAACCTCCTCTAAAGATATGGAGCCAATATGAATACTGCATTTTGAATAGGTAGATTGTTGGTCTTCCTCATTCATCTCTGGATTTGTTTCTGGTACAAAACTAGTTTGTTCCACTTGTTCTTGAGCCTCAACTTTGAGTAGAAGGTTTAGTAAGGAGAAATGAAGTTTTCTTGATGTTAAGTTTTTAGCCCATTCCTTCAAATTATTTGCATGCTCTCCTTTTCTATTCTCCTCAACCATATACTCCTCCCTTTTTCTCATTTCTTGATGATGCTCCTCCCAAAATGGGTTTGGGACTACCAGATGAGGGACAAATTGGGATTCAACTGATTTACTCACCATTTGAGGAAGTGGAAGAGATTCAACTTCTTGTCTTGGTGGCCTTCGTAGAAAAGAAGGAAATTTAGAAGAATGAGGCATGGAAGATTCATGATGGAATGGAGGAATAGAAGATGAAGTAGTGAATTCCACCATAGGGGTAGCAACTGGAAGGTTAGGATCATGTGCTTCAAGTTGAAACTGCATGGATGGAGACATGGAAAGAGGGTTGTAAGGTGGTAATGTAGGGACCTCCCATTGATAGGATTGACTAACATTATATTCATGAACATCCCTCTTCTTGATCCATTCTCAACTTGAGTCATCGTATTGATTATGAATTGAAGATTTTGTTGAGGATTAAGCTCACATGGTATAGGGTCAGTCCATGGGTATGGAATGTTGAAGCCAATCTGGGATGCCTTTATCATTTCATTGGATCCTTATTTACACCATGTTATGCTCCAACTCTCGAACCTTCTTTTGCAAGTGGTCTTCTTCAGTGTGGAATAGATTCCAGAAATCTGCATTCATTGTTCTTCAGTAGCCCCCTAGTTTGGTGGATAACCAAATTGATCTGCATCTTGCTCATGTGGACATGCATGCTCAAACTGATATTCATCATGAAATTGGTTTGGAGGTGGATTGTAATAGCTTGAAGATGGAAAGAACCGCCACTATTGCAGTGGGAATCCCACTATGGAAATGAAGTCATGATGGCACCACTTCATGAATGGAAAGATGTCGAAGAAAACTAGATGGAAATGGGTAAAACTGAAAAGTCTGCAACATAGAGAGTGGGTCACTTTGACCAATGGAGTCACCAATTGTGCTTGGGTATGCCTCGTAAGGCTGAAATTTCACTAAGAGCACAAAACTTAATGAAATGAAGTAATGCTACAATGGGTGATGTTGAGATGCCTCTTCTCCTTCTCCTTGGAGGAGACAAGGATAGTTTGATATACTTGATAATTTCCTTGCTTTGAAGAAGCTCTTGTCTAAATTATTCACATAAGTAATGCACTGAGATTTTAAATCTAGAGATATAGAGTCACCAGGTACTTTGACTTTGTGTAAGTGAGAAGAGAAGTACCAACTCTTTGTCCCACTGGGCGTGCCAAAAAATGTTGTCACCAAATCATTGCACCCTCTCGAATGGCCAGAATGTGAACAAGACGTTCGGTGTGATTGGGACACATGGGATCACCTCTCAAGCTTGTGGACTTGGGCTTGAGGTGAACCTCAGAGAAGGCCTAGCTTCCTCTTCCTAAACTAAGTGTTGTACTACTCCTAGTGTAATAAAATGGTTATCTAGACCTATGCTAACATTTTCATGGGTTTTAGGGAAAGAGATTTGCAGAAATGAAACTATACTAGGGATGGTGATGCACCAAATAAAGGGTGTTTCAGACTCAGGAAGGGTTAATTTGAAGAGGGTGTGTGCACCACAAGTCAACTTCACCTACTGCAACTTAGAGAGGGTATAAAATACCACAAACTAGGAAGCAAGCATTCCCTTTGTTAAACTCAATCAAAAAACAAGTTATCAATATTCCAGTGAAGAAGGATGAACTTGAGAAGGGTGAACAAGCACCACAACTCAACTACATGCAACACTCCACCACTTGATAAGCATAGAAATCCAAGAACCTATAATAGAAATGTGAACTTGCATAGTGTACCTACAAGCATGAGAAAAGGCACAAAGAAGTATAGAAGGATGAAAGGACCGAGATTAGTCACAAAAACACACTTTTTTATTACTTCAATAACGTGCATAATGCATCATACATTTAGAAGAGGCAATGGTTTCCATTACAATCTTGAAAGGAGGCTTGAAAGTTCCCTCAACATACAAGGACAACTTGTAGAAGAGAGAGGACTCTTGAAAAATTGCACTTGCCTAAGATGTCTAACTTTCCAACCTATCTGACCTGTTGGAACCCCTTGGAATGAGCTTCCAACTTACATTTATAGAAGAATATGTGAGAGAGAAGAGGAAAGGTCATAATTACATTCCTAAATTGAAGGCACATGATGTATTTATTATAGTTGGTTGAACCACTT
This sequence comes from Taxus wallichiana var. yunnanensis, assembly GCA_018340775.1. NCBI lineage: Eukaryota > Viridiplantae > Streptophyta > Pinopsida > Cupressales > Taxaceae > Taxus > Taxus wallichiana. The sequence continues at coordinate 73,847,119 of CM031241.1, read as the reverse complement.
TAGAAGCTTCCATCATGTGTCATTAATCCTATTTTTGGTGGGAGTTTGAATCAAGGAGGTTCTAACCGAGAAATGGTCAAAAAATAACCCCACTCGGTTGTTGGCTCAGCTGACCCCACCGAGTTAGCTCAACTCCACTACTATTCACCACAACCGAGCTCTATTGTGTCATCACGTTGATCCATGAGCTCCTTATCCTTTTACCTTAGCAACGACTACATATCCCGTCGAGTGAGTTGATCTTTTCCATACCGAGTTGAGCTCTTGAGTTGTCTTCAATGACATGCCCAATGTATGTTAACTCTTCGAGCCTCCGAGTAACTCGGTTCCACCTCGCCATGTTGAGATCTCTAACAACCCTTCGTGGATCATCGAGTTACAACCCCCTCATTGCAAGCACCATTTCTTTGGCTTGATCGAGTCATGAATCGGGACGATCTCCTATTATGTGGTACATACCCCAATACGTTGGCTCATGTCAAACTCACTAGACTCATCGAATACGAGCTCAAACACCTTGAGCTCCACCTTGAAACTCCTGGCTTGCTTTTGTTAGTGGATCTGAGCCTCCAATTTGAGCCATTATGACCCACTCGCTACGTGAATCAAAATATTTGTGCATATTTGTGTTGAGCCTTTTGTAATTACCGAGTTCGTGTCATGCTAACTTATGTGCCGAGCTCCATAGAGATCTTCAATCAAATCAGGTATCCATGTTATTGATCTAAGCTCCTTGGCTACGTATGCCACTACTCCGAACATGAATTCCCATGTCCGATGAGTGATCGTGTCAACATCAAGTTCACGTCTGACTCTCCTAGTCCTTAAACCACCTCTCCTTGCCATGCGTGTCAAGTTCCATTTTCATCGTTGAGCATCGACTTGAGACCCGATGTCAAATGAGATCTGCCATTTTTCTATGAATGACCTAATTCCTGCACCGAGACATTGCAATAGGCTCACCTAAAATGAGCCACTCTTCTCGCAACCAAACTCCTCTATATCATCGAGCTACCTCCAATCGTTATCATATGATGAACTCCTGTGTAACTCAAGCACTTTACTCTTTCCACTTGTCTTTGCAAGAATCCGGCTTTTTTGATTCGTTGTAACTCCCATGAGCACGATCAAGCTAGTGATGGATTCCTCATTGTTGGAGCAATTTAAGCTCCTTGAAATGAGCCATCGACTCCTTCGTATGTCCCGATCTTCATGAGCTCGTATTCTTCCATCGAAACTTCCTTTTTCCACGTTTAGTCTTCCACATTAACTTGGTCAAGGACACTCTTTTCTCATGCAAGATCTATTGAGACAGAGCTTACTTCTACTCCTATGCATGAGCTCACTATTGATATGATATTTTCCTTCACATTCTTCGAGCTCTACCATGTTTCATGTGATCTCCACTGAGCTTCCTTTGTGTCTTACGTATCATGGCTGAAACGAGCTCCTCATCATGTCACAACTAACCCACCAAACTTTGTGTCGAGCTCCAAGTTTCCTTGACTTGTCTTGATCTCACCGCTGAATCAATCGTGTTGAACCCACCGTCAACCTACCTGGTCCTTGATGATATCCTCTTCATATATGCATTGACTATCATGAGTTAAGCATCGTGTTACTCCACGAGTTCCTCATTTCCAAGTCGATGGTGAAGGCCAGTTTATCACCACACTTAGAACACCCTTTCTTGCTATAGACACCTATAATTACACCCAAGCAATTTAAATACTTAAATTGCGCTAATTATCCCCTTTCTCGCAAATCAATGACATATCGTCAAAATCACTCATTTTTCCTCATATCATCATTAATTAATTACACTAAGCTAATTAATTAAGTTACCTATCCAACAAATACCCTAATTAACGACCTTCCGTTAATAAATCACCCCTTTTACCTAAACTAATTAATTATTATTAATTAATTAGCTTTCCCTTCCATTTAACCAATAAATCAATATTTAATTGATTTAATCCCCTTATAATAGCCTAAATCGTACTAATATTCCTCTAATTATCTTATATAAGCTTACATCTACCTATTAGTTAATCACCTTTGATTAATTAAAACACCCCCAACTCCCATGACTTGCTAAGCATAAATTAAACCCTTCTAAAGTAAGGTTACCTTTAATAAAGCAACCTTATCCATTCCTAATCATGTTTTACCTTTATCCCACATTCATGAGAATGTGTTGAATCATTTATCCTTTGGGCTATATAAAGAGCCCTCCACCTACCTTTTTACTTACACCTAAACTCCTAAGAGAGCAAATGCAAAGCATATAGCAAAGAGACTAAGAGCTTGCCTTTTGTTTTCTTGAGAGGTCACCATTGTTAAGAGCTAAAGCTTCCTATTCTTGCATTCTTTAATGATCAAACAAAGCAATTTTTATTGCCATTGGAGCTAAATAGGTCCATTCATTTTTGTTGGTAATCTAGGAGAGTAGAGATGTTAAAATAACATGCATAGTTTTGATCTTATGTTTTCAAAGTTATAATGTTAGTTTAGATCTTGCTTAGTTCTCTATCTTGATGATGTTTATGCTTTGTTTTAGCTAAATTGTAGAACCATTTTAGGTGATATTTCTTGCTTCATTTGATTTAGCATTAAGCAAAGTATACATGCACACATTTGGCACGCCTAGTGGGACTTACTCCATTGTCCTTTGCACTTAATTTCAAGTTTTTGTAGTTAAGTTTCATTTTTGGTTACTAACCCTATTTTACACATGTTGATCTAACTTGTTTTTCTTAACTAATTTTGTTGAGTTTGCATGTGTTGAGTCTTCCTTGTAGGTATAAAAGAGGTGAAGTACTGTCAAAATTGGAATTGATGGGAAAATTTCAAGATTTCTCCATGTTTTCATTTTTAGAGCTTACTTTTTCAACATTCTACATGTTAGTTTTGTCAATTTCTTGAAAATTTTAAATTCTTGAGCATGTAGGTTAGTGTTTGATAGTGTTGAGTCTTTTATTTACATATTAATGTGGTGGGTTGCTGTCAAAATTTAATCTTGGTGACAAATTTCAAGATTTCATCATATTTTCATTTTTAGAGCTTACTTTTTCATCATTCTACATGTTAGTTTTGTCAATTTCTTGAAAATTTTAAATTCTTGAGCATGTATGTTAATGTTTGATAGCGTTGAGTATTCTATTCATATATTGATGTGATGGGTTGTTGTCAAAATTGAATCTTGGTTGGAAAAATTTGCCCATTTTACAGATTAAGAGACATTTTTTTTACATTTTTTGAGTGCATGTCAAGTGCATACTTGTGAGCATAAGAGCATATGCGTAACCCATCTTCCGAAGGCCATAACTTTTGTTCCCGAACTCAAAATGACTCTGTTTTTTTTGTGTTGGAAAGGTATTGAAGTTAACTATGCAATGAAAACATAAATTTGGGATTTTAAACTCATAGAAATTACAGGTTTTTCTGTTAGTTTAAAACTTGTCATTTTCTAACGTGTCTAATGTTTTGATGAATGTTGTATTTCCATACTTCCTCAATTTAGACCAAAGTGTGTGTATTATCTTCTCTTTAACCTTTTGGTGATCTTGAGAATCAAAAACAACTTTCATCTATATATTTTTAACATTGGGATAAAACTTTGGGATTGATCTATATCTTTTAACAAAGTTGTCCGTTGTGGCGACCCAAGTGATAGTACATGTAGACGCACTAGTTGCCTACTGTTCTTGAAGGGGGTAAAGTAAAGCTGAGATACTCTCAAACTAGTCAATGTGACTTTTTGGGTAAATCACACTTGCTCGTGGCAACTTTGTAACACCTAGGGCGAGAGAACCACCTAGGAGAATATACTTTGGCCAGGAGCCCAATTTGACCATTTTAAAATAGTGTTGAGTTATGAACCTTCTTTTTGAGAAACGTGTGACGTATTACTTTCACCTAGTTTTTACTTGCCTTAGGGCGAGGTGAAACTCTGCCGAAGTGAGGCTAGCATTTTTGTCATTTTTCTTGATTTATTTCCTTCATATTCTTTTGACACTTTGTTGATCAAAAGAGGTGTGATTACCTTTGTGTTGCCATTTGACTGTTTCTCTCACTTTTATGTCTGTTTACGCCCATCCATGTTTGCGGCTGGGTTAGTTAAACATCTAAAGTGAGTGGAGGCATTTTCACGTCATTTGGTAGCCATTGTGATCTTGATACCCATGTCAAGATCGTCATTATAGTTAGGCATGGTTCATCACCGCAGACTTCCATAGAGGAGTTAGCTTGTTTGTCTCGTATCATTACAATTTCGATATTTACGTCTTGTTTCTTGTAAACTCGACATAAATACCTATATTGTATGGTTACGCTACACACATTTTTAACTATTCCTAGCTATACTTTGAGATTTTTAGTTTGGTTCTATTATTACCTTGATTTCAAAGAGTGCTAGGTGTTACCATTTGTGCGTGTTATATCAATAACACCTCGATATCAATACTTCACTTTCTAGCAAAGTGGGTTAACATATCTTGGTGATATTATTGTGTCATTCACGAATTGTAATTGGAAATTTTTGAGATATAGGTCTTAATCGAGTTTGAGCTCTCTCATCGTATATCTTGATTGAGATATCGCATTGACTTCTTGTATTTACTTACGTTTTGTTCAGTTCCTTGAACTTGGCATAAGTGAAAACATTTTGTTGATCATCTTATGATGTAAACTACTTTTTGAAACGTAGTCTAGGAATTACTTCCTTTGACCAAGTTTTAATACCAAATGCTTGTATCACGGGTGATTTATCACTCTATCATATTGGTATTCTCACATTTTTGACATATTCATACTCATAGCAATTTCATTTTGCATTTCACTTAGGGGTAGTCACTAAGTTTTGCACATATCTACAACTCACCCTAGTGAAACTATCACGAAAACATGGCTCCCAAAACACGTCTAGGGTTGAAGAAATAAACATATGAGGAACAAAAAGCGCACGCTTGGGAGACCTCTAATAAACAAGGGTCAAACCCCTTCATTGGACACGGCTTAGGGCCACTTTGTTTTCGCAGAAAAGGAAACCGAAGAGATGGTCGATCATAGTGGAAATGAATTAGAATCTCCACACGTAGACTTTGATTTTGACCCCACTCTACTAGATGAGTTTCTCGCTAGAAACAAAGATAGAGTTTTGGCATGGGTCGTGGAATTAGGGGCCAAATTGCCCACCGATAATGAACCAATATTACCTACAAATGACACAACTAATGAAGAACGCCTCCTTATCAATATGGAAGATATTTTAACATGTGGGCATGCTTCCACTTCTTATGCGAGAAAATGATAAAGTGGTAGGGCATAGAATACCCCTAATCAAAGTGCCACGAAGAAACACGATAGAACATGAGACAAGGGAAGAACCTCCACGATACGAAGAGGAAGAACCTTTAGAAGAAGAACACACAAACCAAGTCACAATCCAAAAAAAACTCAGTAACCTAAGCTGACAACTAGCTTTGCTTACTTTCAGGTATAGAAAGACACAAATAAGAACATTCAAAAGTCAAGGCCTAAGTTTAGGATCCATGAACTCCATCGAGAAAACCAAGGAGAAGAAGACACGGGGTATCATCGTGTACACGTCCCCGCTTCTCCCACTAGAGAACAATTTCTCACACAAGAAGTGCAATCTATGAAAGCAACACTTGTGAGCATACAAGAAAGCAATATAGGGAGTATTAGGAAATACCAATACGAAGAACTATGCCCCTATCCTTTTGACAAGAAAATGACCCTTCAACCCTTTCCAAAGAAATTTGATATGCCAAAGTTCGACAAATACAAAGGAAAGGGAGACCCAAGGGATCATGTTAAATATTTCTACATGGCATGTTAAGAGGTGTATTATAGTGATAATTACCTCATCAGACTTTTTCCTAAGAGTCTCAGAGGTCAAGCATTGGAATGGTTTACGCGCTTACCATGAGGATCAATTTTCACTTGGCTGGTGGCGGAAAGATTCGTGTGTCATTTCTCGTATAACATAAAGAGTGACATCACCATGGCAGACTTGTGCAGCACAAAACAACACCCAAATGAGACCTCCGCTAGCTTCCTCCAACGATGTAGAGGGATAGCTAGTTGCTTCCATTGTGCTTTCCCGAGAAGTAGGTTGGTTAGTATTTTCATCCCTAATCTCAACCTAGATATAGCTTTCCACCTCCAAATGCATTGTGTCTGCACCTTTGAGGAGGTTATCGAGAAAGGGATTCAAATAGAAAAGGCTCTCATTGCCAAAGGCACCCTCAAAACCCAATCTAAAGACAACCAAAGTGTCAAACCCGCTAAAAAGCCAAAGATCTTTAACAAAAACAAAAACGTGGTGGGAGACGGAATCACTAATTCCAAACATGTTCAAATGGTCCAAACTAGTCAACCTTTTAAACTGACCAAGGGCCCAATTCAACCACCACCAAAGTGACGAACATTCACCTCCCTCAATGAACCGTTGTCCATCATACTAAAACAGTTGGATGTGGCCCACATGATGACCTATCCTACAACGCAACCGTTTGATGACAACGCTCCTAAACCTTCATGGTATAAGGAGCATGAATATTGCGAAATGCATCACGTTAAAGGTCATAAGATAGAAAAATGTTTGTGGCTTCACCACTATATTTAGGACCTCATTGATAATGGGGAGATAGAGGTGGATAACCCTGGAAAAACGTAAACACCTAACGAGAAAATGGGGATTTATAAGGAACCATTCCCTAAGCATGATAAGTCGGAAAAGACAAAGCCGGATCGAGGAGACTCATCCCAAACCTATAAAGCCATGAATTACTTGTATACCAAAAGAGATAACAATCATTACGATTCACTTATCGGATGTATTCACTCCCCTACTGACCGTGTCAATACCATCCTGGATCGGGAAAGGACTACATGCTGCGCGGTAACAATGCATGCCCACCTTATTATTCGGAACCCTCTCTGTTGACTCCATAAAACCGGTAAATATAACCTTTTAGAACAACTTGAGAGGACACCTACTAAGATCTCGATCTTAGATCTTCTCAAGATATCCAATGTATCAAACTCTTCGGGGGTTGGGAGTGTCTTTAGAAGTCGATCATATGTACCTTCAAGCTGCGGTGGAAAATATTGCACCAAGTGAGCATCTCACTTTTAACCATAGGGAGGTCCCTACCGAGAATCCTAAACATAATATTCCCTTATACATTGAGGTAGTTGTCACCCGTAGGAAAATCAAATGGGTGCTTGTGGATAACAGATCTGGATTGAACATTTGCATGCTTAAATTAGTCAAACAATTGGGACATACGGAGGTAGATCTTGAGTCCCATATCATCACTATCACCGCATACGACAACACAGAAAGAGAGTCAGCAGGCACCATTACGCTACCCATGGAGGTGGGCCCCACTTGCCATCAGATGAAGTTTCACGTCCTAGACTTGGAACTTCCATATAATATGCTTCTAGGCCGACCATGGATCCATGCCATGCAGGCCATGCCATCAACATTTCATTAATGCATCAAGCTGAAGCATGAGGGACATATGGTAACAATACCAGGAGACTTAGAGCCCTTTGCTCATTATAGAGATCTCAATAGATTTGCATGAAATGGTACATACGCATGTCCCTCCGTAGATATGGCCATTCCTTTTTAGTCTGAGGCTATGGAATCCTGGCTAGATTCAAATTCTCTTAGGTCTTGTGCTCATGGGGCATCCACTTCCACATCTCCATTTGATTCATGGGAGATGAAAATTCTGGAATATGGCTATGGGGAGTATAATGTACAACAAGCACTCTTGGTTTCTAACCTCTCCTTGTTGCCCAAGAATAGAGGTCGACCTAACTACGCTTCAAAAGACCTAGAGAGGAACACACTATTGGGTCGTTCCTACCTAGAGGCTTGTTAGCTGAGGAAAAATTACTTGATCCACCTACTACTTGGGTCCCTAAGGACACTCAGCCATCTTGTTATCAAACCCGGAATATGAAAAATCTAGCAGAATGATGTACTCCATGGGCTACAAAGGCCTAGGATGTGGGAGGAATGAATAAGGACAAAGAGAACCAGTCCCTCTTCCAAATTTCAAAACAGAAAGATATGGCATTGGGATTCACCCTTATGGAGCACACCCCAACGATCAAGATGTGACTTTTTCTGAGCATGAGGATGGCTCTGAGTACCTAGATAGTGATATGGATTCCCATTATAGCCTATATGAGGATCTGGCCTCCACAAACCTTTTCATGAACAATGCTATCCTGACCATAACCCTCACCAAACCGACCCTTGACCTTGTGTACCCTTCCCTTATTGAATGGGACCAACAACATCACGTGCCACTAGATTTATTTGAGAACGACAAGGCTATTGCAAAGTTCATGGGCATAAGGTATACAATTCCCATTGGATATCACAAGAAGGGTTTCTTTATCGACTTAGACACTTGCGCCTACTTGGCGAGGAGGTGAACTTTTGGTCAACAAAATTTAAAGAAAATCGAGGGCAAGAGTTCTAAAGAAAAGCCTCGTAAAAATCGAAGTCCATGTCACACAGTGAAAACCTCTTTGAGGCACTGGCTGACAAACAAATAATAAAATCAAAGGACAAAGAAAGTGACCATGCCAAAGATGAAAATCTCGTAGAGACATCCTTGGATGAAGATCTCAACCTACCTCCCGATCCTATGCGTATGAAGTATTTATCAAAATTGTTAATCGAAGAAACCATTGATGTCAATATTGGTACTGAAGAAGATCCCAAGATAGTAAAATTGGGGGCATCACTCTCAGCTAGAGAAGAAAAGACATTCACTATGTTGTTGCAAGAGTTCATTGATGTGTTTGCATGGTCTTACCAAGACATGCCGGCCTAGATCCGACTTTGGTCATGCACAACCTGGTCATGCATGTAGATGCCAAGCCTATCAAACACAAAATCCAAAATATGCATCCAAGAGTGGCCTTGTTGGTCAAGGAAGAGTTGGAAAGGTTACTTGTAGCAGGATTCATCTGACCAATTGACTATTCTGAATGGATATCGAACATTGTTCCTATCCAGAAGAAACCTGTCGTTATTCGAATCTATATGGATTTTAGAGACATCAATAAGGCTTTCCCTAAATATGACTTTCCATTACCAAACATTGATATGATTGTTGACTTAACAGCAGGATATGAGATGCTATCGCTCATGGATGGATTTTCAGGTTATAATCAGATTAAAATCGCTGAGGAGGACCAACACAAAAATCTTTCACAACTCCTTGGGGCACCTTTTGCTATCAGGTGATGCCATTTGACCTTAAGAATGCGGGAGAAACTTATCAACAGGCCATGACAGTAATATTTCATGATATGATTCATGACATCATGGAATACTATGTAGATGACATCCTGGGAAAGTCCAAAACAAGAGAGGATCATCCTATCATTTTACGGTGTATCTTTGAACACCTGCGTGAATACAAAGTCAGGTTGAATCCAAAGAAGTGTGTCTTTGGTGTGCTATCTAGGAAACTATTAGGCTTCATTGTGTCAAGACGAGGTATTGAGGTAGACCCTGCTAAAGTGTCTGCCATCACAGAAATGCCTCCACCTGAGAATATCAAGCAACTGCGTAGCTTGCAAGGGAAAATTCAAGCCATTCACCGCTTTATCTCCCAGCTTGTAGATAAATGTCACTCATTTGCTTAAGAAGGACGTCGCTTTCATCTGGGGACCTAAGCAATAGCAAGCATTTGCTTTTCTTAAATAGTACCTAGCTAATCCACCTATCCTCATGTCTCCCACTCCGGGAGAACCACTTTTCTCTATATTTCCACTACGTAATACACTATTGGTGCTTTGCTTGCCCAATATGACCTTAGCCATAAAGAGAAAGCAATGTACTATCTCGAGTCACACCCTCATCGCCTATGAAATTAATTATCCTCGATTGAAAAGGCTTGCTTGGCCATTGTTTTTACCTTTCGAAACTTCGCCATTACCTGCTAAATACTAAGACCAAGCTCATATCCAAGGTCGACCCACTCAATTATTTGTTGTCCAAACCTTCCCTCACGGGTAGAATGGCTAATTGGATCATTCTACTGAGTTTGATATAGAATTTTTCCATCAAAAATCGAGTTAAGTACTTGCGGCCATTTAGTGGAAGCACCTTTGCAAAGCACATAACCTTTGAGTCTGGATCTGCTAGATGCATCTTTGCTCTACATTGAAGAATCTCTCATATGGTAGATACATTTTGATGGATCTTTTATGTTTCATGGTTCAGGTGCAGGAGTGGTCCTTATTACTCCTTCGAGTGATCCTATACCGCAAGCTTTTTTCCTGGCCTTCCCTTGCACGAAAAACATTACGGAATATGAAGCACTAATTACGGGGATGAAGCTAGCCATCAAGTGGAATATTCAACATGTTAAGGTTGTAGGTGACTCGCACTAATCATCAAACAGTTAATGATGAGTATAAAGTTAAGGATGATAAGCTCATACCTTACAAGAAGTTGGTGGAAACTCGAAGGAGTATTTTGTGCACATTAACTTTGAGTAGATCCCAAGAGCCTAGAATAGATCAGCAGATGCCATGGCAACGGTGGGATCTATGCTTTGTATTCCGCCAGGGAACAATGATATGCCATTTTTCGTAGAAAATATACACCAGCCCACATATGACATGCTAGAATCTTGCCTGGCTTGTGAGGTTGTTGGTCCCTATTCCCCGTGGTACGAACCCATTTTCACCTATCTTAAGGATAGTACTTTCCCTCCCAATATCTCTTGTTCTGAAAAGCAAATCCTGATTCACCAGATAGCCCGTTACACCCTTTTAGGAGGTACACTTTATCATCTTGGCTATGATGGGAATCTATTACGTTGTCTGGATGTGACGGAGTCAATCCAGCAATTAAATAAGTACGAAGGAGTATGTGGAGCACATACAAACGGAATGGTCTTGGCCAAGAAACCTGTTAAGAGTAGGTTACTATTGGCCCACCATGGAAACCGATTGTTGTAATTATGTTAGAAAATGTGTGCTTTGCCAAAAGTATGGAAATTTCATCCATGCTCCATCGCAACCAATCACTACCCCGTGGCCATTCTCCAAGTGGGGACTTGATCTAATAGGAAGCTTACTCCTACCTCATCTGATGGTCATACACATATCATCACAACTACATAATACTTTACAAAATGGGTGGAGGTTGTCCCTTTAACTTATGTCATAGGAGCACATATTTCTAAATTCATCATGAATCACATTATTTTCCGATATGGTATCCCTGCAACCATTATCACAGATAATGGGAAGTCATTTAAGAACAAAAATGTGAAAGGTCTTTGCCAATGGTTCCAAATTAGATTGAAATGGTCCACGCCATATTACCCTCAGGGTAATGGACAAGCTGAGGCAAAAACAAGACTTTGGTAAGGATAATGGAGAAGATGGTTAGCAAAATCGGAGTCAAACTGGCACCTACAAATCCACCCAGCCCTCTGGGCCTACCGAACATCAATTCACACTCCTACGGGTGTGACACCATATTCCCTAGTGTTCGGGACAGAATCTATCATCCCTTTAGAGATCGAACTCCCATCCCTGCGAATTTCTCTTCGGGACTATTTGGAAAAGGATGAAGATTATCAAGTGGCAAGATTGGTTGAGTTAGAGCTCCTGGATGAGAGGCGCATTCGTGCTCTTAATCACCTAAAGGTATATCAACATAGAATCTCCCACAACTACAACAAGAGAATCATCCCTTGCCAGTTTGAGGTGGGTGATTTAGTTATGAAGGAGAACTAGTTCAACACTAGAGCAAAGCGAGAAAAGAAAGGGAAGTTCGAACCACATTGGTTAGGACCCTATGTCATAGTTGCCAAGTATGGCACCGGGGCATACAAACTGGCTCACCCCAATGGTGATGAGCTCGAGAGCCAATGAACGCCATGCATCTTAAGAATTTCTATGCTTGAACATGGCACAAAAATAAAAAAATACAAAAATATAAAAAAATCAGAAAAAGAAAAAGAGAAAACAGGTCGTCCACTAGTGAAAACCACACAATTGTGGCACTTTGGACAAGTCCTTGGGTGAAAACCGGTTTCCGGCACCTCGGGAGGATTCGTTGTTCACAAGCATTCTGTATTAGAAGGGTAGTTGTCTTTGGCCTAGAATTGGTTTACGCCTTCTAGTTTCCTTGTGCACACCATCTTGTCTAGCCTTGATCCAGTTATTTACCTTCTTCTATTCGCTCAAATGCAGTAAGGGACGTGGTCTTTCGTTATTTCCCATCTTACGCTAGGGGCAACTCAACGACTTCACCTTCTTGTCCATAAGCGTGTGGCTTCTACCCTTGTATATTCCCCACCTAATGCTGGGGGCATCCATGCTTTCTTGGTTACCTGCACATAGCTTTGGAAAACTGTTAAAACCACAAAAACAATAGAACATTGTTTTGAGAAAACACAAAAACAATAGCAAATTGTTTCACAAAACACAAAAACAATATAAAATTGTTTCACAAAAACCTAAACAATAGAAAATCAGTTTATGAAAACATATCTTACAATAACATTTACTTGCATTGTCTTGTTTTCTTGCTTTGCTTGTTTCTTGTATAGTGTTTTGCGTGCTTGCTTTTGAGTTGTTTGTTGCTTGGGTGTACTTTGTCATATTTTATCTTTCCTTGCTTAGAATAGATTTATTCTTGCTTGTGCATATTGTAGTGGGTTTTGACATGCTAGTGTGTTAATTCTTTATTTCTTTCTTAATGCATTTGGTTGTGTTTTGTTACTTGTTAATAAGGCATGGTGATTCATGGTGTATTGCATTAATTCCTGGTATTCTTTGTAGCATTTGGCTGTGTTTCTTGCATGTGCTCTATATTGTTATCATTCACATCACATTACCATCACTATCATGACATCTAGCATGATCTATACATCATATATAAACAAAAATGCTAAGTTTTACATCATGCATGTATGTTAAGCTAATCATCACATATCATATCATTAATGGGGGCAAGAGGGTTCGCGCATAATCAAAAATCTATCCCCCGCGCACCAATATCATCATATCATCCCGTCTATATACATCAAAATAACACTTGAAAACAACATTTGATATTGTCTACAAATCTATCATCTACAATCTATAGCACACCTCAAACGATCACGTGCGATCACCATCTCTTCTGAGTGTCAGAGCCTCACGGTAAGTTTTCTAAACCTGGGTGGTTAAAATGGACTAATTGCGATGTTTTCACCTCCCTAGGGGTATATTAACCTGTTTTTCACCGATCGGATGGCCGGGACACCCGTTTAGCTCACCGTTTTCTCCTCTGTTCACTGTGGAATAATTATTTTTAATTAAATAATTATTTTTCTCTTATTTTTCACCGTATTGGGGCATTTTTTGTCCAATACCCCTTTCTTCTCCCCCGGACAATTTTATTTCTTCTGGCGATTTTTATTCTTCTTCACACCCTCGTAAATAATTATTTTTCAAATAATTATTTTTCTTAATTTTTCCACTAAACAAGGACATTATTTGTCGTTTGTTTCTCTTTTCTTCCACCTAGGGCACTTTCTGTTGCCCCTAGGCCCTTCTTTTTCTTCTTCTCCTTTCTTCTATTGTTTATCACGGTTCAGAAAGCCAAAACAATACAAACATTTACTATATCAAAAAAATCCAAAAACAAGGCAAAATTTTTCAAAAAATTCCTAAAAAGTAAAACACCCTACAAAATGGTAACTTGCTTCTTACGGCTAAAACTTGTGTCTTGCGCATGGTATTTTCTCCATATCCTATTGGTTTATCTCACATATTCCCGATTAATACGACTCGTGGATCACTAGATTCACAACCATTCACAAAAGCTAGCTACTTGCTTCGTCTGTACTCTGGGGAACTTTTGGTTGCCTGGTGCTATTTCGTTGCACACAAATGCTTTTCATGGACCCCATGTCCATTTTCATTTACCCTTGCATGTATCATTTCTTGGGGAAGCATTTTTAACCCTTGTCATCAATCATGAACTTGTGGATCTCTCTAGCACTGATAACAAAACATTTGTACAACTGTCTTGACCGTTGTTGGGTTGGATATGTGCGTTCGTACTTGTTTTCCCTGTTAGATGAGCTTGTTTCCTTCTCGTATTGCATTGCATTTTTGTATGTTGCATGGAGTTGGTATTTTCAGAAATGGAAAATTGTTCGTATTATGGCTTTTCATGTCATTCTACCTTTGTCGTATGCTTATATTTTTCATAAGGACCGATGACGTAGTTCTTATGGCAATATGATGACATCCAAATTGTTTCAAACAAATACGTGGCTAGAGGCTAAGCTCTTCTCCCCCTTATCCATATTTATTCTACACCACTTCCCTTTCACCCCTAATTCTCCCTCTCATCAAGGCATCCTGCCTTGTCCCCCTTCTTCTACCTATATCTCACCTTTTTCGATCGTCAATCGACTTCTTCCATCACCCCATCGACACTCGAGGGGCATCTCTCCCTTCTACTAATTTTTTTCTTCTATCCCTTCAAAATATCTTGTCTATTATCTTTGAAGCGGCATCACTTACGCCACCCCAAAAAGGGGAAAATGTAGACACCTATAATTACGCCCAAGCAATTTAAATACTTAAATTGCGCTAATTATCCCCTTTCTCACAAATCAACGACATATCGTCAAAAGCACTCATTTTCCCTCATATCATCATTAATTAATTACACTAAGCTAATTAATTAAGTTTCCTATCCAACAAATACCCTAATTAATGACCTTCCGTTAATAAATCACCCCTTCTACCTAGACTAATTAATTATTATTAATTAATTAGCTTTCCCTTCCATTTAACCAATAAATCAATATTTAATTGATTTAATCCCCTTATAATAGCCTAAATCGTACTAATATTCCTCTAATTATCTTCTATAAGCTTACATCTACCTATTAGTTAATCACCTTTGATTAATTAAAACACCCCCAACTCCCATGACTTGCTAAGCATAAATTAAACCCTTCTAAAGTAAGGTTACCTTTAATAAAGCAACCTTATCCATTCCTAATAATGTTTTACCTTTATCCCACATTCATGAGAATGTGTTGAATCCTTTATCCTTTGGGCTATATAAAGAGCCCTCCACCTACCTTTTTACTTACACCTAAACTCCTAAGAGAGCAAATGCAAAGCATATAGCAAAGAGACTAAGAGCTTGCCTTTTGTTTTCTTGAGAGGTCACCATTGTTAAGAGCTAAAGCTTCCTATTCTTGCATTCTTTAAGGATCAAACAAAGCAATTTTTATTGCCATTGGAGCTAAATAGGTCCATTCATTCTTGTTGGTAATCTAGGAGAGTAGAGATGTTAAAATAGCATGCATAGTTTTGATCTCATGTTTTCAAAGTTATAATGCTAGTTTAGATATTGCTTAGTTCTCTATCTTGATGGTTTTTATGCTTTTTTTTAGCTAAATTGTAGAACTATTTTAGGTGGTAGTTCTTGTTTCATTTGATTTAGCATTAATTAAAGTATACATGCACACAATCGCCCGTCAAGTTTCGCCTCTGTTTTGAGCTCTTTCCTGAAATGAGTCTCCTAGCTTGAGTCTCTCGTCCAAAACCAATCAAGATCATCAATAAAACTCTCTTCACCTTCATTTCAACATAGTTTGGCATCGATCCAAGTTACTTGGCATGTTGTTATTGTTGGTACCACTTCTGAGCTTGCATGAGTGTGCCCTAATTTTTCATGTTTGATTTCACTCAGAAACATTTTATTGCTCAAATTAGTGATCTACAATTTCTCCCCCTGGTTGAGTGTTTCAAAAATTTCCATAAACCTATTGTTTTTCCTTGATTTAAGAGGAAAACCCATGTGTGCCCTTATTTGTGCCCTAGATTTTCCAAATCTGCGGGCTCTATTATTTTCCCTTTTTTCCCGATCGTGAAAATCAAATTTGACCAATTCTTACTCGTTTGTATTTGAAAATCTGGTCCCAAGGTCAAAAATAATGTCAAATCATGCTTCAATTGAGTTAAAATCAAGAAATTTGCAATCCTTGTTGAAAAATTCGATTTCTAGGGCATCCTTTAAATTTTTCACGTTTTGATGGTCATACGGGTGTCGTTTTCCGTCAAATTTATCATTGCAAGGTAAGGGCAACGTGGCAGGTTCCTATTGACTGAGGAATGATGGAAAATATCTCTAACTTATCATTTTTTGAAGTTTTTGCAAAAGGGAAAATTTTGATCCACGGCTCCACCTTCTGCAATGAGGTGCCTATGTGGCACGTTTTGATTGGTTCGGGGATTGGTGGGATTTCCTTAGGAAATTTTTCTTTCATTATGCAAAATTTAAAAAATCAATTTTTGGCCCGAAGGCCCACAGTAAAATAGGGAGAGGACACGTGGCATGGAGGGCATGCGGATGGCGGAGGGACTTGGAGAATTTTGATGTTTTTGGCTCAAAATGATGAAGTGAAATTTTGGCCTGAAAACCCTTAGCAAATCATCGGTGGACACATGTCTAGGAAAGGATAAGATGGGGCAACAGGTTTTGCAGTGACTTTGAAGTTTTTAACTTCAAGTGGTAAAACATCAATTTTGGCCCGAAGGCCCGTCAACAAGTCAGGAAGTGACGTGTGTCCAAGAAAAATGGAGGCAAAGTTTCAGACCTCGGGGGATAGAGTAAAATTTTGCCTTTTTGGCAAAGGAGCTAAAGTGTTAAAGGAAAGCATGCCTCCACAGCCTATCCATGATGGACACGTGGCACATTCTAAGAAGTCAAAGGAAGAGCGTGGGCCTATGGTAAGTTTTAAAATTTTTCAAATTTTGCGGGAAGGTTTAAAGGCGGAATATGAGGCTTGGCCCCACGGCGAATCAGAAAGTGCCACATGGTGGGGAAGGGATTAGGTTTCGAGGCCGTGGAGGTTTTGTAGAAAAATTTCCTTTTTCAAAAGGGTGGAAAAATTGATAGAATTGGTCCACGGTTTTCAATGGGGCCCACATATGGACACGTGGCGGGTCCAGGGGAGAAGCAGGGAAATTTTGCAAAATTTTCCAAAACTTTAAAAAGGGTCGTAAAAGCTTTTTTGGAGGCATGGGCCCAATCTAGTCACGTTTTGACATGTGTCCCACCTTATCCAAAGTTTAAAAAGGTAATTTTGAGCATTTTTCTAGATCTAATTTTCCACGTGGAGGGCGGACATTTAAAGTTGATACAAAATCGATGGTTACTGTACATCCATCTATTTTGCCGCATACATGAGCTCCAAGAAGCTTGAAAATCACGTTTTTGCATCAAATTCCATCGAGCCTTATATGATTTTAGGTTGGCTTAGCCTTCTCGAGAATAATGGCATCATTTTCATGACCTAATTCTTCAATCTATGGTGTTTTTGATGTAATTTTGGCTCAAGCCCGAGAAAAAATGTGAAATGACAAAATCAAAAGTTACAGAGGTAAGATTGAAAAGGGGAAAAGGTAAAAAATGATGAATTAAAGATGCTTACATGCTTGAATGATAAAAAGGTTCCCTGGGGTGGATAATGATCCAAATATTTGCAATAATTTCATCCTTCTGGCACACCTAGCAACATGCGAATGTGTTTCTATTTGATGTCATTTTCATTGAATCATGAAGAATTGTTGTAACATAATTGATCCCATGGCATATTATTTTTAGGAAGGAAGTATCCAATGTAGAATTGGGTATATAATGCATTTTGGAAAATTTGTAAAGGAGGGAGTTGAAAATCACGAGAAAATTTCTGAGAGAAAACTCATTTTCTGAGAAATCCACCAAAGAACCAGGTTAATGTCTCATATGTTGGAAAATCATGTATGTGAGTTGGTTACAAGTGTATAGCCATCACACAGCTATGAGATTGTTCATGTATCTCTCCCTTATTGTTGAATCTAACAAGTTTTGAATTAAATCTATGTTTTCTTTGGGCAATATGGTGTATATTATCATTTTTTAAATGCTTGTGGATAATTTTCATTTGTTCTTGTTGCAATCTTGCATTGAAAGTGTTTAGAAATCACATAGAATCTCCATTTCTTATTGATAGTTAAGTGGCATTTGCAAATCTCATGTTCAGAAGAGCCTTCATCTGATAAGGAGATAAAAAAATTTAAAATCACTTTACCTTCCTTGACTGCAGAGATTGCTTGTAAGAATTTGGGGGCACCTTAGGCGTGGTTTGATCAAGGATTTTGTGTTTAATTGAGTTATTTACTTCAGGATTTTGTGGTGAGTTCTCAAATATTGTGTGAAGAGTGCAACCTGGGCTTCCATTTGTGCCTCTTCTAGTTGAAGGAACATTCTGATTATCTAAGGCATTTCTTCTAATAGTTGTTCAAGTATTGTAGAGATTGTCAAAGATCTGATCTATCCTAGTTTGTCTTGTCAATCCCCACCAAAATTCAACTAAACAACAAAGATCCTATCATGTACTATCCCTGATTTGCATTTCTATACCCATAGAATATCAAATTATACTTGTAAAATTATGCATAACATATCAGAATTTCCAATGTCTTTAGTAACCTTTGCCTTGTTTTGAGAACATACCCATGTTTTGAGAAGTGACAACTCTTGAGAGTACAGATCTGGGGTGTTGATCATGTTTTCACCAAGGTCTCCATCATAGAATCTCAAGCAAAGAAAAGGAAATATTTATATCCTTCACCATTTCAAGGTTACAAAATAGGTCCTCTTACCTTGGTTGCAAGGCACAACCTAAAATAGCTAGGACAAGATCAAGTCCTATTGGAGTGCTATACATTTCTCCAAAAACCTGAGTGCCAGCTAGACTCTATCCCCGACTACCAATGACATACAACATGGTCTAATCTATCTTTAAGCTCCATGACATATCTATGGTGCTTCTCAAACTGAAAAGGAGAACAAATTTGGATACCAACGGTTATGACCGCAGTCACCAAGCTCTTCCTTATACATGAACATTGAAAAAATCCTCTAGTGATTCCCATTCATCGCTCGAACTGGTGAGCCTACAACTTGATACTTTTTCCAACGTCATCCCATCTTAAACCATCCTCATATTTCTTCATATTTCCATCATCATCCTTCATTGTTTGGAGGATGAATCGCGACACAATTTGTAACCGCCACTTTAATTCCCCTAGTGACTCACATAACAACTCAGACCACTTCTAACTACATGGAACTCTCATGAGGTATTTCCATTGCATGACCCCCACTTGAACATTCTTGCATGAACCTCCACATTATGGAACATATCCCTCGACTTTCCATCATAAAAATCCCACTTGAATATGTTTTCCCAAACCTCCCCGCGTGGATTTATCACTTGTCCTTCCATCTTGACATTTCCACCATGGCCGTAGGCTTTGAAATCCCCACGTTGTGGAACCTTTTCCTAATATTTCCACCATCAAAGTCCCACCTAGCCACTTGGTCACTAATCTCCACCAGCTCGAACCTCCTCATGCCCTGCGACTCAACTTAGCTTGGTAACGAACGAGTCAAATGAGCTCGTGAATTACTTTACTACCGAGCTCGGCTACCTCTTGATTGAATCAACCCGTCGGGTCATAATTTGAGCTCATATCTGAGACAATCTCTACTCTCTCCATGCTCCAAACAACTCACCTAATTTTTCCTTCCATGCATCCCAACCAAGATCTGCATCTGTATTTTTGACATGAGTTACACATATCTCTAAATTGATGCCTCCATAATACCCTCGTGAGCTCGAGGAGCTTGATTCTTATGGAACTGTCGACACGTTTCCTTTATTATGTTGAGCCCAAGTAATTCATGATCCTGCCATCATATTGAGCTCGGTTCGATCACTAATCACCTTAGTGCCCATTTATTTCGAAAGGTGGTCCAAATTTTATGCAACTCGGCCCCTTCATTTTTTCAACTTAGCTCACCTAAGAAAAAAATCAATTTAGCCTGACCAAGTTGAGTTGAATGTTAACCCTTATACATTGTGTGAGCTCACCAAGTAACTTATTGAGCTTCTTGGTGAGCTATTTTCAGCTCATAACACCCTTGTCACTTTAAATTGGTTTCTTTTTCCTTGATTTTAACCTCCAGAGTTCCCCCTCAGAAACGGTGGATGATGGAAATAGAACAGAACTCCTTCAAGAATATTGTACTGATCTTAATTAATTTATCCCTAGAATGACTGAAAATTGACCCGTCAGGACTAATGTTTCATTTTAAACATAATAGGACCCCGTTGTCTAATCTTTTCATGTGTGTAAAATTGGATAATAGTAACATTTCATTAAATTTTACACATTTCACACATCTTACATTACATTATACACATCGTGTATTTACACATATTATTCATCATATGGTTGATTCCCATTACTACTAATAGTACACCATCTTCTACACATTGCACTCACTTCCCTATGATGCACTTTAGTTCCTTGGTCTATACTCGATTGATTGAGGGTTTACAAATCAAATGGACCTTCTCTTCATCACACATTTATCATTTGACCTTTCATCATGCGACATTACTAGGTTAGTGCCATATGCTTTAGGCTAAATGGTCACTCATTCTATCATTTTGTAGTGGTATACACCTTAGGTTACATCACCACTCCCTCTTTTCATCTCGTAGTGATATATGCTTAGGGATAAATCATCACTCATCCATTCATATTATAGTGATATACGGTTAGGCTAAATAATCACTTATACATTCATCTTGATCGTGATATACGCTTTGGCTATAGGTTTCACACACATATTGTCGTAGGTCGCATCTCATCACTACACCTACACATTCATCAAAATGCATTAAACACAACACACACTTTGACCATTTCCGATGACACACTCTCATTTACAGTTCATTCTTGATCTGTTGAAGGTGAAAACCAAATGAACCTCATTGCATACATTTATATTCACTCATGGGGCATGTGGCTCCTATCACTCCATTTTGCATTCCATTCCATCCATATACACCATACTGCATATTATGGTTTCTCTTACTCATACTTACTTTTGCTTGTTCATGGTCACTTTATTAAACATGCTAGTTAGATTACTTGTATTTCATTTATCTATATCATCCACACGTGCGTGTTCATGTCTTTTTCTATTTATGATCATCGATATAGGTCTCTTACACATAACATGGATGTGCACCTTCTACCCTTCCTACACATGTCACTAAGGGCATCCAAATTCATCTCTTTTAGGTGTTATTATTTCATTTTATACTTAAAACTTTACATTACTTGGTTATTCATTCTTTTGACATACTAGTTATCTTTCTAAAATGTTGTGGGTGCTTCATGTGAAGCATTTGTTATGCAGGATATTTACTTCCATAATTTTTGTTACATTATTTGCTATTATTTTATTTTGTATGTAGGCCTTACCCTATGTTTGGTGTGCACACTTGTTTTTTTGTTTGAGGCCATGATGGCCTTTATATGCCTTGCGACATCCTAAGTGATGTCTCATATTTGCAACCGCGTTGTTTAGCTTATTTTTTCTTCTTGCATTTTTGCATTACTTTTCTTGGTAGCTTTTACATTGTTTTTCTTAGCTTACACACTTTCTTTTATATGCATGATTATTCGTAATAACACTTGTTTTGGCTATCCATCCTTTTTGTGTGCGCCTTAGTTTCTACCAAGTGTATTCCCTTACCCCCGCAAGGAACAATTTCAGTGTTCATGCGGTTGGTCCTGTTTTGGGACCGCATTTCTCCTAACAATAATGTCACATGCACCCCCAAATAGGGGAGGAATCATTTGGGGTTTTTATATGCACTACATAAAGATTATACACTAGTTTAGTTCAGTTATATAAAATAAATGGGTTCGAGACTAGTCTACAAACCCCATACACATCATATACTACTAGACATGTTTATCCTTAGCATTCTGGGAAGCAATTATAGGCTTGAAGGTTAGATTGGTTGTGCCTCTCTACACTACTTCAGCCAATGGTGTCGATATCCTAAAGAAACACGAACATATAGAGATCTCTTCACACAAATTCAGGGAAGTAGTTACGGGAAGGAGAACAATGTAACTTTCTCTATAAACTTCTTTGACCAAGGTGGAAAGAGAACACCTAAAAACTCGCATTCACAGGGATATCCTTATACACTCTCTTTCTCGACATAGATCAAGTGCACATGTTCCATTTACACTCTTTTATTTGTGTGTTTACATTTACATACTTTTACATACATATTTTACATTGCATTTTTACACATACATGCATACATATTTGACTACTTGATCATTTTATCATTACAGGTTCGGTCGTATGAGAAACAAGAAGTCAAATGGGGTTAACAAAAAAAAATGCGTCAACAAAAACACTTTATAAAAGAACACACCATACTAACCATGTCGGTACATCACATACATAATAAGCTACATACACATCTCTTCCCTAGGTTCACTCTCATCACTTTTTTGTGCATTTTTCATCTATAGTTTCCACACTCCATTATATTTTTTTCATTCCACTCTTTGCCTAGTTATTCGGCACATTTTTACCACAATATACATGGACATCAGGTATGCATCTCTATCTACTTTATGTGACCGAGCTTTTCACTCACCAACATTAAGTGGCAAAAATGTAAACATAAAATCATGCACTTTAGACATTATTTAGTCCCCAGTATCATAGTATTATTTAGAAGGTTATTGAGTGAAGAAAGTACTAATTAAACCACGTCTCTTGGCCATCTTATTTTATTTTATTTTTTCATTCGACCTCTTACACCCATGTGCCTAGTCGATTTTGTCACTTTTTTATTTTAGCATCGAATGGGGCACCCAAGATAGTATTATGGTGCCCATGGATTCCTTGGTCCAACTAAAGGTGCCGATCCATTTCACACTTTCCCACCACTTTTTGGGCACTTTCTAGCCATTTTAGATCCTTATCTTTTTGGTTTTTACCATTTCAAAGTTAATTATGCAATCAGATCGAGAGAACCCTATAAATATAAATTTATGTGACCATAATGAGGGACTAAGCACTAGTCATTACTATCATCCATATATTGTTTCATCCATCTATTTCATTGGAGATCACTTGCATCCACAAAGCTATATCACAAGGCAAGATGCTAGGACATCGCATCACACAAGCATAGGGGGAGATTCTATTCTATTCCATGAAATTGTATTGCATTTTCTACATCTAGTTATTGTTGGCTACTTCAAAAAGTGCGAATGGAATAAGAGAACCTAGGGAACATGTTGCGCACACACACACACACCAAACCTACATTTGGGTGCGAAATGTAGTGCAACACTCGATTAGTAAGCTCATCTTTGTTGTGATGGCTGAGTTTAATCCAACCCATTCATTTGCATTGTTATTTTATTTAGGGTTTTGATAAATCTCTTTTATCCTTTGTATATATTTCCTTCACCTTGGATTATCTGCGACACCTAGTGCAAGACAACGAATCGATGCAATAGACAAAGTGAGGTTTTGGACCATTTTCTAAACTTGTAAAGATCACTTCCATAGATTTTGTATAGACTAGGGTTCCCATTTTGTAGACCAGAGCACCCGTAGGCGCCCCGAGTCCCTCTCCGGTGCTCCAAACAGAGAACCATCCCAAATCCATCCTATTTGAGGCATCTACATAGTAATTCCTACTTTTGATTTCCACAGTCACCTCTACGACACAGTCCCATGAGCATATTCTATTTAATTGTGTTCTTTCCTCTTCTCTCTTTCACATTAGGGATAACATTTCCATTTTAATAGTTGTTTGGGTCATTTACATATTTCTTTACTACATTTATAATTGTTCATAGCTTAGATTAACTAGTGCATATTATCCACATTTTATTTAATCAATATGTATAAATCATTGTATTTATGTTTATACACACACTTTGAATGAAACCATTAAATTTTGAATGATCCGTAGTATAAATACACACACAAAGATACAAACACACCCCCACACACACACATATGTATTCATATTATATGTATGAATGTATGTATTTATGTTTATACATATTCAAACCTTTATAAAATATGAATACCCAAAAAGATGACTCTCCTTAGAAGAGACTTCAATATAAAATCTACATGATATTTTTCCTATGAAATTAAATCCTTGATAGTCCAAATGAGGAATTTTGTTATGTTACAAACTAAATATTTTAATAAAGGATTAATACAGAAATTAAAATGGATCTAAAAACATGAATCTTGGACATATCAAAATTCTATTGATTTCCAATGAAATGGAGAAAATAAAATGATGAAACACCTTTCTTTTCTTCACTTTAGCTCCATGAAATATTTTTCTTCCTTCCTCATACCTGCATCAAAAAAAGCAACCAAATAAAAGAGAAAATGAAATGAGTATGTATTTTTAAATCCCATAAGGAAATTAGGGCACTCCTAGATGTCATAATATCATATGGTGGAGAACCCTTTAATCTAAGGGTTCTCCTTTATTCAAATTTAAGGCTTTAAGTGGTCTAAAAAAATTCCCATGTTATTTAATTAATATGAGATTTTTAAATCCTAACTTAGGTGACATTTTTTGTTAGGGTATGGGTCCATTTGGGGTTAGAAATTGGACCCATACCCAACTTCGTAACTAGTGGAGAACCTTCACCCTTTGATGTTTTAGAAAACTTTATAGATCACAAATTAAGTAAATTAACTTAAATATTCCCTTTGGTTTTTTATTTTCATTAATTAAATTAATTTAATAGACTCATATAAGTGGCCTAGTGGCATTTTCATCTTTAAATTTTCATAACTACGTCACAATCGCATAGGTTTGACTTAAAATTTTCTTAAATATTAAAATATCCCTCTTGAGTTGTTTAGTGTCGTTTCCCTTGTAATATCTTTTGGGTTTTATCAAATCATAATGTTATTAAAAAAATAATTCACATTTTTTTAATATATTTTGGGTTACTTTTGGTATCTTTTGGACTTACTTTGGACTTGTGTTAAATATGGCATGATATCGGTATCAAATCTTGGTTTCAACACCTTTGGATGCTCTAGGGTTTATTCTCTAGCTATTTGGTAGCTTGATTTATGTAAAATTTCCTTGACTAATCATTTCCATTAAATTATAATGTACCGTATTTTACCCTCATGTAGGATGACATGGTGTAGTACTATGTGAGGTGCACCAACAACTTCGAGGACATGAGCGGAAGTAAGATCTAGATATCCCTAGAGCTGAAGATTTTAGATTCATATCATCCAATGATGGGAGTCCTACAAAATCACCTACTAGAACATCCAAATCCAGTTGATAATGTTAGTCATCATGATAGTGAGTACATCTAGATGAGGGTTTATATTTTTCCATCCATCATCATGTCCCATCATAGTGAGAGAGGTCTCGTAACCCATCGGTCTAGGTTAGGATAGTAGTAGAGACATGCCCTCATGAGAATGTAAAAAGTGGTGTTATCTTAGATCTTCTATGACTCCATCCACCCATGTATGGAGGTATGATGGATGGTTTTGGGGCTGATTCATGACTCCTAAATCATGACAACTGATTTTTGTTATATCTATATGAGAGAAAAGGTAAGGCTTTCCTTTTCATACATCTCCTCCGTCACATAACATGTGTTTGGTGGAGGAATGAGGAGTGAAAGATCCATTTGAAATGACAGATAATTACCTGTGATTTTCTTGAGGAGCATTTTCATGCTCATCATATGTATGATAATTTCATACATAAGATCTTTCATGAGTTCCATGATCTTTGACATGGACCGGACACTATAGCTTTGTATGATATTGATTTCTACATATTTTAAATTATGTTCATTACCTTCGGGATGATAAGTTACATGTCAATAGGTTCATTAGGGGCCCGAATGTAGATTTTGTTGGAGTGGTCAAGATATTATCTCCTCCAACCTTGGAGAAGGTGGTGGAGAACGATTACTTAGTATAGGGCTTATGAGTCTCGAGATATGAACATGAGTAAGGTTCATGGGTGAGTTTGTACTTTCTAGGATAATAGGTTATGTGGATTTTCTCCACCCCGAGAGGAGGTTTCGAACCATCTAAGTTGGGTGAGACCCCCTCCACACCCACAACATTCATCTCAACAATAAGATCCTCAAAAATAGAGGGGTATGTGAACACAAGAGAATCAAATAGGTAGCGGTTGAGGTAGCCATATTCTAGGTAGATATAAGAGACATAGTAGTCAATAACCTATTCCATCTCATTTATAGTATTCCACTAGGGTATTTCATGGTCATTACACCAAACTACATAATGGATTCCTACGTAGATGAATGGACCAAGATGTTAAATTTATGGAGTCCATGATCACTATGATCATTTATGTCCTTAGAGACCCTCTTTTTCCGAAAGGCAATATGGTCATGTGTCTAGGAAGATAGTAGGTGACAAATAGTTCAAATTTTATTCTTCTAAATCCTAGATGAGGGTCTTTTGACTGTCAAAGGACATTGAGTAGGGTATTATGAAGTAGTTTTAGAATGTCTTTTTTATATTTCCACTAAATGGAACTTGAAATCACCTCTAAGAACCCCTACAAATACCTTACAAGTATCTTTAAGGAATTCCATACATTTAAATGAAGAAAAATCATTAGAAAAATAAAAGGAAATTATTTTTACAAGTATGTGTATGCAAATTAGAGATAGAAGATATTTAAAAATCCAAACAAAAATGAATCATTAATGAAAATGTCACTAATTCCATTTTATTTATTTGAAAATACCCTCCAATTCTTTAATTACACAATGAATATGAAAAATTCTAATTTTCTAAGCCTATATAAAGAGTTATGACAATCAAAATTGTTAGTTACCAAAAATTTCATAAATTTTATCTTCTCTTACTAGAATTTTGTTATGCTTCTTGTTTATAAACCTTAATCCCCTCTCTCTCCTTTGAATACAAGACCCTTTTCCTATTCTTTCTTCCAATATAAAGTAGTTATATCACAAACTTGGGTTTTTGTTGTTAAAGGACATTTATGGTTAATGTTGCCACATGTGAGAGGAAAAATTATAAGTGATGAACATTAGAAAAAATGCATTTAGGCATCATTAGACTCCATTACAAGTTCTAAGCTCTTAAATGAACTCTAAATGAAGAAAAAGGCATAAAACCATACATTTAAATTTGAAATTTTAATCCATGCATTTTGTAGGGAAAATAAAGTACAAGAGTTTGAGGAAGAATTAGGAGATGAAACCAAGTTGAAAACCTTGTTATTTATTAAAACTAAGGACCTAGATCTTGTCAAGCTAAAAATTGCAGATATATACCCTTGTATTCTCTAGATTGGTGGTATTTCATTTAGTGGTAATGAAGGGTCAACTTATACCTAACAACCTTCATAATACACACCAAAGCATGTGTAAACATATAGGTCAAATGAAATTTTATAATTGAACAAAACAAATCTTTTTAACTTATTATTAAGATAAATAGAAGCATTAGACCAATTGCCTATGATATAGTGCTTCCTTATAATGTTACCATGGTTATTTTATCCATCATCATTACTTGTTATTCTTTAATCTTATATCCATACTTTTCTCATGAGTGATTTATAGCTCCCACCATCAACTCTTCCACTAAATTGATCCTTTGATATTTAAGCTTCTTCCCATACTATTAAATATTATTCTATAAGAAAATTTTGATCTACGTATAAGTATTTCTTCTCACCACCTAGACTCTTAACTCTACAAAATTCAAATGGAAGTATCATAAGACACATTAATAGATCCAAACACAGTTAGTTGTCCTTTTCCAAATATTTTTCCTTTAAACATTTAATTATTCCAATTTTTTGCTTGAACATGATTTCACAATAAATTTTGTACACTAGATTGTTATGTATCATATTATACATTGCACAAAGGAAGTATGCACTCTAAACAAGTTATTTGATATAATTACAAACTCTATAAAATGTAACATTGTACTCACATCTCACTAGAAAAATAATACTTCAATGAGTTTTTGTATGCTTAAGAATCAAGATGTGATTCCTATATGCACGTGACCTCCAGAGGTTGTGTTGGAATAGCCGGAATGTGCAAGATTGTGGGAATGTTGATGGACAACTATATGATAATCAAGGACTAATATCGGGTAGTGTGGGCTCCTAGTAGTTGAATTGACCAAAGGATAATTAGAGGATATCTATGGGTAACATAAGTTCCATATTGTTTAATTGTTTGATTTGATTTGTTTTCTAAATTACTTTGAATTTTCATTTTAAATCAATAAAGAAAGTAAATTCAGCATAAATAAAAGACAAGTGTATTTAATGTTGTAATTAACCAAATTCATTCCCAATTAATTAAATAAAACGAAATGAAATACCATCTATTCTATTTTCGAACAAGAAATGTCTTAAAATAAAACAAACTAATTAATTAACATCGTTTTGTATTTTATATTTACTTGAAAAATAGAAGAAATACGCAGAGACAATTAAACTTCTTCCAATTAATTATTTTTTTTTCTACACTAAAATTAATGAGAACTAAACAAGAAAACAACCAGATGTGTGGATCTAATCTATTCTAATAAAACAAAACTTTTTCAATTTATATTTTTGGATATACAACTTCCTTTGTTCTTACCTCGAGTCACAAGAGGAATGAAAAATATTCTCGAAGCTATTCTTCCCCGAAACTTCCCAAGAGAAATATAAGGATATATGGAAGCTTAAAAATGATGGGAAATTACAACTAACATTAAATAGATGTAGAAGCTTCTTCCAAACAAACTTCTGTACAAACCCACAAGGAAAGGCATGGAAGTAGATTTCAATAGAAGATTTGTGTAAATAAAGGAAATCTACAGTAATTGTATTTCTTTGAATTAATATACTCTAATAGATTATGAAATAAGATCTACTCAAACAAAGAAAACTTTAAAAATCCAAATGCATCCCCAACCTGGAAGTGTAGAACTATGAAAGTTCTAGTTCTAGATTTACTTTGACTTCTTTTTTTAATTTTTTGTTCAAACGATTCTAGGGAAATGTGTTGGATTGTGTGGAAGAAATGATGAAGAAATGTTGGACTTGGAATGACTTGAAATAAATTTAGTAGCGACATAGGAAAGAGAATAACAAGGCAAGAAAATTGAGCTTTCTTGGAAGGATTATGGGAAGCATAACAGTGTAATTAAAAATAATAGTCTCCAACTAAAGTAGTGGGTAGACGCTTGGATCTTATAGAAAAATGGAAGGGAAATATTCTAAGCCATTTGGCATCCAAGAAATGCCACCTCTCTCAAAGAAGGGAAGTTAACTCACTGATTAACGAGAGGGGAGGGAAGGAGAATTTTGTACGCATATAATGAGCTCAAGAACATCCAATTTGGTCAATAATCATGCGCTAAATAAGCTTTTGAATAAGGTGACATGTGTTGAACACATTGGAAAAGGCACTAGAAAAAGTGCATGGAACCACCGGTTTGTGCAGACCCAATGGTTACACAAATGCCATGGTGGTTGCGTAACTCTTGCTTAAGTTATACCGGAGGTTATGCAACTAATAGGTTGGTTGCGTAACCACCGATCCGGTTCCATAACTCAAAGCACAAAGGCCAAGGAAAAGCTCCAAAGATGATAAAGAAAAGTAGGGAAAGCTAGGAAAAGGATAGGAGAAGCATTCTAGGCTAAAAATATATAGTGTAAATGATAAATCGGACTCGAACACTATTGGAAATATATGTATTCATCATTGGGGATTTTGAACCATTCCGACAATGTAGCATCTGCAAAATTGGGTGTGTACATATTTCCCCCTCGAAGAATCATTTTAGCCATGAAGAGGTATAAAAATTGAATTCCAAGTATGGTTCTCCCAAATGGGAAAGTTATAAATTATACCTTATTCTCTAGTGTGTTAAAACCACACCAATCCATCCTTCCCACCACCTATAAAAGAAAGATGAGAATCAAGTGCTAGATATAAAACATGATTAGCAAAATACTCTAAAATAAAATGACAAGATTATGTACCATATCTATGAGGGTGAGAAATATACCTTCTCTAGTGCATTCAAGCCCTACACACACAATGTTATAAAATCCAAATATATGTTATATATGTCATTTTCACTATTTTTAGAAATCATTTATGTTTTGCAAGTTTGTTGAATTTAGAGCTCACGATTTTTGGCGAATGCTTCATTCGTGAGTATGGTTAAATTTGAAAGGATTTAGAAATGGTGGTTTTGACCCAATGAAGGTTGAAAGGGTTTAGGAATAGGTAAGACATGAGATATTTGGTTTTTTGTTGTTATGATTTGGATTTTTATTTTTGAATGCACTCAAGAAGGAATTCTAGGAAGTTCGTAACTGAAGCGGTTGTAAGGGTCCTCAAAGAGGCCGATATGCAAAGTACCTTTATTGCTTAGTCTCATTTTTGTGTATTTATTGATTCTTTTTGGTATTTTGGGCTCACAGTTGATAATTTTAACCACGCTTGTCCTATAGTTTTATGGCATTGTACACGATAATCTTGACATTATATATATATCTATATAGAATATTTTTTTAGTTTGTCATTCCTTGTAAGAGTTGACTTCATTGTATTTTGCTTCATCTGTGTACTCTTAGATGGTTTGGAATTTTTGATATTTTTTTATGTTTTATGAATGCATGCCATGGATGATGATGAAAATGTGTAGACAAAATGATTTCTCTTTTTTGTTTTATATATGATGCATATGAGAACAAATTGTAATTTAGAACTTTGATTTTCAAGCAATATTTAGCACTTCTGTTTTATTGGAAAAATGTGATGAATGTGACATGATAATAAAATGAACTCACTCCAATCCTAAATCTATAAAAAGTAAGATGTGAGGGCTCATCACCGAGAGCTAGGAAGGACACAAGTTATGTGACTTTGATGAATGAAGATGGTGAGAAAAGACAAGATTTTGACAAAGACCCAACTAGAACTTACAACTCAACCCTAAACAAAGTCAACTAACCAGCTCAAAATGCATTTTTCTTACAAGTTTAACTAGACTTAGATCCATGGATGGCCTCTTGATTGAAAAATATGGTTTTAAGGATTAAATCTCTTGTAACATGCACATCTAATTCATTTTTCATGGGATTTTTGAAATTACAAAGCACTTCTTATTTATTTGACTTATTTACAACTTATTGCCTTATTTGATGGGACCCCTACATCTTGCCCCATACTACTAGTAAGAATCATGGGCTCATCACCAAGGACAAGAGATAGGGGAGTAAGGGAACTGCCCTTCTTTCCCAACCTCGGCTAGAAGAAAGCTGTGAATAAAAGCAGGTGTGCAAATATTGGTAGGATTAATGCCAAAATTTCATCTAACAATTGAAGTGATGAAGATATTAGAATAATTTTGTGATGATATGATGGAAAATTGAAGGGGTGTCATTGAATGTTTTTTCCATGTTTTTGAAAGTTTTTAAAAGTTGCTTGAAAAATAAGTTCCAGTTTACAATTTCATGAAATGGTAATGCAAATGATAAATAACATAGATGAAATAATTAACAATTTGGAAATGTAAATTAAATATGGATGGAAACATTTAGGGTAAGGCCAGTTGATGGATGTCAAAATCCTCACCTCCTAAGGTACACAAATGATACATGTGATCTTTGAAGTTTCGTTCTCTTGGAAAAGGCCTACTATCTTGGGTTTAAAATTACCACCCTTTCCTATAATTGTATATATTTTATCATCTAATCTTGGCGTGAATCCATCCATTTGAAATAGGTCTTTATGAACCTCTTTGTCGCATTCTTAACATATCATGTTCATGTGAGCATGACTACACTCCTCAAATGTGTTCCCTACATAGGGAGCGAGTGGTTATATTTGATGTTTGTCACACTATGGGATTATGTCTCATGGACACAATGAGATTGGTTTTTGACATATTTGTGTCTAGACTAAGGCTAGGAATGGAGGAAGCCCTAGAGATGGATTTGATGGGTATCACTTTGTTCTCAAAATCCTCTCCTTCCTTCATTATTTCTATCATGTTTATGCCTAGGCTGAGATCATCGATAGGAAGAGAAGCTATACCAAGGAGGTTACCCATTCCTTGTGGTTCGAAGGGGAGAAGGATCGGTTCATCACTCTCTAAGAGTTTCATAATCTCTGCTTATGGTTTTGGTGGACACGGTTTCCACGGATATTTCTTTACCCTTATTTGTTTTTGCTACCTCAAATATTTTTGAGTCAGCGACATCAACCTATAAAATGCTCGATCCGGTCATGACTAATTCTTTCAATGGAAGTGTTTCATTTCACTGATTCGTAGGGATATCATATTCGAATGGACCCTTGGTTTCTTCTTGAGGTTTTCCAAATGTATTTCAAAGGGTTTAGGATCCCCTTGAGAAATGAAGACCTTTCCCAAGTGGAGAAATATAACCTCTTGGAACAAAATGGAGGGAATAGCCTTCATCTGGTGAATCCAAGGTCTACCAAGGATCATGTTGTAATTCGTCTCCTTTTCAATAATGTAAAACTCCATTAAGATGGTTTTGGCCCAAGGGAGACAAGAAGAACTATAGTTCTAATTGAGGTAGCCTTAAGACTATCATATCCTCGCAATGTGTTTCTTGTAGAGGAGAAATTAGTCTCCCCATATCCAAACTTCGTAAGAAAGAGAAGGGAACTACATTCACAACAGCCCCATCATCGATCATGGCTCTCTTGATGTAATTTTTATAAACCCAAACTTGCAGATATAATGTGGGATCACCTTCTTGAGATATTTCATCATCATATGCATATAGACACCAAAATTGGGCACATGCTCCTTGACCCTTCGTTAAATAACCAACTTGAAAAACTCATCTAACCATGGCCCCTTACACCCCACACTAATATTAATTTAATTAATTTAATTAAATTAATCCATGTCCTCACAATATTTATTATTTAATTATCCTAATTAAGATAATTCCCACACCACCACCTCACCTAGCCACCTCACCCTAAGTCTATTCTTAGTATGTTTCCATAACTAACTAAGACCTAAATAAACCCTAAAAATCAAATCCTACATCCCCTCTAACCACATTCCCGCATAAGAAAAGGTAACTCCCGCTCTTTCCGGATGAATAGAGAGATCTAGCAGAAATCATTGCCATGATCTCCCATTTTTAGTAAACCTAGGGAATCCCACCCTAACCGACGTGGTCAACCCGGAACCATCGTCGTTACCTTTTATTCCCTTTGGTAACCTTATTTCAAGGTTGGCACATTTCTAAGAGCAAGAAAGGAGACCAGAGCTGCATGCAAAAAAATTAGCATCCTTTTGCGCATCTAGACATTTAGAGCCATCACCAACATCAATCAGAGAGCCATTGTATTCACGGGAGCACTCCGGGAAGGCACCACTACAGGACCATACACGTATTCTCCGATCAACCACCTCCATCACTTAGCCATTAGATCCTTAACACAAGTAAGTATGGCCCTAACCAACATGATTTATTTTAGTTAGTAATCTTTATTACTCCTGTTATTAATCTATTCTTTGCATGCTTATTGCTTCATCACCCATTTGCTTGTAAACCCAAATATTCTTTCACCCATATCACCAAATCACCTATTCTCACCTATTGTATACTTTTGAGCATACCTAAGATCTCCACTACAACCCATTGATTCACCCAAAATTTATTCGACCTCGATCACCCTTATCATTTAACCTATTTTGAGTATCTTTCACCCCAACCATATTGACATTGGTTACCCATAACCGTCGTTGGTTCTACCTAAACCGATATCGGTCACATTTAGCCAACATTGATCTCTGTGTTTTACACCTTGACCAATAGCACCAACAACCACCCTACTAGTTGACCTAAATAACCTAGAATCTGACCTTGACCAGTCCCAGTACCTTGATAGACACCTCACCTCTCAGATCCAACTATAGCCTAGCCTGTTGTGATTGGATTTTCTTATTGTATTTGAATGAGATACCTAAATCATATCAACTACAATAGGACCTTGTTTATTTCTCACATTAACTTGTTTTAAACAGTGGATTGATAGCTGTCTAGGAAGTATCACACTTCTCGAAACTAGCATATGCTAGGTAGTCCACTGTCATATATCATTTAACTATCTCTTTGTGGTCTTGTTTTCTATTACAGGTAGTTCCTCCTAGCCAAAAGGAAGCTCTCACATTCAGGTGTGGATAAAAAAGTCGAACGCATGCAACAACCATCAACTGACCAACATTTAACAGCTTGTTCCTCCTTGTCACTCACCCTTATCTATTTCATCATTTCGAAAAGGTAAATAAAATGGTGAAACATTTTGGCACACCGGGTGGGACCTATTAGGGTTCTTTTTCATTTATTCATTCCTAGGTGAAAGTTGTGTGTTTTTTTCCCTTCGAAAAGCATCCACATTAATTTTTCTTCTCTGGAATCATTCTCCTTCTTTCTATTGTCTAAAAACAATCATGTTTTTGGTGCTTTAAAAAGAACACATATTCCTTTCTTTTGCATTGCATTAGTGAAAGAGCATCCCTCTTCTGTTCATCTCTTGCTACATTGAATATCACACTTCGATTTGGGTTTAAAATACTTGCATTACATTCTGATATTTTGCATTATTAGCTCACATTAAAACTGAGGGCAACCTATATGTTGGAAGTCATGCCCAACTGATGGTTGACACAAAGAATCGTAGAAATCACATTTTCTCTCTCTCTGTGTCTTACCAAACTTGCACAAAATCAAATATACACATCTTTCTTAAACAACATCTTACCCAGGAACATCTTTTAGTGATCACACAATCCGGTTGGTAGGTACTCCCCAGCTTGTTGCCTCTGTCGAGTCATCATCTCAGAGGATGGCCCACCCCCACCATAACATACCTGAAACCTCTCCTTTTAGATATCCTTCTTTGTAGGATGCCTTCCCAACAAAAAAATTCTGTTCTAAATACACATAGTCAGTCCTAAATAACATAAGCTAAACAAACATAAGAAAATCACTATTAGGATTGTGCTTTTTCTTAGCATTCTTCTTGGCTTGTGTTTTGAGGTGTGAGACTACGAATCCCCATTTTTCTTCTTCCTTGCACACTCCACCATCATAGTTGGAGTATTATGACTTTTTTTGAGTGTGTCAGGGCCTCATCTTCTCATTCTCAGGCTTCTGGGTTTGATTCTTCACTTAATTTAATTCACAAAACCAATTTTCTTTATTTCTTTCTAATTTCACAGTCATTGATGTCGGTCCAAAGCAACCATCATCGATTCACATCATCGACCGCCGTAAATCGGTTAAACCATAATTGGTGTCACTTCATCTTTCTAGTTACTTTACCTAGAACAACTTTCATTACTACTTCTGTTATGTTTCCAACCCTCAGGGCATCATCATATTTCTCCCTTATTGATATTTTCTATCATACACAGTTTCACTAGTACAAATCCAACATTCCCACTTCATTTTTTTGAGACTAGTTTCTTCCATAGTGACCGGTATCAGTTTTAGAAACCATCATTGGTGTTGTCCTAACTATCACTTTGGTCATCCTAACAAATCATTTTTTTCCCGAACCATCACCGGTCAACTTGAATGTCATGGGTTACATGTGTTTAATTTTTCAAAATCTAGACATTGACCAGATTCACCTCCTAGATCCCATTATTCTCTGTTTTTACTATTTTTTGTGTCATCTACAGAATACAGTCTTACCAAGTCAACACTTGTTCACATGGTGCTGACTTGCAACCAAACTAACACCCTCATATTCCACACTAGGGAGAGGAGCCATTAGTTGTGCACCCAACTTTAGGGGTGTACAACACACATTTAACTACATCAAATTTTGAAAAAAAAAAACCCTTTAAAAGATTTTTTTTTTCTTAATCTAATTTTTTTTTTTGAACATTTTTATTTTATGGAAAGTGGTTTTTAAACGGATTTAAATCAAGTAGTTTTTCATACAAAGGAAAAAAAGGTGGACCATTAGTAGGGCATTATGCCATGCATTTTTTTTCACTTATGTGGCATCATGTGATTGGGTGATTTTTTGATGTGATTTGATGTGACACATTTTATTAGCTACTTTTTTTTCAAATGTTGAATGACAAATGTACATGTACTAGTCACTCACTTCACAAATACCCTCACCATTATTGGTCCATGCTCCACTATTGGCTCCTCTCCCATATAGTTTTCAACCACTCCCACCTAGTCCTTCACCACCTTCCATCCTATCACCCATGGATCCAACCTTCCCTACCACCATTTCTCCCAAAGAACGAGGAGTTTGCATGACTCCTTGATCGAATCCCACGGCCTTACGGTTCTACCTTACCCACTCTTCTACCCGAGACTCCTCCGGTCAGTTGATATATGACATGCCGATATCAATATCTCATGCCCTTATTCCTACTTTGCTACATTACCTCTCTCGCTTCACCCTCGTAGTTTTACAGCTAGGACCCATACTGTCATGGCCATTGCATCAATAGTTTCCCTCACACATGTCTTATCTCGGTGTCCCCTTGTCCACCACCGGACCATAGTATAATACGCAACCATTTTCTCACAAATACCCATTGCAACACAACCACCCGTGGTTTCGGTGAACCCTACTCCATTCTAAAATCTTGTCCTCTCCATCCCGCAAGCATTGCCCCCAATCGCTACTAGAGTCACGACAACCATCCCAACCACATACACCTACTATCAACAACCCCATATCTTGT
The DNA here is from genome assembly GCA_018340775.1 of Taxus wallichiana var. yunnanensis. Classification (NCBI taxonomy): domain Eukaryota; kingdom Viridiplantae; phylum Streptophyta; class Pinopsida; order Cupressales; family Taxaceae; genus Taxus; species Taxus wallichiana. Next base: position 73,810,320 of record CM031241.1, on the reverse strand, counting down.
CTATCACCCATTCTCGGATATGTGTCTTCCGTGTCGAGTTCCTTATTCTCAACCTCCCTATCAGGTTTAATAGCCACCTCCTTCTACCATAGGAGGTCTCCCCCCATCATAACCTACCAACGACCTCATCAAGTTGATGATGGAAAAGATGCAAACACGAGAAGCATCAGTTTCTGGCTCACGCAATTCCCTCACATATGATGAAATTTGTAATGAGCCTATTCACCTATCCATTCCCATTCGACCATACCCCGTACATTGGTAGATGACAAAATTCAACCGCTTCAATAGAAAAGAAGATCTGCAACAACATTTGGGGTCCTTTAAACATGGGTGTTACTCTGATTTCCCATGATCAAACTTTACTTTTGAGGACTTTACCAATGTCCCCGATAAGACCTACATTGGGAGTGCGGTGGAATACCAAGACACTCCATTTACTCATTCAATCAAGTATCCCAAGCCTTCCTAGATCACTTCTCCATCAACATTGTTAAGAAAGTTACCATGAATGATCTTTATTCCACATGACAATATGACGACGAGTCTATCGTTGACTTCATGTCGCTCACTGGCGCAACCTCATTAACTAGCTCACATTCCAATTGCCTCAAACCAAGCTTATAGAACTATTTACTCGGGCATGTGCTAGACACATCTCACCAACCCTATAGGTGCAAAATTTTCACACTTTCGACGAGGCATTCACCATGGCATAGAAATTAGAAATTCGTGTTATCGAAGAAAAGAAGATTCAACTTCGTAATAAGAACATCATGTTCAAATCAAATGATACTTCTTCATATTTGAAACCTCAAAACAACTATTCAAAGCCCAAAGGGTCTGTTAATGCCGTAGTTCTCAAAACCGGTCCCCCTTATCAATCAAACCCAACCAAACCCCTGTTTAATCTCTCTCCTATCCAAGCTTTCCAGTTCAGATGAGAACAACAAAAGTACACTTCCCTAGGAGAATCGTACTCTTCCATTTTAGAAAATCTTGTTAAGGATAGTGTCATTACCCTTCCACCCATAAAACCACATATTGGTTTCGACCCTAAGTGACCCATGCTGCGTGGTATAAGGAACACGACTTTTGTAAATATCATCGGGTCAAAGGTCACAATGACAATAATTGGATTACCTTCAAAAATATCATTCAAGAAATGATAGACAACAGAGACTTAGTCTTAGATAGCCCGAATGCACCCACTAATCAAAGCCTACACATCTTCAAGAATCCATTCCCTAATAATTCCCCATCTTCAAACCAAGTGGGCTGATACCTCAAACAATGATAGCACTATCCGTGAGGTCCACACTATTTTCAACGACACATCAGTTACTTCCCAATTACCTCATTTTTCTTCCATAGATGAAATCTTAGCCCATGCTCCCCTACCCGCACTGTAACCTATTTCATCTACTCCTCTACCCAAAAAGGAATCTCCTTCATCTTCTCCTTCATTAGTGATGATCCTATAATCAGTACACTATGTTCGACCCTCAAAATTATGAGCCCACTTCACCAACGCAAGGAGAGCCCACTTCGGTTGGCCCATCCTCTCCTCTACCCATGGAGGATACTATAGAAGTACCACCACCGTAGATGACTGTTCACCATCAGACCTTCAAGATCCCCTTGATCTAATTTCGGTGCTCTTACCCACAGTTCGAGGCTATCCATTTCGGTATCTCAAACACATTTTACAGGATTTCCACTCGGTCCACATTGGCTTCGATTACAACAATACCATTCTAACACTTGGTTGATCACTTGGATTGTGTCAATAGAACCCTACTTTGGGGGTGTCTTCTACTTCCTATTTCAACACAAATACAATTGTCACTCGCTGGCACCTCCACTATCTATCCAAAAGTGTTTCAACCGACCAAACCGAACACAACCACAACTATCGCAAAACCTCCCACGACACCACTCATGGCTCAACTCACACCTCTACCCATAACCCAACATGCATCTACACCCAAACCCATGCCTATATCATCTCCCTTGCCTAAACCTATCACTACCTTAGGGGTCATACCAACAGCTAGCCTTACTCATCCACCCATTAAATTAGATTTAGCTACGTCTTCCAAAACTAACACCAAACTTAACTGGCCCCTAAAAAAAGAGCCAATCTCCTAGATCTCATACCCCAACCTCACCAACCACACCCTTATCACCTTCACCCTTTCTTTCCATCCTAGGACCTCACCCTTCGACCCTGGCCAAGAAACCCTCATCCACCGGTAAACCAAGAACGTAACAACCCATTTCCCCATCATAGACCTCTAATATACCCAAGCGCCCCACACAACCTCCGCCCTCACCTGTAAAATTTTTACCACCCATGCCTTCAATACCATCAATAACTTCTTCACTACCCATGACACTTCCTTTTCTTTCACTCATGCCTCCTACCGAACATACACCACCTACCTCCACAAAGACCTCGGTTACCCCCGTGGGTAACCTTCCCTCTTCCACCTTCGGATTTTCCCTCCACATCTCGTGCGCCGGTATCACCTTTACTAAAGAAGGTGCAACCTAAAGCCAAAAATCTGCTACCCTCCAATATGGTAGTTAAACCAACCACACATTTTATTGCGGTTCATCTACCATGCCCCTACCCAAGAGATATGACCAACACCTAAGACAACACCACACACCAAACTAGTAGCCCACCCCTCTTGTAAAGACACTTCCTACATAGTCAACCACACCTATACCCAAACCCACATTCACGTCCCATTGTGATTTATTAGCAAGGTCATATGCTAAAATCCCAACCAACTTCCTTGAAACTTCTATCATCACATTACCACTTCTTAGACCTTATGACCCACTCAAACCCAAACCAAAAGGGTTTGACAATACAAAAATTTGTGCCTACCATCGTGTGCTAGGAAACGATGTAGAGAACTATAAGGCTTTGTAATATGCTCTTGTCCAGTTGTGTCCTCTTGAAGAAAAATTTGATGATGATGATCTTCTTGATGAGGACCCCATTTCACCGGCACCAATTTTCATAGATCCTCCCTCATTTCCTACTCAACGACTAAAATCTCCACCCCCACAACTCTTAGATCCATCCCGAGATTCGAAATTAACATGGTTCGCATAAGAGAGTTGGCCAAACCACCACCCAAATGCAAATGCACCCTACTCATCTCACAAGGGTCGTACCCACCACTAGGGTTTTGTCCCTCTTGCCACTATACCTTCCATGACACACCCTCTCCATCCAACTCCCCTTAGATTAACATGATCAGCATTACCACCCATGCTTAGAAAGACAAGGGCAAGGAGAAAGCAATTGGCCCATCAACCAACCCTGTACCCAATATATTGTCTACACTAGCACCCAAAGTCATCATTCGCGGTCCTACATATCCCATTTCTAACGGGGCCACACATCGTACAATGCTAAAACAACTACACCAATCCCCCTCAAAATTTCTTTATATGACCTTGTCCAGACCTTAGAGTCACATCATCAAGCCCTCATGGAGGTCCTTCAATCTATTGAAGTCTTACCAAATGACCACACCCGTAGCCTCCATCATTACCCCTCACCACGTAGCCTCTCTCACTAGGTCTTCACCTTCCTCTACACCTTCACGCACTTGTCAAGTGGCCACCCTCAATTTTGTAGATGAAGAAATCACTTCCTTTTAGTCTGATGACCCCAATCTCACTCTTTTCATCTCCATCTTTATTGATAATATACGCATCCGACGCGTTATGACCGATGGTGGTGCTAGCATTAACATCGTATCCTCCCATGTGTACACACAAATTAAAATACCTACCAATTGTATGCATAGTAACCCCGTTATGTTGTGTTCCTTCAATGATGTCATAACCTCTACACTAGGTACCGTTGTTCTCCATGTCCGCATAGGTCCCCGCACTATCCCGAGAACTTTTCTATGTCCTAGAAGGGGAGTTCTAGTATAACTTGTTGCTTGGTCGACCTTGGATTCATGCCATGGGTTGTGTCCCTTTGACGTTACATCGATGCCTTAAATTTGAACATGAGGGACATAATTACACCATCCCTGCCAACCCTCATCTTTCAAGACCTGTAACATGCTATATCGACCCAATGATGTGCTTGTACCGGTCAAGGCATCCAACACCAAAACCACTTCACCTCCACCCACGAACCCATCCACCAAAATTACCACTACTTCTACTACATCTAACCTCACCATCCCTACTGCAGTTGTAGCCTCCACCGCTAGCACCCCTGCCTCCCCTTCATCTAGCGAGCCATCTATACCCACTACCCACATACCAACTACTAATCCCTTAGAAGGTGTTTTTCAATGCCTCTCTGGGGAATACCACCTATACAATATCGATACCTTCCTCATCCCATAAGAGTACAAGAATCTACGTCAATACCCTAGTTATGACATTCACATTGGTGACATTTTCCCTTATAGCCCTCCCCACATTTGCACCAACCTAATGTATGGGAGACTTAATATGGCCACCTATAAACCTGAACCTCTATCCCAAACCCAACCATTTTCCACCAACCTACACTCCCTCACTAACCACCTTTTTGCTCACACTTTCCTCCAAAGGTGCGCATGGAAAGGATTTTGCTTTAGTTTTTATGAACAAGGACACCACATTGTCATCTCTTATACCTCTCGTAAACACAATGACCGTAGTGGCATTGGTTTTGATGCTCCATCTTCTAAGAAGGTTCACATCAACCTTATTCAAGACAAGACATCTTCCCCCTCTCATTCACCCACATTACCATCCTCACCCACGGAGTCCATAGATCCTGAATCTATACCTCCTAACTTTTTTTTTTCATAAACACCATTTCCCTGGGACCGCTGACCTATCAATGTGATGGCAAGGCTCCCTCTTCTCTCCCATTCCTGTATCCTGACATGATCGATGATGATATGCCTTCAATTAACATCATTCAATGTCAGGACGATGAGTCCATCCTCACCTACCTTGGTGCAGAAGACTCTTATATTCACCGGTCGTTACCCTCCGAGACGCAAACCATGCTAAACGAATCGACCATCGAAATCAACATTAATACCCAAGACGACCCACACATTCTAAAGATCATCCAATCTTTAGACGCTACTAAAAAGAAGCCTTCACCTCTTTCCTTCAAGACCATAGTGACGCATTTGCTTGGTCCTATGCCGATATGCCTGGTATCGATCCTAAAATTGTGGTTCACAATATTGTGACCATTCCGATGCCAAACCTATCAAACAAAAGCTATGGAAAATGCATCCTCACATTGCTCTTCTGGTCAAAGAAGAGCTTCAGTGCCTTCTCTCAGTTTCCTTCATTCTACCCATTGATTATCCCCAATGTATTTCTAACATCATTCCGATCGGAAAGTGATAGGGGACTCCACATTCACACTGCATTTCCATGGCCTCAACTTTTCCTCGTCCCAAATTTGATTTCCCACTACTGTGTATTGACCAACTAGTTGATCTCAATGCTAGCCATGAAATTTAATCCCTCATGGATGGTTTCTGCCACAATCAAATATTACTAACTCCCGAGGATCAACAAAAGACCACCTTCATCACCCCTTGGGGGAATTTCGCTATTGAGTCATGACCTTTGGTCTCAAAAATGCTAGTGCTACATATCAGCGGGCCATGAATTACATCTTCCATGAAATCATGTATCACATATTAGAGGATTACGTAGATGATCTGCTTTCCAAATCCAAACATCGAACCAAACACCTTTCTATCATTAAAGTCATCTTTGACTGTCTCATCAAGTATTGTGTGCATCTTCAACCAAAGAAGTGTGTCTTTGTGGTGCTTTCTGGGAAAACTCCTAGGCTTCATCATTTATTTATGTGGCATAGAAGTCGATCCTGCTAAAGTCAAGGCTATTCTGAAAATGCCTCCACCCACCAATCTCTGTCAACTTCAAAGCCTACAAGGTAGGTTACAATCCATTTTTCGTTTTATCTCACAACTTTTCGACTGTTGTCAACCATTTCATCATCTTCTCAAGAAAGATGTTTCATTTAAATGGGATGATGAATGTCATAAAGCCTTCGAGGCCTTAAAACAATACCTCCTTCAACTACCAGTGCTCATTCCTCTTAAGGATGACCAGCCCTTCTACTTATATATTTCTACCATTGACCATTCTCTAGGTGCTATGCTTTCTCATCGTGACGACCAACACCGAGAGCAAGTGGTTTATTACATAAGTCATACCCTTATTGACTATGAAACTAGATATACCCACACCGAAATTTTTTTCCTAGCCTTAGTTTTCATCGCCACCAAACTCCACCATTACCTACTCAACCACAAAACCTTCGTCATTACTAATACTCGACCCATTACACTACATGTATGCCAAACCTTATCAAAATCAACATGTCACACACTGGATTATGCTTCTAGCTGACCTCGACCTCAAATTCATCCATAAAAATTCCATCAAGGGCCAAGCTATTGCCAACCAATTGGCTGATGCACCTATTTCCAGGGATCAACCCTCTAACTTTGAATTTCTAGATGAGTCTATTGTTACCCTTTCCCTAGATGAACCCGCTTACCAAATGAAACTCTTCTTCGATGGCTCCAAGTGTCAGCATGGGGGTGGGGCTGGTGTTATCCTCATTCCACTTGATGGTGAACCTATGCATTTATCTTTCAAAGTCAATTTTGATTGTACAAATAATATTGCTGAATACCAAGCACTCGTATTGGGTCTCAAGGCTGCTTATGCCTTAAATGTTATGTCAATCAACATCTTTGGTGAATCTTAGTTGGTCATAAACCAAGTCAATGGTATATACCAGTTTCATAATGAGATACTTAAAAAGTATAAGCATCATGTGGACATACTTTTGACCACCTTCACCATTACACCCTTTAAACCACCCCACGCTCTACCAATAAATTTACAGATACCATGTCCTACTTGGCTTCTTAGGTACATGCTTCGCCCTCTGACTCTAAAATATTGTTCACCATACAAAGACTACAATCACCCTCTTATTTTCCTTGTGAAGTTTACTCTATCGGAACCGTTTCTTCCAACCCGAGTGACCTTTGGTATAAGCAATACACAAAATATCTTTCCCTCTCCATTTTACATGCTGATCTCACTCATAATGGAAAATGTGCCTTCCTTAAAAGGGTCTCACGTTATGTCATCATAGGTGGTCTTCTGTAAAAATGTGGTTTCAACAACATTCTCTTGTGATGCCTTACCAGTTCTGAAATTCCTCATACCATTAAGGAATTCCATGATGGGATTTGTGGAGGAAACTTTAGTGGTCTCGCTTTCAAAAATGCATTCTTTTCGTAGGATATTACCGACCAACCCTGAAACATGATTTTTGTGATTATGTCAAATGTTGCATAAAATTCTAGTAACATGATAATCTTCATCACACCCCTAGTCATGCCTTACAGTCACGGGAGACCTTCGGCCTTTCTCTCAATGGGTTTTGGATCTTGTCGGTAAGATCAACCCTCATTCTTCACAACGCCACCAATGGATCATAACCACTACTAAATATTATACTAAATGGGTAGAATCCATTCCCCTCAATTCCACCAAATCTAAGAAAATATGTGAATTCATCAACCATCACATTGTTCTGCCGCTTTGGCATTCCTCACCACATTATCATGGATAACGGAAAACAGTTCAAAAATAAAACCCTACGCAAAATCTGTGATTATTTTGGCATCTAACTCGTTTCGATCACCTTATTACTTGGAAACCAATGGTTAAGATGAATCAACCAATAAAACCTTGAACAAAATTCTTATGAAGGTGGTCAATGATACTAGGAAGGATTGGCATACACACATTCCTTTCACCTTGTGGGCTTATTGCACTAGTACTCACACTTCGAATGCTGCCACCCCCTTTTCTCTGGTCTACGGTACTAAGGTTGTCTTACCTCTTGAAGTCCATATTCCATCCCTCCACATCTCACTACAAGACATGCTCAATGATGATGAATTTCGCTAGGATAGTTTGGCGCAACTTGAATTATTAGATGAATGACATCTCAATGCTCTTGACCATCTCCAAATATACCAAAAACATATCAAACGTGCCTATGAAAAACATTTTCATGAATGAACCTTTCAATTCGGTGACCTCGCCTGAAGGAAAATCAATATGTAACCAAAGAGGAGTAAAGTAAACGAAGCAAATTTTCTCCTAATTGGCTTGGACCCGTATCGTCACCCATGCCTATGTATCGTGTGTTTATAGTTTGTCTTCACTCAAAGGTAAACCCAAACTTGAACCCCTTAATGCCTTGTATCTTTGACCATTTTATTGTTGATATCAAGTCCTATATTACTTTCTGTCAATTGGTCACTCGTCCCTTGAGCATTGTTCACCTTCCATTATTACCCATTTTGAGGATCCATGATTAAACAAGAATCCTGTAGATTACCCATCACATTTCAGCCTTGTCTTCAATGTGAGTACCATGGCTCTACTCATAACATGATTCTCATGGATAATTTTCACCTTCTTAAAGATGGAATCCCATGGTCATTCATCACTCAAAACCACCTCCTTCATAGTTAATATTTTTGTACTATGATCTTGTCTTCTAAAACCGGAACCTATTCATCCTCTATAATCTTGTCCATGACTTAAACATATACAAAAACAGAAAGGGATACAACTCCTTAAGTCAAACTTCCAGTAAAAATATGACTCCCTTAAAAGGGACATGTCTTCTCCATATTCTATCACTATCAATAAACTGCTCCCTCAAAGGATAACTATGTATGGTCATTACAAAAATGTAATAAATATTCGAAGCTTCCCGCATCGATCAACTTCACGAAGACTTCAAGGAGGTAATATATTCATCCCATATAGACTTCTCACATCGATCATTCTATTAAAAAAAAAAATCATGAAAAAGATGAAATTTTCATCATGGACTTGCCTATTTTGGATCCCTGTGTTTCTTGTTCAAATACATGTCATCATACACTAAGTTACGCTAAGCCTCTCATTCTCACCTCCTTATCTTTTCCACCTAAATTCCTCGTTGCTCAAAGGAATTACCACAAATGTGACATTTTGTGATCTTGTGACTTTTCTTCACCCTTAAAATAGTCCATTATGAGGCCTGTAGGGTCTTACGTTCATAAGACCATCTAAGGTATGATCGACTCATCATGGTTCTTATCAATTAAGTAGCTCTTTTACCACTTATTACCATTCACCTTCCTCATTATCTATTGATTATCCTATAAATGACTAGATCCTTGGCACATGTATTTAAAAATCAATCAACTATACCTACAACCTAAACTCAATCATGCCTATGACCTATATCACCCATACCTAATACCTATCCAACCATTCCGCTATTCCCCCCTAATCTTCGCTAGCTTATGGGAGAACTACATCTACCTAAGGTCCCTTTTTCACTGGGACTATGTAGGTAGCACTCTGAGGGCATGGGGCCCTTGGAGGTTAGCTCGGCCAATCTCTACCCTAACCAATTCCCTCTCCCCCTTCTTAGTCACATTCTACCCTAGTTAGCTTCCTTTTTATATCAATAATTGGAAATTAAACCAATCAAACAACAATTACTTCACATCTTCACCGCCATCACTCATTCATTCATTATGTCTGCCATTTCTTTACCATTATCATGCATTTTACTACAAAACATCTTAACATGACCCACATCATCATTAATTACACAAATTAATGAGTTAAAAACTCAACCATGCCTAAACCAACCTAAACTCAACCATACCTAAGTCAACCTGACTCAATCCATGCCTATGACCTAACTCAATCCATACCTAAACGTTCCTACACACGACTGCGAATTGATTCCGCACCATATCCTATACCTTGGATACCGAATTGTCTCAACCTTGTTTGGATAAACCTATGGACCTTAGACAATGTAGAGTTTGCATGCTCTTCAACTCCGTACCGTGTTGCAGTTTATACATGTGCGTGTGTTTGATCACAATACCTTTGAACCTAACCCATTACCTGGATTACCTGATTGGACCTTTACCCCCTTAACCCCATTGTCCACCTTCCTCTTCATCACATTCACCTTTTATCAAACCACTCACCGATTCTTTCTTCCGCCTCATCGGATCACCTTCACCCACACATGGGGTAACCACATCTTATTTTTGTCGGCGTTGCTTACCAATACAAGCTACGAAACTAAAAGGGGAAAAATGTAGACACCAAAATTGGGTCACACACTGCTTGACCCTTCGTTAAATAATCAAATTGAACACACTCACCTAACCATGGCCCCTTATACCTGAAACTAATATTAATTTAATTAATGAAATTAAATTAATCCATGTCATAACAATAGTTATTATTTAATTATCCTAATTAAGATAATTCCCACACCACCACCTTACCTAGCCACCTCACCCTAAGTTTGTTCTTAGTATGTTGCCATAACTAATCGAGACCTAACTAAACCCTAAAAATCAAAGCCTACATCCCCTCCAACCACATTCCCGCATAAGAAAAGGCAACTCCCGCTCTTTCTCGAATGAATAGAGAGATCTAGCAGCAATCATTACCATGATCTCCCATTTTTAGTAAACCTAGGGAATCTCGCCTAACCGACGTCGGTCACTCCCCGAACCCGTCGTCCCAAACCATCATCATCGGTTACCTTTTATTCCCTTTGGTAACCTTATTTTGAGGTTGGCACATTTCGAGAGCAAGAAAGGAGACCAGAGCTGCATGTAAGCAAAACAAGCATTCTTTTACGCATCCAAACATTGAGCCATTGCCAACATCAATCGTGAGAGCTATTGTATTCATAGGAACACTTTGGGAAGGCACCACTATAGGACCATACACGTATTCTCCGATCAACCACCTCCATCACTCAACCATTAGATCCTTAACACAGTAAGTATGGCCCTAACCAGCATGATTTATTTCAGTTAGTAATCTTTATTACTCCTATTATTAATCTATTCTTTGCATGCTTATTGTTTCATCACCCATTTGCTTATAAACCCAAATAGTATTCCACCCATATCACCAAATCACCTATTCTCACCTACCGTATACTTCGAGCATACATAAGATATCCAAAAACTCCCCATTCACTCACCCAAACTTTATTTAACCTCATATCACCCCTATTATTTAACCTATTTTGAGTTTCTTTCACCTCGACCATACCGAAGCCAGTTACCCATAACCGTCATCAATTCTACCTAAACCGAAATTAGTCACATTTAGCTGATGTTGGTCTCTATGTTTTACACCTTGACTAAGAATAGACCCAATAACCACCCTACTAGTTGACCTAAATAACCTATAATCGACCCCACAGTCCCAAGCACTTGATAGACACCTCACCTCTCGGATCCAACTATATCTTATCTTGTTGTGATTGGATTTACTTATTTTATTTAAATGAGATACCTAAATCATATCAACTACAGTAGGTCCATGTTTATTTCTTGTATTAACTTATTTTAAACAGTGGATTGATAGCCATCTAGGAAGTATCACACTTCCTAGAACTAGCATACGCTAGGCAGTCCACTGTCATATATCATTTAACTATCTTTTTGTGGTCTTGTTTTCTATTATAGGTAGTTCCTCCTAGCCAAAAGGAAGCTCTCACATTCAGTTATGGATCAAAAATTTAGAACGTGTGCAACAACCATCAACTAACCAACATTTAATAGGTATTCCTCCTTGGCCCTTACCCTTATTTGTTTCGTCATTTTGAAAAGGTAAAGAAAACGGTGAAACAATGCAATCTTGTTTATCTAAAAAAATGGTATCCCTATCACTATGTCTCAAAGGATGTATGTCAAGTTCAATATGATTTATTTGAGCTCTAGGAGGATGTGTTACATGGATTATGTGACCATGACCCAATGCATCGAGAAATGTGGAATGATGCATAGGGGAATTCTTCAACAAATATAGGAACCATCTTGTTCAAATCTGATATCAAATCATAGGATCCCACCATTTTTTAGACTATAGGAATGTCATCTAACGAGAAAGAATGAGTGGGGAGGGGTTATGAAATGTACTCCCTTTTCGAGTTGTTGCTCTAATTTCGACTCAACCTCTAGCTCAACTAATCCCAAAATATTTGTATTGTTGTTTGAGCCAAGGTTAGGAGAAACTCAAGAGTTATTATAAGTTGAGGCCTCATGGTTGTTATTCCCTACAAGAATACCCTTGTTTATGTTTTGAGGATTCACTTTAACATCTTCATGATGCTTAGGAATAGATCCCGATAGATGCCTAGGTTTGCATTCTGGGGTGTGACGAGTCTTGTGTAATTCGGTTGTGAGGCTCCTTTAGGATTTTCTAAGAACGTGTCAATATAGAGATTCCTTTGATTCTTGAGGAGTATTTGTATGAACTTGTTACAATACCTACAAGTTCTAGCATCATGAACAATAACATGATGAAAACCATAATAAATATTGGGATCGTAGTCTCTTGGCCTTTGGTTTAAGTTTTGTTGTTGATTATAACCCTGGTTGTAGTTTTAAAACTTATTATTATAATTATTATTTGTTTCCCCTTGGCCATAGTTTTTGTATTGGTTCAGCTTTGGTTTTAAACTTATCAAGGATGGGGATGGTTCTTATCAACCATGTTGATCGATGAAACACTTTGTTGGGGCCTCTTTGATTTCCCATGTTGTTGATATTATGATTAGTGTTACTATTGTTTGTAAAACCAACAGTCTTTTTTTGATTGGTAACACCATCTATGGTAGCACCATGATTGGTATTCAAAACTTTATATCCTTTTTTTTTGGATTCATTTTTTTGATGACTTGAGTTGTTTTAGTTAGGGGATACCAATTTCCCATTTAGACTATAAGTATTACACCCATTGTCGATAGTAGCTTGGTATACTCAAGCACACCTTCCAACAATTCTTTTAACTATGGAAAGGAAAATTCTGGACTTCTTCCTTTGTATCTCGATTAAGAGAGTGTTATTCATTTTCATCTCCCGGTGGAAATGGACATTAGGAGCTTGCACTAAGGAAGTTACAATAAGCACATAGGTCGATTGGAACAAGCAACTCTCGTTTTGAAGGGATCATCAAAGTATCTCGGGAGATTTTGGAGCTCATTAGAGTAATTTTTCCTCTTTTGGGTTTTGAAGCTCAAGGGATCAGTTAGAAGGAATAGGAGCAAGCTCCAACAGGACCCACATGCAGCAAAGATGAACAAGCTAAAAAAACCTAAAGTTCATTTTCATTTTTATGACCCTCTTGAATGTGAACACTTCCTCGAGGAACCAAAAATGATAATAATTTACATGGGATATCCCTATGGAGGTCATCAAACTAAATAATATCTTGGTCGAGATGGGAAATGTATGCAGGAAGAAATCTCACCGAGTAGCTCGGAAAGCTACTAATCGAGCCGTTGGAGCTATTTTGGCTTACCCTAGTGATGTAGGGTGTGGGATGGAAGATCAAGTTCAAGATCAAGCTATGACAAATACATGGTAGCAAGGTTGGGATAGGAGCACAACGAGTTGTGGGAGTAGACATTGAATGGTCATAGAAATAGAAAATCTCAACTTGGGTGATACAATAGCGAGGATGACAAAAAGTTAGGCGAGCCATTATTACCAGGCCGAGTTCATTCATGATTGGAAAACAAGTGATTGTCTCAAACCCTAAGAAATAGATGGGAGATTAGGCTAAGCCCCTCGGGTTCAAAGAAAAGGAAAAGTTGAGGATCACAGAGCTCGTTGGCGGGCTCAAGCATTGAAGGAGTCGGCACTTAGCAAAAATGGAGATGAAATTTTAATGTTGGCTCATTGAGCCAACTCAGTGAGTCAATGACGGGTTCCATGGAGAGCCCTTATTGGTGAATTGGGGAATCGGGGATCATGAGGCCCAAATGACTTGGGACTCTGTGTGCACCAAAACCCTAAATTTGATGACATGAATGAAATATGGGGGTGACATGGGCTCAAGGAACTCGCGAGCCTGTGTGGGCGTAAAGGGATTGGCTCACCCATCAAGGTGCGATGTGGTTATCTTACAGTCAATGACCCATGTGGCATCAACATGGTTCCCAAGAACAAATTTGGATCATATGCAGACAGAGAGAATGAGGCGGTTGGTGAGGAGTTCATTGGATAACTCGGTTAATCGGTCAACTAAAGCAGCCCTAATGAACTTGGGCGAGTTATGTGGTGAGAGCCCAATGCGGCCGCATCGGCCATGAGATGTTGAGGAGAGCATGGGATAGGATGAATGGGTTCCTTTGAATAATATTAAGACCACATCAAATGGGTCGGGTAACTTAGGGACCATCGGGTCAATTCTCGAGGTGGAAACAATATAATGTGGTGTCGTCAAGTTAGAAACAAGGTCTTCAGGAGGTGTCAAGTTGGAGGGACGACTCGGACGAGGTGGTAGAAATTGAGGAACCAAATGTAAATGGTGGTGGCTAGTGATGTTTCAAGAAATATTAATCCATTAAATAATAGGTTTGACAATGCAATGGGAGGTTCTAGCTCAATCAAGATGGCCCTTAAACCATGTTTTTAAAAACAATTCAACCTACCTCCCCCTTTTTGATATAATTGATGGAAATAGTGGGTCCTCAAGAATTTTAAATGCCCCAGTCATTTTAAACATGAAAAAAATTGAAAATAAGTTAGAATATTAAAAATATCATTTCTAGCCACTCAAATTAACACATAGACTCGTAACAAAGAAGTACTCGAAAAAACACAAGAGAGTTGCTAACACTGGGGGCATGATCTAGAGGATCCTTACCGAGAAAAAATGATCTAAGATCTTATCGAGAATAAGTTACAATCATTTTTAAAGCGTGGGGAAGAATTATATGATTCCATTGATATCTCGCTTACGAGAAAATGGAGCTTGTTTGCAAAAGTTATAGCCTGCTGAAATTTTTGAGCAACTGGCGAATTCAATACTATGTGTAGAGATGATGCGTGCACATGTGGACCAATCAACATTTGCCATGTGGAAAATATGGGTGATAGAGAAAAGGTGGATTTTGGAATAGTCTTAACCTCCTTTACTTCACATCTATATTGCAGAGTTTCTGTATATATTTTCTTTAGTTTGCAAATACGGGATACATGTGGGATTATTCATATTTGAATTTGTTAAGGGATAATACCAAATCCCATTAAATTTGCACATATATAATTTATCCAAATTACCAAATTTAAATTATATACTATCTCCTAATTGCCACACATTATATACTATATTACCTCCATATTTAAACAAACCTTATCCCTTAAAAGCCACCTTACAATGCAAAAGCACCTAAACCTTACCATATAAAGCACCTACATATCCACAATGCTAGGAATGTGGGATAAATCCCATGGGAGGTGGCATAGGAGGTGGGATTTGAACTATGATCCCTTCCACCAAAAATATATGCCTTGACCGCCATGCCATAGGAGAAGAAACATTATAAAAGAAGCTATTTTGTATATGCTAGGCATTCGGGATGTGTAAATTATTGAAATGCTCATAACTTGAGCTAGGAATGGAATTTTGAGGAGAAGTAAAAATAAACCCCTGTTGTTTTTATAAAGGAAGACTGTGAGAAGGTTAGAATTTTTTATAATTCTTTGTAAAGAATTATTTTCAAGATTTTAATAGATCGGTCCCATTCAACCGGACCTGGAGATGTAGGCCTCAAGTGTTGAACTCCGTTATCACGTCTTGTGTCAAATTGTTGGTGAATTCTCTTCATTTCTCTATATTTTTGCATAGTACTTGTAGGTTTTAATATTTTATTAAAAAAATAAAAAGGTCGTAATCGCTTAATTTTAAATCGAGAATCAATACAAAGCAAATTTTGTTGTGTAAACAATTGCTAGTTAAATTTGATTTTTAGATCACTGGTATCAGAGCTGGTTTTGACTGATTTTTGGTTCAGATTAATGGTTTTGGATTGCAAGTTGTGTGTTGGATGTTAACAAGGTATCGATTTAAGAAGGGTGAAGGAGAGTTAGTTAAACGAGATCCCAAAATTGGTACCAGACGATCTCAAAGTCCTATAATGGCGGATCGAGAGGAAGAAAAATTTTGTCAATCATTCCTACAGATGAAGGAAATGGTGGAAGAAATTTACTAAGATAGACAAAGGGAAAAAGGAACTAGAGAAGGTAAGAAAGAAGAAAGCTCTAGTTCTGATAATCCTGAAAGAGACCCTTTGAAATCTGATTTTCCTTCATTAAAGTTAGATATCAAGTTTGAATTGCCTATGTATACTAGAGAGCTAAATGCAGAGAATTTGGATAACTAGGTCAAGCAGATAGAAGTATATTTGCGGGGTTCGAGAGAATTGTTGATGATGAAGAAAAGATTCATTTGGTAACTCTTCGGATTGGTGACACAACACTCATTTGGTGGGAGAGTAAGCTTCAGGAAGTGGAAGAAACCAAAGGTATAACAATCACTTCTTGGTTTGAATTTGTTTCAAATCTTAGGCAACAATTTTATCCTCTTGGTTATAAGCAACAAGCTATGATGGATTGGCAAACATTAAGACAAAGTAAGGGACATAGTGTTCAAGAATACACATGAATTTAGGAAAAGGGATCTAATTATGGGAATTTCCCTAAACACAGAAGAAACACTACTTAAATATATTGGTGGATTGCATAGTTATCTAAGGCATATGATACTTGTTTTAGGTCCTACTAATCTTGATGCGATATGTTCAAGCAACTGATTTTAAATCATGAGGAAAATGACAAAGGATTTATCTTTCTCTTCATTTAAACAAAAGAACAAGAAATCTTAAGGAAAAGGTTCGAAAGCACAAGGAAAAGGAAAGGGTAAACATAAGAAAACCTCTACTGTTAAGAAGGAAGATGAAAAACCATTTTGTAATCATTGTAAAAAGAACCATGATGAGTCTAAATGTTGGAAATTACATCCTGAATTGAAACCTAAATGGATGGTTAAGAAAGGAAAGGAAAAGAAAACAAACATTGTAGTTCATGATCTTGGGTCAGATTCAGGTGATGAAACCAAGATCACAGCTATGAGTTTTCAAGGTAAATCAAAACTTTCAATTTCCAACAATAGTACTACAAATGTTGCATATTCTTCTAGTAAACAAACTATACATGATGATAAGAAAAGGAATGAGCTTTTCCACATTAGAGTGATTTCAAAACATATGAAAATTGATACTCTTTTTTATAGTGGATCTCAAGCTAATATTATTTCTAAGGAGGTTGTAAAGAAATTAGGACTCAAAACTAATCCACATCCTAAGCCTTATCCTTTGGGTTGGGTTTGTGATGATGTAAAACTGCAGGTAACTAAAACTTGTACTTTTGATTTTCCATTACAAACAAGTTTATAGATGAGGTTGAATTGGATGTAGTTCCTTTGGATATTTTTGGGGTGGTTTTGGGAAGTCCTTATTTGTATGATCGTAAAGCAATCTTCTATAGGGAAGAAAATAAATATTTGCTTGTAAAGGATGGAATTGAGTTTATTGTTAGAGCTCACCATGAAAAGAATAATCTATCCTTGGTAACTGTAGGTCAAATGAAAAGGTTGGTAAATTCAAGAAAAAAATTGTGCTCATGGTGGTCAAAGCCAAAGAGAAAGAACATGAGATGGATTTTGAGACTTGTGATCTGAAACATAAGGATGAATTGGTAAAAATTGTTTCTGATTTTGATGATGTTTTTAGGATCCACAAGGTCTACCTCCCAAAAGAGGGGTTCAACATGAGATACAATTGCTTCAGGATGCACCTCTTCCCAATATCGGAATGTACAGGTTGTCAGTAGTAGAGAATGAGGAAATCAAGAGACAGGTAATGGAACTTTTGGCTCAAGGTATAATTCATCCAAGTACATCCCCATGTGGTTCGCCAATTATTTTGGTTCCTAAGAAGGATGGAACTTGGAGAATGTGTGTTGATTTTCGTGCTTTAAACAAGATTACTATAAAGAATCGTTACCCTCTTCCTAGAATAGATGATTTACTAGATCAATTAAAGAGTGAAATTTATTTCACTAAGTTAGACTTAAGAAGTGGTTATCACCAAGTAAGAATTGCAAAAGGTGATGTTTGGAAAACTACTTTTAAAACGAAATAGGGAGTGTTTGAATGGTTAGTGATGCCTTTTGGTTTGAGTAATGCAACGGAAAAATTCATGAGAGTTATGAATGATATCTTTAGACCATTCATTGATAATTTTTTTATTGTCTACTTAGATGATATTCTTATTTTCAGTAAGTCATGGGATGAACATGTTAAACACATCCGTAAAGTCTTAGATGCACTAAGGAAAGAGACATTATATTTGAAGATGTCAAAATGTGAATTTGGAAAAACATCTTTATTTTACTTGGGTTATATAGTAGGAAATGGCGAATTGAGAATTGATCCTACAAAAATAGAGGTTATTGTGAAATGGCCTAGACCCACTAATGTGACAGAAGTTAGGAGTTTTCTAGGTGCAGTTTAGTACTAGAGAAAATTTATTGCTAACTTCTCATATATTGCATCTCCTTTGCATGATTTGACAAGTATTAAACAGGTATTTCAGTGGGGAGGAAAGCAACAGAAAGCCTTTGATACATTGAAAGAGAAGATAAGTACTTGCTCGATCTTGACACTTCCATATTTGCAACATTCATTTGAGATTGAGGCAAATGCTAGTGACTACGCAATGAGGGCAATTTTGAAGAAGAACAAATGACCGATGTGTTACCATTCGAAACCTTTACAAGTGTGGTAAGAAACTATCTAACTTATAGTAAAGAGTTGTATGCTTTAGTTCAAAGTGTTAAAAATGGAAGCATTATTTAATGGGAAAAGAAACAATTATACATACCGACCATCAACCATTTCAAGTACTTACAAACACAAACCAAATTGCAGTAGACTAGACATTTCAGGTGGATGGGATTTTTGCAACAATTTCATCTTGTAATCGGTATAAACAAGGTATTCAAAATAAGGTTTCCGACATGTTATCTAGACCACCAAAGTGGTAGTAGCGTCTATTATTTTTCAACATAGTTCTTTGGCTCATGTTAGTTACAAGGAACAAGATGTTAATGATGTTGATTTTAGAGAAGTGTATGAGGATCTAGTAAGTGGAAAATAAGTAGGAGAAAAAGATTATCATTTGTATGAAGGATTGTTATATCATTCTAGTAAAATTTGTATTCCAGAAAATGAATGTGTACATATGATTAGGGAAGCACATACTTCTCTTATTTTGGGGAATTTTGGTGTTAGTAAGACAGTTGCACATTTACAGAAATATTGTTATTGGCCTAGAATGCATGAACATGTAAACATGTATATTAAGGGATGTGTTATTTGTGCCACAAGCAAGCCAAGTAATAGGAAATTAGGAATTTACACTCCTCTTCATGTTCCTATAAGGCCTTGGGAAAGTGTTTCCATGGATTTTGTAGGAGGCTTGCGCGTGACATGGAAGAAACATGATTACTTATATGTGGTAGTGGATAGATTTAGCAAAATGTGTGTGTTGGTTCCATGTACTAAACAAATAACTGGTGAGGGCACTACACATTTCTTTTTCAAATTTTTTGGGTTCATTTTGGTTTACCTACTTCAATTATATCTGATCGGGATTCTAGATTTCTTGGGGAATTTTGGTCAACATTGTGGGGGTTAATGGACACAAAACTAAAAAAGAGCACTTGCTTTTCATCCATAGACTGATGGTCAAACAGAGGTTGTAAACCACACAGTAGTACATTTTCTTAGGGGCTATTGTGGCAAACATCCTAAGTTATGGGATGAACATTTATATTATGTGCAACATGCTTATAATCGTGCCTTACATTCTTCTACTTTGAAGTCTCCATTTGAGACTTGTTTTGGATATATGCCTAATTCTCCTTTAGATGTATATTATGGACATGAAACTGTTGTTAATGGTTCAAGTGATTCTGACAGGGCTAAAATATTTGTTTAGAGAATTCAATAGGTTCATCAGTATGTCCATGAACAATTGGAGAAAATTCAGGCTAAGTACAAAGCCAGGCATGATAAACATAGAACTGATCACAAGTTCAAAGTTGGTGATTCATTTTGGCTTCACATCAGCAGGGAAAGACTGACATGTGAAGGTAAAAAATTGAAACCTATAAGGTATGATCCGTTCCAAATATTGGAAAAAATTGGTAACAATGCTTTCAGTTAGATTTTCCTCCATATATGCAAATCTACTCAGTTGTTAATGTTGAGAGTTTAATATTGTATGAACCACCTATGATTTTTGATCATGACGATGCTAACATAATGCCTTCCATTGATGATTTTGCTCCTCGAGTATCTTGATGAGTTGCAGGAAGACATCATTTTGGATAGGAAGGTCAGAACTTTGTGAAGGGGTGATATTAAGTATCTTCATGTTGGGTTTAAAGGCATGCATCCAAACAAGGCTAAATGGATGGAAACTAGGAAAAGTGAGGGAGAAATACCCTCACCTCTTCACCAATTAAGTTGACTTTTGGGGTCCAAAATTTTCTCATTGGGAGGAATGATCCAAAGGATCCTCACCAAGAAACACCAATATAATATCTTCTCAGAATAAGTTGTAGTCATTTTTAAAGCGTGGAGAAAAATTATACGATTCCATCAATATCTCGTTTGCAGGAAACGGAGCTCATTTGCAAAAGTTATAGCCTCGCTGAAATTTTTGGGCAACTGGCGAATTCAATACTATGTGCAGAGATGATGCGTGCACACGTGGACCAATCAACATTTGCCATGTAGACAATATGGGTGATAGAGAAAAAGGTTTCTATTGCAATAGTCTTAGCCTCCTTTACTTCACATCTATATTGTAGAGTTTCTGTATATATTTGCTTCAGTTTGCAAATACGAGATACATGTGGGATTATTCAAATTTGAATTTGTTGAGGGATAATACCAAATCCCATTAAATTTACAAATATATAATTTATCCAAATTACCAAATTTAAATTATATACTATCTCCTAATTGCCACACATTATATACTATATTACCTCCATATTTAAACAAACCTTATCCCTTAAAAGCCACCTTACAATGCAAAAGCACCTAAACCTTACCATATAAAGCGCCTACATATCCACAATGCTAGGAATGTGGGATAAATCCCATGGGAGGCGGCATAGGAGGTGGGATTTGAACCGTGATCCCTTCCACCAAAAATATATGCCTTGACCGCCATGCCATAGGAGAAGAAACATTATAAAAGGAGCTATTTTGTATATGTACAGGCATTCGGGACTATGTAAATTATTGAAATGCTCATAACTTGAGCTAGGAGTGGAATTTTGAGGAGAAGTAAAAAGAAACCCCTATTGTTTTTGACAGAGGAAGATTGTGAGAAGGTTAGAATTTTGTAGAATTATTTGTAAAGAATTATTTTCAATATTTTAATAGATCGGTCCCATTCAACCGGACTTGGAGACGTGGGCCTCAAATCTTTGAACTCGTTATCACGTCTTGTGTCAAATTGCTGGTGAATTCTCTTCATTTCTCTATATTTTTGCATAGTAATTGCAGGTTTTAATATTTTATTAAAAAAATAAAAAGGTCGTAATCGCTTAATTTTAAATCGAGAATCAATACAAAGCAAATTTTGTTGTGTAAACAATTGCTAGTTAAATTTGATTTTCAGATCAGGCCATGTCTTTTGTGTATCTTAGCCAAAATGCACAATATTATACTCGTTGGAATCATGGATCTGATCTCTACGCAAAAAAATTAAGAAACTCAAAATTTGATAAAGTTTTAAAGGAGAAAATAATAGAAAACCAACCTAGTTCAGAATAGAAACTTCTAGGTGGTTGAAATGACAATAAATGAGCATGGGTAGCCATTTTCTTTTGCTGCAAGTTACAAATAAGTGTGGGATGGATTTTTCAGGTGTCCTATCATCATTTTCACCTACTTTTGGTAATTTATAAGTAAGTGGAAGGAAAAATATGAGTTTTCAAACTTCTCTCTCCTCTTCCTCATTTTCTATAAATTGAAGTGCTCTCTCATTTGAGAGGGGGGATTGCTCTTGTAACAAAACTTTATCATTTTTGTTTTGGAACACAAATGTGTTGCAGGCCTTCATATTGGACTTCTTGCATGTTGATCCAAGCCTTTCTCTTTCTTTGTAAGTGAATTGTGCATATAATGAAGTTATAGATGGAAACTTGTGGATACATTCTTTCCTTGTGTGTGTTTATTGATTTCTTCTTTCCTCTTCATTGTATTTATAGGTGTATTGTGCTGTTTGTTCACTTTGCATCATCTATTATTATTTTGTTTTCATGTAAATGTATTGTGAGTACTGCTATTGTACTATGGAGAAATGTTCTCACCCTCTCTAATCATCATTTCTTTTCATTTCCACACATTGGAGAGTCTTTCCCACTCCCTTTTCTTGGTGCATCACCTTGTTAGAGTAGTTTTCTTTCACTTTTATGTTATCTCTCTCTCTCTCTCTCTCTCTCTCTCCTTGATCCCTTGGAAATTATAGGATAGAGATATTCAGTAGTTTTCCTTTATTAGAGTAGTTGTTGCATTAGATTAGGAAGAGGAACCAACCTTCTCTGGAGGTCTATCTCAAGTAGCAAGTCCCACAACTTGAGAGATAGTACCCATGTTACCAAGTCATACTAATTTCTTTAATATATTAATATGCTAAAAAATCAAAGGGTGTAGTGATTTGGTGATAAAAGAGCATGAATGAAATGATTACAAAGTTTCATCTGGTCCATGTTAGGTGCACTTGTATACGAGTAAATAAATTCACACCATCTCTGAATGAAATAGGTAGAAGATTAATTTTGTTCCTACTTAACATGCGGGAACTCTCTAATCCCCATCCGATGTAACTTGTTCATATCAAATTCTATGATGAATTCTGAAAAAAATTATTTAAAGGAATGAATGGGAGCTTCAGTGAATCGATAGTAATAGTCTAAGGAAATGTTATCACTCGGAAGTGTACCTGTGATTGAGGGATAATAGGTGTTATAAGCTTGATTTTCCCTCACTTCTATAGATACAATGGAAAAACCTCAAAGATGTGGGTTTCCCTATGTCGAGGAGATTCTATAGGATTACAAGGTTGGTTCCTTATTGATGTATACTAAATTTGATTAACTAAGGGGTTTAAGGGTGAAAGCTGGATTAATATTGAAATTAAATGGGTTGATACACAAAAATTATTGAGGGATTTGATTGAGTAACATGCACAATTTACTGAGAACAAATTAAAGGAGCACAAACCAATAGGCTTCATCTCAATCCCAAGGTAAAACACTTTTGTGTTGAGGGATTAATCACAACAACACAACAGATACCTTGCACACTAGGAATATGCGAAACACCAATTTTATAGCAAGGTAAGGTAATCAATTCAAGGTATACAAATTGACAAGATTTAAAAGAATAATACACGCCGGTGAAAAGTATTGGAAAGGCAATAATTGATTCTCATTCAATGGAAAAGCGGCCAAAATGGGCTTCAACACTCAATAGATTAAAAATTCCACTTGTTGTGCTTTGCCAATGCACACAATATATAGCAAAATTATTCACCCAACCCCCTAAAAATAAACTATAGTCTAACTAGTGCTTGGATGATATTAATATCCCTTATATTGATTTTAATAATAAAGGGACTAAAAATAAACATGCAAGGTTGTTACAATGTAAAAATAGTCTTAATTTCTCCAAGAATAATCCAAGTCAAACTGATTTGACTCCTGCATGAATAGTACGGTCTCAATTTGGAGAAAATAAGGTACTTGGGTGAATAAATAATTGTTATTTTTATCCTTTGTCTTCAACTACAAGTAATCCTCAAGTGCATACAAAGCATATTTTGTCTTTGAATCGATGATGTGACACTTGTTGTCTTTACCTTCTTTGTCTTCTTGTATGGTTATTACGTGACAGTTGGGCATGAGCTATTTTTGTCATTTGGTAGTGTTACATCATGATTTACTTTTGTAACATTGGAGTTTAAGGTATGAATTATTTAATTATTTCCTTTATCATGCACCGATCAATGATTTAAATATAATAAATAAGACATATGATGAGACCACCCATGACCATGTGCTCACTTTTGGAAATATTAAGGTCTTGATACCTTAATAATTTTGTTGGCCCCTTTTGAGTTTAATCATGCACGATATACTACTAAGGGTTAAGGTCAAAATCTAATCATGGTTTGAATAACATGGTCCCCTTCTTACATGAGACCTCGACACATAATTTTATTTTCTATGTTTTTTTTATCATAACCCCTGGTTAATTAGGGTTTCGTGTGCTTGACACGTATGCATCTTTGACTAGGTGGGAAAGTTAGGTAACCCACCACGAGTTGGGAAACAAAAATACAAAACCCTAACACTAATAATTTTGTGCATTCCTCTCATGAGATCTCACGAGATAAGAAAACTTTTTTGAATTTTTTTTTACGCCATGGATGAACATTGAAGCAGCATCTGTTATGGTCATTTCAACTTAATGGCTATGTTTTTGGTTAATAAGGGCGGTTGTCATTTTTAATCTTAATTTTAAAAAAATATAGAATGGCCATCATTATTTTTTACTTTTCCAGATCTATGTGAAATGTTGGAGGGCTCGCCATTGCAAGAGCCAAGGGTTTTCATTTATGGCCGTCATTATAATAAGGTAATCTACCATTTATTTACATGTTTTACTCTACCTCCTTTGAATATGGGTTTTTGTTTTGTCATGTTGATTCAACGTAAGTCAGATATTGAAATTGTTATCATGAATTTTTGTATAAGCTCAAGTTCATATATTTATTACTTAGGCTCGGTTGACTATGGATTTCACTTGTTTTTGCTTCTACTTGTCTTGATAATGGCCGACTTTTTGGTGAGCTCTGTGACCTTGTGCATGGAATTTATCGGTTGGAAACCTTGGTCATTGAAATTAAAATTGGATGATCTTGAAAAGTTAAGGACTTTAGACTTTTATCTTGGTTTCTTTTTGTTCGAATGGATATGAATCTCCTATTTCTTCTCGAATGTCACATTTCAATGGTTGAAACCCTTTTATTTTTGCTCTAAATCTGCCATTTAAAATTGCCATGTGAATTGAATTGTGAATTATTTGTTATTTGTGCCTTTCAATGGCTATCATGGATGATATTTGACCTAATTTTCTCATATTGGTAATGGTTTTTGTGTTCTACGTCTTCTTGTGGCTACACTATAATGTTTGGGTATTGAAAAAGACAAAATTCCTCCATCAATTTGCAGATCTAGGCTTACATTTTCTCAAGATTTAAAGTTTTGTTTTATTATAAATCAAGCTGCAGCTTCTATTTTGAAACCATGCATAACATTGAGGGTTTTGACATTATTTTGTGCGTTGATTGGAGCCAATGTTTATTCTAAGTGTTTATTGTTTCAAGTCTTTCTCTTACCCTACGAACTAGGTCACCTTCTCCATGATTTGTGCTTCATTTATTTGCCTCAATAATTGTTCCATAGATTCCTTTTTAAAAGATAATCTCAAAGTAAAAAAATATTCTTTGAATATTTATACTCTTTGTGCTTGGATCTTGTAGTTCAATGATTGTAGCTTGCATGAAATACGGTCTTTTTAGCATTGTATCTACTATAAATACTTTGTTCACATGTGATTGTCTTGATCCTTTGGATAAATAGTGGCACTATAAATTTTGAGTTTATTGTAGACGTCCTCCCTTACTTAAGGAAAATTGTCTTCTTGACCCCATGGAATTTATTAATAAATTCTTTCTTAAAAACTTATGTGGGCTTTGCATCTTGTAGCTCTATGATAAATATTTTAAGGTGCATGCTTTTCAAAGATAACAATTTGATTTTCAAACAGCAGTTGAAGTTCTGTTTTGATACACCAATGTCAAAGAAAAATCCATCTACATTTGATTAATCCATGCTCCAGACAACAAACCTTAAAAATGCTTAAATATTTTTTGAGTTTTTGTTCTACCCATTTATGTGATTTTAAACCTGTTGATTAGGCAATTGATGTCGTTTGCACTATCCCTTATGGTCATATTCATTAGCCTGATTAGTGCTCTCTGTATTTACATAGTAGGCTCTACTATGTCCATCATTACTTGACAAGATCATTTGTATTGAATAAATCTACATTTCAAAAAAAAATCTTGTTGTGTTTAGATCTGGATATGGTTGTATCTTGAGCTAAAAATATATAATTTTAATGTCTAAAATTTGATGTCATTTATTTGTCACTTGTAAAGGTGGAATATTCAGTTATTGGTTGTTGTGAAAACTCTATTCGGATGAATTTACCTTGCTCTTTGACATTTATATTGTTTCCCCGAGTTCTATTGGTATCCAAATTGATTCTCCTTCAAAGTTAGTCACTCAGATGTGAAGAAATGGATAGCACCCTCAAGAGGATTCGATCTATCCTCTCTATTTTAGGTTATGCCTTTCAACCAAGGTAAGAGAACCATTTTATAGCCTGTTGTTTATGGAGGAGATGGAGATATCCTTCCTAATGAAGTTGTTAAGGAGACCTTGAAGAAAATATGATCAATGCAACAAAATATAACTCTCACGAGTTGTCACTCTAGATAGTGGAGTTATTCTCTAGGCAAGGTTCAGGATACTAAAGACATTTGGAATCCTGATTGTTTCTACATGTTTTGGTAGTAAAATTTATGCATTTGTATACACACACATGACAAATAGGGGTAGTATGGGTAGGATTGGTCATTTTAAATAAATTTTGGTGGGAGGTGAGGTAGAATGAACTTGATTTTCCAAATCTCTGAGAACTCTTACAAAATGGAAAGTCTAGACAACATAATACTTCAGAATAGCTAAAATGTTCCTTTAACAAGAATATGTACTTCAATGGAGGCCCAAATTAGTACTTTTTCACACAATCTATGAGATTTTAACATGAAGGCTCAAGTTAGAAGACTCAATAAAACATCAAAATCTAAGATCAATCATGCCTGAGGTACACCCAGAGGCTTACAAAAAATCTTTGTCAACAAATGAAAGAAAAGTGATTTTAAATCATTTATTTCACTCCCAGATGAAATCTCTTATGAGAAATGAGATTGTAGATGCCACTAAACTATCACAAGGATTGAGACCTATGTGATTAAGAAAAATTTTGATACAAGATTGCAATAAGAAAAAGAAAACTATTTGCAGACATTCAGAAATGAAACAAACACATTTTTCTCAAGATCAACAAAAATAACTCGAGTTTGATTAAATTTATCAAGTAGGGGAAAGTTTCTAGAACAATCTCAGAGCTTGTCAATGGCTGTACACTTGCAACCACCTTGACATGATCAAACTTAATACAAAAGAGATATACAGGCTTCTCAGACGGCTTCTCAAAAGATAGGCTTTGTCAAATTTTCCTCTTGGGAATTTTCTTCGACCTCTAACACTCCAACCATTTACACGAAAAATTTGTGCCATTTATAACATTTACAACAGAGCCCCTTTTTTCCCCAAAAAGACAAAAACATTTAATGTACCAGTGCTCACCATGATCTCGATCGTGATTCCTAGAATCAGATCTGTAAAATTTGTCAGGTGCTCATGGGGAAAATCTCTTCAAAAATCTCAACATTCAACTCCTTCATCTGGTATAACACTCTTCCTTCAACTCACCAACCACTTCCACCCCTAATCTATCAAATCATGGTTCCTTGCATGCTTGGGAGAAGAAAAATGGAAAATCAGATCGAGCCCGATAGTCAGACCATTTTAATGGTGAAAGACGTCTCCAGATCTTCTCCACCAACTTAGATATCAAAATTAACTCTCCTCTCTGTTTTGCGTGTAGGAAACACCAAGAAATCATGAAGACTCACACTTCCAAGAGTGTTTCAAGTAAAATGGGGGAAAATCAGATTCAGACTCACACAATTTTCATTGATCTTACTTTGAATTTGGGCCATCCATGTGGAAGATTCAATTTCAAAAATAGGCTCGGGGTTTCCTTTGAATTTTTACAACCTTTTGAAAAAATGGAAAAAAATTCCATTTTTCTCCGCACCTCCACCTTTGAGAAATGATCTTGACACGTGTCCTAAGGTGGGTCCCAATGGAACCATGACCAAATTATGCCATTTCACCTCCTTTTTGGAAAAGGGAAAATTTTCCAAGTTTTCCCCACAGCTCCGCCCTTGAAAAATGGGCCTGACATGTGTCCCAAATGTGGGTCCCATGGAACCATGCTTCCTTCTTCACTTTTAACTCTTTTCTCCCAAAAGGAAATTTTTCCAAATTTCCCCTGAAATTCTGCACCTCCGCCATTGATTGGATCAAGCTTTGACCTTTCATTTATAGGGCTTGTGGGCCATTTTGATGTTTTAATCATTTTGAATATCGGGGGAAAATTCCAAGTTACCCTCGATGGTCCGCCTCCCCACCCCTTTTGACTTGAAAGAAACTTTGACTGATCCTTTGTCGGGCTTGTGGGCCATTTTTGATATTTTAACCCTTTTGAGAACAAGAGGGAAAAATTTATAAGTTGCCCCGATGGTCCACTTCCCCCCCTTTGACTTTTCAAATTGCCACACGTCACAATGACGCATCTTGAGATGGTTCCCAAAATTTGAGACTTTGAAAGAGCGCGGGCTTGCCACATGTCCGGCCTGGCAAAAATTGTCTCAAGGCTTGAAGCTCAAGTGGAAAGCGCTATGTTTCATTCTCTCGAGGTAGTCTCCTTTGGCCGTTGAAAATTCCAAGAAAAATGCAAAGTGAGTGGAGGCCTCCATGTGTCCTCCTCCTGGCACTTCTTTAAGATGAAACTTAAGGGCCATTCCCAAACATGTGTAGTTCTTCCACGTGTCCCAGATCTCAAAAACCTTTTGAAAAAATACTAAGTATGGGAAGACCCAACGGAAGCCTCCACATGTCTTCATGGTGCAATTTCAAAATGGTGCCCAAAATGGAGACCCTAAATGAGCGCGGGCTCGCCACGTGTCTCTGCTCCGCCAAACTGTATTAGCTACATAAAAAAATTTCTAAGTCCGGGAAAAGCAGTGGAAACCTCCACGTGTCCTCCCGTGCTACTCCAAGGCCAAACCAAAGAATAGATCTTTAAATGAGCGTCATTCCTCCACATGGACAAGTTTTGGGCTAAAATTTTCCACAAAGTTTAGGAGTGACCCACTGAGCCACATCAAATCAAAAATGAACACATGGACACCCTCGAGGGAAAAAATAAGAAATTTTCCCACCACTTAAATTTTCTTTATTAAGAACTGGCATGGGGCAGCAAGTGAGTTCAAACTTTTTTGCCAAAGTAGCCAAAAAAAAAAGTTTCAAATACAAACCCTATCATGCCCCATCCAATTAGAAGAAGCCACGTAAGCACCAAAAGAACCAATCAGAATTGAGCAGAGCCACGGGACCAAATTTGCCTTTTTCCAAAAAAGCAAAAAGTGATAAGTTAAAGCATTTTTCCTCCGCCATCCCCTGACCAACAAAAGAAGCCATGTGACCACTGAATGCTGAGGAATAACTTTGACAGGAAAGAGACACCCGTCAAACCGTAAAATGTAGAAAAATGACCATTTGAGCCCAGAGATGAAAATATTTCCAAGGATAGAGGATTTAAATGTTACAAGGCTCAAATACGCTCTTCAAAGCTACATCCATTCATTTTTCTTCAAGTATTTAGGGGAAAAAATGACAAGGGTAACAAATCCCAACTGTGGAAAATGGAAAGAATGGGAAAGCCCAGTTTTTGAATGAATAGAGAATGGGAGACCCAAATTATAGACCCCTCAGAGGACAAGAGAAACAAGGAGACAAATATGGACCCATACGTGATCATCGACCCAAGGAAAGATTAATTATGGTAAAAAGGAAAGTAGAGACTTCTAGCAGCAACAACATGGGGGATAAAAAATATGAGAGGCCATAAATTGATGGATTTCAAAGGCAAAATGGGGTGAGACTATTTTGAGCACCAACATCGGCTCGACTTGGGGATGGGCACTCCCTGTGAGTGC
The DNA here is from genome assembly GCA_018340775.1 of Taxus wallichiana var. yunnanensis. Taxonomy (NCBI): domain Eukaryota; kingdom Viridiplantae; phylum Streptophyta; class Pinopsida; order Cupressales; family Taxaceae; genus Taxus; species Taxus wallichiana. The sequence continues at coordinate 73,780,235 of CM031241.1, read as the reverse complement.
CACAAGAACAAAGGTAGACCAAGTGCCAAAATATCCATTGGGTAATGGAGTCAACTTACAGAGCAGAGAAATAGAGCCATCTTCCAAAAATGAATAGAGAAACCAACAAAAATAGGTCACCAAGGACCAGAGCAAGTGAAAACACAAAAGACAAGAAACAAACAACAAACTATACACTATACAAAATATTTTTACTTGATCCTGGGAATCAATCCAAGAAATGCTTCAAATGCCTACCATTAATAGGAAGCTCAAGCAATTCACCATCCAAATCCTTCAAGAAGAAGGTATGTTCACCAATTCTAATATCAATGGAGTAAGGGCCCATCCATAATGAGTCAAACTTTCCATGCTTGCCCTTATCTTCATGCCTACTATCCCATAGTAGCACAAGATCTCCAACATTGAAAGCTCTGGGAGTGACCTTCTTGTCAAATAACTTCTTCAAACTTTTCTCTGAACTTTACATGCCTCTGGTGGGATGCCCTCCTTTCTTCATCAAGTTCAACAATCTGGTTAATGGGCATCATATGGACTTACTTCTTGATCTCCAGTTGTTGAATGAACTGATATGAGGATAATTTCATATGCAAGGGCAATAGGGCTGGGTTCCATACACCAACTCAAATGGACTCTTTCAGTGGCTCTTTTAACAATGATTCTATTAGCCCAAACAACAAACTTCAACTGTTCACCCCATTTTCTCTTGTTCAGCTCCAAGGTTCTTCTAATAATCTTCAGCAAATTTTTATTACTAGACTCAGCTTGTCCATTTCCTTGGGGGTTGTAATTAGAGGCATATGTCAAGTTGATCCCATATTATTTGCACATTGCCACCAAAGGTTTAGCTCTAAAGCTCATGGCATTATCAGCAATAATCTTGACTAGCACCCCAAACCTGCAGATGATGTTGTTTAGCACAAAGTCCATGACAACTTGGTGTGTTGCCTTCTTGGTGGGGATTTCCTCCACCCATTTAGTAAAGTAATTAGTGGCTACAAGAATCCACTTATGGCCAACACTTGAAGGGTCTGAAATCTCACCAATGAAATCCATTCCCATTGCTTGAATGGGGCTTCAATTGATACATGCTACAAAGGAAGGGAGCCTGAAGCTTTTAGTCTTCTAGAGAAGCATTGGAAACTCTCACATCTTCTAACCAACAAGGTTGTATCCTTGAAAAGATTTGGCCACCAATAACCAGCCCTCATGATCTTGTGTGCTGTGACTCTTGCAACAAAATTCCCCCACAAACTCCTCCATGGAGATCAGAAATTATCTTGGGGGCTTCTTCTTCAGTAATGCACCTTAAGAGGACTCCCTCTGGGTTCTTCCAAGCTAACCCATAATCAATAATGACATATTTGGGAAGCCAACTTAAGGGATCTTTTCTGGTTCTTACTTAAATACTCAGGTAGAATTCAGATGTCTGAGATAAAAATTACATCTTTATACCACTCAGAACTCATCAATTTTCAAAAACATCTACCCTACCTTCTTCTACCTCATTTACCTCAATAGTTTGCAAGTTTCTCTCAGCCATAAGCTTAGCCAAGCCCAAACCTCTCACCAGCTTCATGGTTTGGATATCCATGTCATATTCTTGCAACTTGTTCACCCACCTACACCTTTGCTTGAGACTTCCATCTCTGATAAGATGTCCTTGACCATGGTGTGGGGAACATAAGCAACAATTTTAGAACTTAGAATATAAGGCCTGAAAACCTTTGTTGCTTTTACCAAGGAAAATGCTTGTTTCTCCATAATAGTGTACTTCAGCTCAGCCCCCTGCAATGCCTTTATTGAAAAGGAAATTGGCCTCTCAGCCCCTTCATCATCCTTCTAGCAAGGAAAAAAGCAATAGTGTTCTCTGAAGCAAAAGAGAATAGTTGAAAGGGATTCTTATAATATGGAGCTACTAGAACAGGTGCATGCTTTAATGCCTCTTTAATCCCATTGAAATCTTGGATGAAGCCTCCTCCCATTTGATGACTTGGTCCTTTTTAGCATGGAAGTGATTGGAATGGTCAACTCAGAAAAGTTTGATATGAATCTCTTGATGAAGTTTATCTACCCAAAGAAAGACTGAATTCCTTTCTTGGTCCTTGGAATGGGACCTTTGTGATGGCCTCTACCCTTTCTGGATCAATCATCACCCCTTCTTGTGACACAATGTGGCCAAGCAATTTTTCCTTCTGCACTCCAAAATGGCACTTCTTTGGATTGAGTGAGATGCCATATTCTCTACATCTTATCAACATCTTCTCCAGTGTGCAGCAGGTGATCACTTCTCTTCTGGAAAACACAATTACATCATCTTGATAAACAACAATAAACTCATTGATGTAACTAGAAAAAGCAACATCCATTGCTCTTTGAAAGGTGGCTCCAACATTCATCAAACCAAAGGGCATCCTGACATATACATACGTCCCCAAGGAGTAGTAAAGGTTTTCTTGATCCTTTCTGATTCCTTCACCACAACTTGGTTATAACCAGAGAAACCATCTAAGGTGGAAAGCAACTTAGAACCAGTCACTAACTGCAGCATGTTTTCCATATTTGGTAAAGGATAATTATCCTTCATTGATGCTCTATTTAGATTCTGAAATCTACACATAGCCTGATATCACCATTCTTCTTTTTTCACTAGTACTAGGTTTGCAACCCAAGAAGAATATCTTGTGGGCTGAATAATCCCTCCATCTCTTAGCTTCTTCAGTTCCTCTTGCATTTTAAGAGATAAGAGTGGATTGATTGGCCTTTATTTCTTCTTGAATGGCTTTGCATTAGACTCCAAGGGAATCTCATGTTGAAACAAGTCCTCTTTGTATGCTTTTAGTTCAGAATAGGTCCAAGCCATGCAATCCTGATACTTTTTCAACAATTAGATGTATGAATGCTTCTCCTCCTTGCTGAGATTGTTACCTAACCAAATTTTCCTTGGCTTCTCCTTTGTACCAAGATCATGCTCCTCAACATCCCTCGAGGCTGCATGCATCTATTAATAATGCAATCAACATTATCAAAATTGGACTCAAGAGCAACCAGCCCTCTAGGAATGGTATTAGTCTTTAGCTAGATGATGCCCTTGCCAAACAAGGTTTCCTTCCCCTTTATTGCACATACCAATGGCTCCAAATCAAATATTGATCAAGTAAATTCTCCCTTGTTCTATAAAAATCTTCTGATCTGAGCATCATCATCAAATACCTGCCAGTGTTTAATGTTGTCAGGGATAGAGGGTCTTGTCAATACTTCCACATCATATTCACAATATGGGGACACTACACAATTTTCAAAATGAGACCCCAACACTACAAGTTTGTCTACTAAGTCATTGAACTTCCTATCATGATGCAAAATGTTGAATGAATCAAACATCTCAATGAAATCCCAAACTACATGCTTATATTGTTTCATTCGTTGATTCTTTGTGGCATATATTTTCTAACTTGTTTTACTATTAATTATGAGTCTCCTTTGACAATGATGTCCTTGACACCATATTTCCAAGAAATTCTTAAACCCAAAAATAGTGCCTCATACTCAACAATGTTGTTAGTGCACTCAAATTTGAGTTTGAAGGAAAAAACAAATTTTCCTGACCTAGAGAAAAGAAGAACAACACTAGCACCATTCCCAAACTTGGAGCAAGCTCCATCAAACAATAGAGTCCAAGGAGAGCCCATTTTTTCAAGACACTTGCATTCTTCAATCTTGTGCTCTTTTCCATTAGCAAATCCTACAAAGTTATCAACATCAACATTTGTGTACAATACTTCATAGGATGCATTGTTGGGATCTTCAATAAGGTGCAACATCTTCTTTTCCCCATACAACCTGACAAGGCTGCCCTCAATTGGGATGGTGGCATAGGAAATGTCCATTTGGACACTCCCACCAACACTTGCAGCCCATTTTCTAGACAATAGCATGCCCCACTTGGCTGGGCAGTCAATAATGACAACATCAAGTTTTAAATTTTTACCTGGGTAAGCTGCAAGCTGCACCACCAAACCCTTCACACACCCTACCACTGGAACCTCTCTGGATTCCATAGCAGTACACTTCCCATATGTTGTTGTAACCTTAATATCCAACTCATTCATGACTTCAAAGGCATGACATTGCATGATGCCCCTGAGTCAAACATGCAGTTGTGGAGTAATCTGTCCTTAATGATCAAAGTGGTGAAAAATGGATCCACATTTAACTGAGAGTCCACCAAGGATGTCCCCAAATAGACCTCAGGTGGTTCACCTAATTCTTCCAATGCTGGTGGTGTTTCTAACTCTTCAATGATTGGAGGAGTCTCCACAATGTTTATATTTCTACCTAGGGTAGTCTTCTCTTCTTTCAATCCCAAGTATTCAAATGCTCTCTTTTGTGCTCAGAATCCTAAGAAACTCAACAATTGGAACAAAGAATTTTATTTGACTTAAAACTTGGGAAATGTCATATGGTACATTCTTTGGAAATTTAGCATTGGAAGGAAGGATGACACACTCATTAGATGGCACAAGATTTTTGACAACTTGGGCATGAGGAGGGGTATGATTTTTGTTTGGAACCATAGGGATTTTGGCAGATGCATCTTTCTTAGGAGCCTCTTTAGGAATGTTTGAAAGTAAGGGACCTTTTTTCACTTGGCTTGAGGCCTTGTCCCTTTGACAACCCTACTTCTTGTGTTGTATTCCTTTTCTTGAGCCACAACAACATTCATCAACAACTATCTGTCCTCCTCAGATGGGATTCCTCCATCATACTTATTTATCATTAAAGCCTTAAATATTCAAATTAATTATTGGGCAATTCAAAATATTTTATAGTATCTACTTCTAAAGTATGAGAGGGAGGAAGAATAGGTACCCTATGAATGTAATCCCAAAAAGTGGTAGCAGTCTGGGAACTTATCACCTCAGTTGAGGTTGCCCCTTGTTGTGAGCTAGTGGAACAACCCTCATGGAATAATCATCATCATGCATGCATCATCAGCTTCTTCTTCTTTTCTTCTTGAGCTTCTTCACAAGGAGCATGGGGCATGAAACATCTGTCACACAAATCAATGACATATGTCTCCTCCACAACAACAACTCTAGAAGCCAAAGCATCAGGCACCATTCTGTTTTCCTTGCCTTGGGACTGCCTATTTCTAAATCCAACAGGTCCCTTACCTCTCGTCATCGAGACATTTGGTGATTTTGAACTTTTCTTGGCCTTTCTGCTTGTGTTGACCTTGTGAACTCTTCCCAATTCCTTTCTCTCTACTGGACTAGTTTGTAGGAAATTTCTTTGACAACCCCTGCCAAAGTATTCACAACCTCTTCCAAATGTGCAACCTTTCTTGTTTGGGGTTTTTTTGGGTTAACAAGCTTCACACCATCCCTCTTAGGAGGTTTTCCAATTGCTTTGATATTTTTGTCAATTTGCAAAGCCATAGTGAAGGCCTACCTCAAATTAGCAGGGTTTTTGTCCCTCAAGTAGTAAGAAGCCTTTTTATCAAATGCATCTGAATATTTGATCAAGAATGATTCATCACATGGCCTTATCCTAATAGGAAATCTCCTCAAGGTATTATTAAACCTTGTGTTGAAATCATTACTTGACTCATTAGGATTCTTTTTTATGTTTTCAAATTTTGTCAAGAGAAACCTAGGGTCAGTTCTATCACCATACTGCAATCTAAATGCATTTCTCATCTCTATCCAAGAATCAATAGAATTATCTGGAAAATCTTTATACCAGTCCCTTGCATCCTCTTCCATAGTATGGATAAATAGCTTGATATACACATCTTCATGTTCAATCTCAAAGTCTTCCATCATATTGATAAAAAGCTTTAAATGTTGATCACCAGTTATAACATTGTTTCCTTGGAACTTTGGTAGTTTGTTCCTTACTTCTTGAGGAACTGCATTTGGATAACCAGCCATCCCTAAAAATTTATAGGTCCAAAGGTATTCACAAAAATGGAGGTCTGGGTGGGGCAAGGCCATGTTGTTTTGAGGAGGTGACCCTGGAGGGGTGAAAATTGATGAGGGGAAGAAGGTCTTTGAAACACAGGGGTATAACTTTCAAATTGGATATCCCCTAAAGGCCTAGTTTCTTAGAAATCCCTATAAACTTATGAAAAGACAGGGGTAGAATAAGAAGAAAAATTTTCAAAATCAAATGAAGGCCATTCTCCAATTGGAGAATTCAATTCCACAAAGAGGCTACCTGATTCAGAAGCACTTGAATTGTAGTCTTCAATAATAGGCCGGTCACTCTCATCAATGGAGACCCCCTTTCTTGTCTTCTATTTTTCCCACATCTCTCTAGGATTTTCTTCCTTCTGATTTTACTTTTCCAAGCTAAGGAAATAATGTCCTAGCAGTATCCCTAGCAAAGAAATATTTTCTTCCTTCCAACTTTGCAAAGGTTAGTAACAAATCTCACTTGACAGAGGTTAAGATAACTGGTATTCATTAAGAATCGATCAACAGGAGTCACCAGTAAGGATTTCAACCTTAGTTGTGTAGAAGCACTAAATATGATCTATCAAATGTTGTTAACACTAGAAAATAGAAATGGAAAGACTCGACCTTTCTTTACCTAGAATTATCAATGAAACTTAGTGCACTAGGTGTAGAAATTGAAAGAGTGTTGGGGTGTGGAGCCTTTTTTTGGTCTTCTTGAATCAGTGTTGAAGTGCTGGAGCTCGAATGGTTAAGTTTGGAGACTTTAGGAGCATTCTGCAGTCATTTGCTGTGACGTTGTTGCGACATTGCTATTAACATGTTGTTAACTGGCTGTCAACGTTGGGACTATTTTTCCAGCCATGGGAAGTTGAAAGATCGTGACTTTCAATCTTCTAGGGTCGGCTTTATGGCTTCTTAGAAGGATTGTAATCCTATAAATAGAGGTGTTAGGGTATCTTGAATATATCTTGAGTGTTCAAGAGGTCTTGAGTCTTAGAGATCAAGAGGTGATCAAGAGTGATCAAGGTTATGCAATTGGGTGTCAATTGTGGTTTAGATGTGGTTTAGCATCTTTGGAATTATGTTGTGAGTTCATAACTGAGAGAAGAATATGAGATTTGTTTTACTCTTGTTGATAATAAAATCTGAGCAAGTTCTTGGTGGATGTAGCCCACATTGGGTGAACCACGTTAAATCTTGTCTTGTCTTCTTTTGTGCATTATTCATTTATGTTGTTATATTTCTGCAAGTATAATTCTGCTATATAGTTTCCTACTACTATGGTTTGAGGAATTTTTCGCATATTTGTTCTCTAATTCCTAACAATTGGTATCAGAGCTTTGGTGGTTTTTTTGCTGAAGTTGTAAATCACAGGGAAAGTTTAGCTTGAGTGGGAGCTATGAAAAATGAGGGCAGATCGAGGGTTGAGAAGTTCAATGGGTAGAAATTTGGTTTGTGGAAGATGCAAATGGAGGATTACTTATATCAGAAGGACCTCCATGTTCCTTTGGCTGGAAAAGCAAAGAAACCTACAGCCATGTCGGATGAGGATTGGGAGTTGCTAGATAGAAAGGCGCTGGGCAATTCATTTATGCATTGCATCTTCGATTGCTTTCAACATATCGCAGGAGAAGACCACAGAAGGTATCATGAGTGCGTTGGGGAAGTTATATGAAAAACCCTCTGCCTCTAATAAAATATTTTTGATGAAAAATTTATTTAATATGAAGATGTCTGAGAATGGTTATGTTGTTGATCATTTGAATGAATTTAATATAGTTGTGAGTATGTTAAACTCGGTAAAAATTGACTTTGATGATGAGGTCAGGGCTTTGCTTATTTTGTGATCCTTACCAGATAGTTGGGACAACTTGGTTATGGCTGTAAGTAATTCAGTCTCTAATAACTCAAAGCTGAAGTTTGAGGATGTAATAGGTGTGATCCTAAGTGAGGAAATGTGAAGGAAGAGCACCAGAGATTCTTCTACTTCTGGAAATGCTTTGACGGTGGAGAGCAGAGGGAGACAAAAGAACAGAGGGAAAGGTAACCATGGGAATTTGAATGATCATGGAAGGTCAAAGTCCAAGAGTAAGTTAGAATGTTGGCACTATGGGAAGGTTGGTCATGCTAAGAAAGATTGTTGGGCTCTTCGGGAGAAGAAGAACAAAAAGGAAGAAACTAAAGAGGTAAATGTGGGTAGGTGATGTTTGTCAAGATGCCTTAATTCTTTCTTTAGATAATATTGTTGAATCTTAGGTGTTAGATTCAGGGGCTTCTTTCCATGCCACCCCACATAGACATTACTTTACTGATTTTGTTCAAGGTGATTTTGGACATGTATATCTTGGTGATGATGAACCATGCAACATAGTAGGGAAAGGTTGTGTTCAGGTGAAAATGCAAAATGGGAACACATGGCTACTTAAGGATGTCAGGCATGTGCCTAAGTTGAGGTGGAACTTGATATCAGTGGGACAGCTGGGTAGTGATGGCTGTATAGTTATTTTTACAGTGGATTCTTGGAAGGTTACCAAGGGAGCTCTTGTGGTTGCAAGAGGTAAGAAAACTAGTACTTTGTATTTAACCAGTGGTGCTGATTATTGCAATTTAGTTGCTACAGATGGAGATGCAACTTTGTGGCACCAAATACTCGATCATATGAGTCATAAGGGCATGCAAATTATAAAGGACAAGTTACCTGGATTAAAGGAGTTAGATTTGGACTTCTATGAGGACTATGTTTATGGGAAATAGAAGCGGGTGAGATTCCTCAAGGTTGGACCTACCAGGAAGGAGAGTAAGTTGGAGTTAGTACATACAGATGTATGGGGGCCAGCTAAGGTAAACTCTATTGGTGGTTCATGTTATTACGTCACTTTCATTGATGATGCAACTAGAAAAGTTTGGGTATATTGCATTAGAAATAAATCTGATGTGTTTGAAACTTTCAAAAGATGGAAATCCTTGGTTGAGAATGAAATAGGTCTCAAGCTGAAATTTATCAGGTCATATAATGGAGGGGAATATTGCAGCAATGAATTTATTGATTATTGTTCGGTAAATGGGATCCACAGGCAAAGAACGGTTCCAAATACTCCACAGGAAAATGGAGTGTTAGAGAGAATGAACAGGAAAATCATGGAGCATGCTAGGTGCATGAGGTTACATGCGGGGATACCACTCATGTTTTGGGTGGAAGCGGTAAGCACAACTGTTTATCTGATTAACAGAGGACCCTCTATGGCCTTGGATGGAGGTATACCTGAGGAGGCTTGGTCTGGTAAGAAAATTGATTACTCATTTCTTAGAGTATTTGGATGTGAGGTATTTGTTCACATTTATAAAGATGATAGGACCAAGTTAGATGCTAATTCTAAGAAATGCACATTTATTGGATATGGTGAAGATGATTTTGGTTTCCATGTTTGGAGTCTTAAAGACAAGAAAATATTTCGGTCTAGAGATATTGTCTTTAATGAAAAAATCATGTATAAAGATCAGTTGCAGGAAATAGAAAGAGGAATCAAAGAAAGAATACATAGTGTTAGAGGACATTGCGGACAACAAGGTGTCCAAGGGGCTGGTTCAGGTACAACATGTTCTCGACACAACCAGTTCAGGTACCTACTCATCAAGAAACCCAAACTCCTGAGGTGAGAAGGTATTCTAGGGTAAGAAGGGAACCTGAATGATTTACTCCATATTTGAATTATTTATTGGTCACCGATGAAGTGGAGAGCCAGAGTGCTTTGAGGAAGCAGTGTAGGTGGATGCCAAGAAGAAGTGGGAGTAGGCCATGGATGAAGAGCATAGATCTCTTATGGAAAACCAAACTTGGGATCTAGTGGAGCTACCCGAGGGCAAGAGATCATTGCAGAATAAGTGGGTGTATAGAATCAAAGAGGAAGATGGAGACAGAAATGATACAAGGCCCGATTGGTGGTCAAAGGATTTGCACAGAAGAAAGGTATAGACTTTGATGAAATTTTTTCTCCTGTTGTTAAAATGACTTCTATTAGGACTGTTCTTGGTTTAGTTGCAGTAGAAGACCTACACTTAGAACAGTTGGATGTGAAGACTGCATTCCTTCATGGTGAGTTGGAGGAGGAATTTTACATGCAGTAGCCACAGGGTTATGAGGTCAAAGGGAAGGAGAGGTTAGTGTGCAAATTGAAGAAGAGCTTGTATGGCCTAAAACAAGCTCCACGACAGTGGTACATGAAGTTTGACAGTTTTATGCAGGAGTAGGGTTACTCCAGGTGTCACTCAGACCATTACGTGTACATCAAGAAGTTTCTTGATGGTAGTTATATTATTTTGTGCCTGTATGTAGATGATATGCTTGTTGCAGGGAAGAACATGTAGGAAATAAAGGTACTCAAGAAGCAGCTAGGTGACTCCTTTGCTATGAAGGATTTGGGGGCAGCAAAACAAATCCTTGGTATGAGAATAACTTAGAACAGGAAGGAGAGGAAGCTGGTATTATCTCAAGAAGAGTACATAAATAAGGTCTTGGAGAGGTTTAGTATGCAAGATGCTAAACCGGTTGGTACTCCTTTGGTAGGTCACTTTAAATTATCAAAGGAGTAGAGTCCCAAGAATGAGGAGGATATAATCCATATGTCCATAGTACCGTACTCATCAGCAGGTTGGTAGCTTGATCTATGTTAGGGTATGCACTAGGCCTAACATTTCCCATGCAATGGGAGAAGTGAGCAAGTTTATGAGTGATCCAGGTAAAGAGCACTGAGTGCAGCAAGAAAGTGGATCCTTCGGTATTTGAGAGGGACCATGGGAGAAACATTGTGTTTTGGTGGATCAGACACTACATTACGTGGATATGTAGATTTACACATGGTAGGATATTTGGACAACAGGAGGAGCATGATAGGTTATGTATTTATGGTTGGTGATACAACAATGAGTTGGATTTCACGGTTACAAAAGGTTGTGGCTTTGTCAACCACAGAGGTTGAGTATGTTGCTGCCACAGAGGTAAGAAAGGAGATGATTTGGTTATAGCAAGTTGCTTGATGAGTTGGGGCATAAGCAGGAAGTTGGGAGACTACACAGTGATAGTCAGAGTGCTATTCATTTGGCAAATAACTCCGCTTTCCACTCTAGGATGAAGCACATTCAGCTAAGATATCATTTCATCAGACAACTTTGGAAGAAGATAAGTTGAAGCTAGAAAAGGTTCATACTAGTCAGAATCCTATGGATATGATGACCAAGGAGGTCACAAGGGAGAATTTGAAGTTGTGTTCAACTTTGATTGGCCTTCATGGTTGATAATGAAGGGTTAAGAACTTTTCTCAATGGAATAGTCTCCAAGTGGGAGATTGTTGGGGTGTGGAGCCTATTTTTGGTCTTCTTGAATCAGTGTTGAAGTGTTGGAGCTTGAACGGTTAAGTTTTGAGACTTCAGGATCATTTTGTAGTCATTTGTTGTGACGTTGTTGTGACATTACTTGTTAGCGGCTATCAATGTCGGGATGATTTTTCCAGTTGTGGGAAGTTGAAAGATCACGACTTTCAATCTTCTAGGGTCAGCTTTATGGCTTCTTAGAAGGATTGTAATCCTATAAATAGATGTGTTAGGGTATCTTGAATATATCTTGAGTGTTCAAGAGGTCTTGAGTCTTAGAGATCAAGAGGTGATCAAGAGTGATCAAGGTTATGCAATTGGGTGTCAATTGTGGTTTAGATGTGGTTTAGCATCTTTGGAATTTGTTGTGAGTTCATAATTGAGAGAAGACTGTGAGAGTTGTTTTACTCTTGTTGATAATAAAATCTGAGAAATTTCTTGGTGGACGTAGCCCACATTGGGTGAACCACGTTAAATCTTGTCTTGTCTTCTTTTGTGCATTATTCATTTATGTTGTTATATTTCTGCAAGTATAATTTTGCTATATAGTTTCCTACTATTGTGGTTTGAGGAATTGTTTCCACATATTTGTTCTATAATTCCTAACAAAGAGTTGCACATACACTTAACAAAGTTGCAATACACTTGGAGTATATAAGAAGTGTTTTACTAAGGCATGAATGTGAAGTGCAACCACTATTTTCCCTATTAATGGCTCCACTTAGGTGTTGGTATCCAAATTGATTATATTTCAAAGTCTAAGCAACATCATAGGTTTAGCAGAAGCTTAGAGACAAATAGATCATGATGATTCATTTTGTAGTTGGGGATGGGATCTAATCGACCCTTAGTCACTGAGATGTGGAGAAATGGATAGCACCCTCAAGAGGATTTGATCTATCCTCACTATTTTAGGTTTTTCCTTTCAACCAAGGTAAGAGAACCCTTTTGTAGTATGTTGTTTATGGAGGAGATGGAGATATAATTCCTAGTGAAGTTGTTAAGGATACCTTGAATAAAATATGATCAATGCAACAAAATCTAACTCTCACGAGTTGTCACTCTAGATAGTGGAGATATTCTCTAGGAAAGGTTCAAGCTACTAAAGACATTTGGAATCCTGATTGTTTATGCATGTTTTGGTAGTAAAATTTATGCATTTGTATACACACGTGACAAATAGGGGTAGTAGGGGTAGGATTGGTTGTTTTAAATAAATTTTGGTGGGAGGTGAGGCAAAATAATTTGATTTGCCAAATCTCTGAGAACTCTTGCAAAATGGAAAGTCTAGACACCAGAATACTTCAAAATAGCTAAAATTTTCCTTTAACAAGAATATGTACTTCAATGGAGGCCCAAATTATCACTTTTTCACACAATCTATGAGATTTTAACACAATGGATCGAGTTACAAGACTCAATAAAACATCAAAATCTAAGATCAATCACACCTGAGGTACACCCAAAGGCTTACAAACAATCTCTGTCAACAAATGAAAGAAAAGTGATTTTAAAACATTTATTTCACTCCCAGATGAAAGATATTCTGAGAAATGAGATTGCAGATGCCACTAAACTATCACAAGGATTGAGACCTATGTCATTCAAATAGATTTTGATACAAGATTGTAATAAGAATAAGAAAAACTATTTGCAGACATTTGAAATGAAACAAACACATTTTGCTCAAGATCAACACAGAATAACTCGAGTTTGATTAAATTTATTAGCAGGGGAAAGTTTCTAGAACAATCTAGAGATTTTCAATGGATTTACACTTACAACCACCTTGACACGATCAAACTTAATACAAAAGAGATATACAAGCTTCTCATACGGCTTCTCAAAAGATAGACTTTGTCAAATTTTTCTCTTGGGAATTTTCTTCAATCTCTGATACTCCAACCATTTGCATGAAAAATTTGTGCCATTTATAACATTAACAACAGAGCCCCTCTTTCCCCAAAAGACAAAAACATTTAATGTACCAATGCTTGCCATGATCTTGATCGCGATTCCATAATTAGATCTATAAAAGTTGTCAGGTGCTCATGGGGCAAATCTCTTTGAAAATCTCAGCATTCAACTCCTTCATCTAGTAGAACACTCTTCCTTCAACTCACCAACCATGTCCACCCCTAATATGTCAAATCTAGGTCCTTGCGTGCTTGGGAGAAGAAAATGAAAAATCAGATCAAGCCCGATAGTCAGACCATTTTAATGGCGAGAGACGTCTCCAGATCTCCTCCACCAAACTTAGATATCAAAATTAACTCTCCTCTTTGTTTGGCGTGTAGGAAACACCAAGAAATCATGAATACTCGCACTTCCAAGAGCGTTTCAAGTAAAATGGGGAAAATCAAATTTAGACTCATAGTTGTCGTTGATCTTTACTTTGAATTCGGGTCATCCACGTGGAAGATTCAATTTCAAAAATAGGCTCGGGGGTTTCCTTTGAATTTTTACAACCTTTTGAAAAAATGGAAAAAATTTCCATTTTGCTCCACACCTCCGCCCTTGAGAAATGAGCCTGACACATGTCCTAAGGTGGGTCCCAACGGAACCACACCAAATTCTTCCATTTCACCTCCTTTTTAGAAAAGGGAAAATTTTCCAAGTTTTCCCCGCAGCTCCGCCCTTGAAAAATGAGCCTGACATGTGTCCTAATGTGGGTCCCAAGAAACCGCGCTTCCTTCCTCACTTTTAACTCTTTTCTCCCAAAAGGAAAATTTTTCAAATTTCCCCAAAAGTCCGCACCTCCACCATTGACTGGAGCAAGCTTTGACCTTTCCTTTATCGGGCTTGTGGGCCATTTTGATGTTTTAATCTTTTGAATATCAGGGGGAAAAAAATCCAAGTTACCCTCGATGGTCCGCCTCCCCATCCCCTTTGACTTGAAACAAACTTTGACTGATCCTTTTCTTAGGCTTGCGGGCCATTTTTGATATTTTAACCCTTTTGAGAATAAGAGGAAAAATTTACAAGTTACCCCGATGGTCCACTTCCCTACCCCTTTTGAATTTTCAAATTTCCACGCGTCACAATGGCACATCTTGAGATGGTTCCCAAAATTTGAGACTTTGAAAGAGCATGGGCTTGCCATGTGTCCTGGCCTGGAAAAATTTGTCTAAAGGCTTGAAGCTCAGTGGAAGGTGCCATGTGTCATGATCTAAGGCACTCCCCTTTGGCCGTTGAAAATTCCAAGAAAAATACAAGGTGATCGGAGGCCTCCACATGTCCTCTTGGCGATTCTTTAAGACAAAAATTTAGGGCTAGTCCCTAAACATACACGGTTCTTCCACATGTCCCCGATCTTAAAAAATATTTTGAAAAAGGACTAACTATGGGAAAACAAGGCAGAAGCCTCCACATGTCTTCATGTTGTAATTTTAAAATGGTGCCCAAAGCGGAGACTTGGAATGAGGGCGGGCTGCCATGCGTCTCTCTTGCTGCCAAATTGCATTAGCTGCATAAAAATTTGTCAAAGTCTAGGAAAAGTAGCGGAAACCTCCATGTGTCCTCTCGGCGCTACTCCAAGGCGAAACCAAAGAATAGATCTTTAAATGAACTCCGTTCCTCCATGTGGACAAGTTTTGGGCTAAAATTTTCCACAAATTTTAGGAGTGACCCCTACGAGCCATGTCAAATAAAAATGAACACGTGGACACCCTCGAGGAAAAAATAAGAAAATTTCCATGCCACTGAAATTTGCTTTATTAATAACTTAGCGGGGCCGCGGGGTGAGTTCAAACTTTTTACCAAAGTAGCCAAAAATAAAAAGTTTCAAATACAAACCCACCATGCCCCATCCAATTAGAAGAAGCCACGTAAGCACCAAAAGAACCAATCAAGAATTACACAAAGCCACGGGAGAAAATTTGCCTTTTTCCAAAAAAAAGAAATAAGATATAAGTTAAAGCATTTGTCGCCATCCTCTGACCAACCAAAAGAAGCCACGTGACACCGAATGCCGAGGAATAACTCGACAGGAAAGAGACACCCATCAAACCATAAAATGTAGAAAAATGACCATTTGAACCTGGAGATGAAAATTTTCCAAGGACAAAGGATTTAGAAATGTTACAAGGCTCAAATACACTCTTCAAAGCCACATCTATTCATTTTTCTTCAAGTATTTGGGGAAAAAACGACAAGGGCAGCAAATCCCGACTGTGGAAAATGGAAGGAATAGGAAATCCCAAGTTTTTTGAATGAACAGAGAATGGGAGACCCAAATTATAGACCCCTCAGAGGATCAGAGAAACAAGGAGACAAATATGGACCCATACGTGATCATCAGCCCAAGGAAAGATTAATTATGGTAACAAAAGGAAAGTAGAGACTTCTCAGGCACAATACGGGGGGATAAAATATGATAGAAGCCGTAAAAGGACAGATTTCAAAGGCAAAATGGGGCGAGACTATTTTGAGCACCAACAAGTTCTACTTTACAATATATAAACATCATAAGGATGGTATTTCTGGAAATTTGTATCATGATAGAGTGCATAGTTCAAATTTTGATGAAAACTTAGAAATGTTTGAGATTATGTTGCATATATCGATCATTACATTGCATGTTATTATTTCATGAAAAACATGATTATTGATATCTAAAAGAATGATTTTATTGTGCTTGACTCTTGAAAAATTTGAACTTTCCAGTACTTAGAGTGAGATATTTCTTTCTTTCACTTTAAATATATGAGCAACTCTCTTTCAGTTGATTCTTCACTATCGATCCCATGTAGTATGATTGTACTTTTGTACCTGAAATTTTAATTGACCGATAATAGTTGTACATTACTTTCATCGTATGTAATTTCAAGTACGCTTGTTAAGAAAGTCCATTTGTTTAAAAATGTGAGTAAAATAGTCATGAAAACTGGAGCTCTAATATATGTTCTTATTCTTTCGTGTACTCTTGAAGATGGTTATGAGAAGTGGCAAGGACAACTGAAAACCAATTGGGAGAATCCATATGAACAAGAAATGATGGATCTCCCTTACTCTTTTACTCATAGCTTTACACATATGTATTTTCTTTCATGCACTTGCTTTTAGAGTTATTCTTTCGGCTTGTGTGTGTTCACTGTACTAAATAATTATGAAATAAATGAAAATTTCTTCATATGATGAGTTATATCTTTTCTTTTTGCATTATTCTTTCATTCACGTGATGTAAAATGAATTATGTACAACTCATACACACTAGGAACCTTTCATTTAATCATAATTAATGAACGCAAGATAAATGATAATAACGAAAATAAAAAGATAAGATGAAACCTACTTCATCTCTGAAATGGATTGTCTATCTTCTAGTTTTGGGCTTTTCGTATTCTTCTTATCGTGTCCTTCCCATTTGTGCCAAAATCCTACACTATTTCTTGAGGGATCCGTTGTATGATCTTGATAGAGATGTGATGGAAATACATGCTAAGTAGAAGATAGGCATTCAGAAAGCTGGAAAAATGACATTTCATTTCTCCTCTCTTTCTTTAGTTAGGTGTATCAGAAAAATCCTTTCCATTTGAAATGAAGTTTTGAGTTGACCATTTACACGGGTGAAAAAAAGTCAACATTTCTTGAAATCTTGTGGGGTAAAGTTGGTTGATAGCTTTTAAGACCAATGTATTGTTCTTTTCTATTGGCATGTAGTCTAATTCTAATACCAAAATCTCTCCTTTCCTAAAAAATGACCTTTCTAAACATAAAACTAAATCTTGGAAAAGATATAGTAAACCAGATCATGTGCATGAAATGCACTTATTGAAATCGAAATTTGTAATATGTGTGAGCACTTATTAAAGGGGGAATCCTAATCTAACCCACTCTAACCAGCAGTAAACTGAAGCTAAACAAATCCTGAAATAGGAAGTGAAAAATAGCTTCCCTTTCTCAAAACCGAGGCCTTGAATTCAACTAGAAAAGTAGGTAACATGATAAGACTGGAAACAAAACATGTACATTTATTTTGTTCCAAAAACCAGTCCGAGAGCTGAAAAATGTATCAATTGGATATGCAAACTGCTTTGGAATCATTTGGGGCTTGTTCTTTGAGAATATAAAACTCACTTTTGTGCTCTAAGAAAAGTATGAATTCTGGTACCACTGTAATTGGCTGAAAAATATCCAAATATTGAATAGGACATGGCCTCCTAACCACTGGAAAAATGATTATTTTGATCTAATTTGTTTGATTGATTTCCTTTGCATCTTTAAGCACATTTTCAAGCTGATTTGAACACATTTCAGCCTCCTCAAGTTGTTGTGCTATGATTGTTATTATTGATTCTTTTGTATGAGACTATTGTACCACAATTTTTGTGATTGATTTTCTAGTATTATTCTCAAATCTTTTCCCTTATATGGATCACCATACAGCTCGTAAAATCATAACAATCTCTTTCTTCTTCATGGGAAGCAGGTTGTTTTGAATGTTGATCGATTCTTGAAATTATTGTTTGTCATCTGACATGAATGATTTTATCCCTTTGTCAATTAGTATAAGGTATGTCAAGCTGAAAACATGTTGCTCATGCACCAAATCTGCTGATTTATTCTCAAATTTGACTTGAAAATCCTCTTCATTTGAAACTAATTTTACCTCTTCATTTGAAATTGATTTTACCTCCTCAGATGAGACTGTAAGTTGTGACGAATCACTGACCGGTGTGAGTATGGTACCTTCATGCACACTACACTTACAATATACATATTGTTGATTATCTTCCCCTTGTGCTTGATCTATTACAAAATCAAATTGTACCTTTTGCATGGGTTCTTTCTCTAATTCTAGAATAAAATCAAACTGAAACTTTAACACCCATCCCTGTAAATTCTGCAAGAATTCCAACCTATTGTTCTCTTCAGTTGGCTACCCCTCCTAGATAATTTTTTGATCTGCACCTTCATGATTTGAACTTGTGGATGGAGGAGGGGTGGGCTAGTTCTCAACTTTCATTGGTAATTTTTTAAGAAAGGGCTAGGGTTTAAAATTTTCATGTGAGGATGTGGGATTTAAAACAATAGTAGAAAGAAAGCTTGGAAATGGATATTTCCTTTCAGTATGTGATTGTGGAATAGGAGTAGAATTTACAGCAGCTTGGAAACTTGGAAACTGACAAATGGGTTGTATTGGATGGCAAGGAAGATATGTGGGAATTGGATTCTGATGAGGAAGGTAAGTGGGAACATCCCATTGATAGGGTTTCTCAACCTAATAACTATCATTCTCCATTTTTATAATTTTTCAACTTATTCCTTGATAGCTAAATATGTCTTCTTTAAACTATTAAACTCGATTCTAATATTTTATTGTTGTGTATAATTAGCATTACTATCTGCATAACCTTGATATTGAACATCATAAAAATCATCATATTTATAATCATATTGATGTGCAGGGTTTGGGTTATGGGGATATTCATTCGATAGGGGTCATAGTACTGATTTGAAGAAGAATATGGATGAAAATACTGTGGATATAATGGATACAACTCTTTGATAGAAGAATTCCACTGAGGAATTGATGTCATGATTGCATGACCTCATAAAATATGTAAAAATGGGAAAATAGGTATGTTGGTTATAAAAATAGGCTTATTAAAGCAAAATAATAGACCTGATGTTTGTTGAAAAATACCTCTAAAGGATGCAACTGAAAACTTGATGTCACTTTGGTGATGAAAAGTTCTCAAGCTGCTCGAAATAAACTTCACAAAGTATCCAAATGAATTATGGTCTGAATCTTCAATTGTATGAATTCATTAATACTAGTTCTTGTCCCACCAGTCATGCCAAAAATGTTATCTCTTAGAAGTGCACCCTATGATTGAGGGATAATAGGTGTTCTAAGCTTTATTTTCCCTCACTTCTACAGATACAATAGAAACACCTCAAAGATGTGGGTATCCCTATGTTGAGGTGAATCTCTGGGATTACAAGCCTAGTTTGTTATTAATGTATCCTAAAAATGATTAACTATGGGGTTTAAGGGTGAAAGATGGATTAAAACTAAAATTAAATGGGGTGATACACCAAAATTCTTGAGGGATTTGACTAAGTAACATGCACAATATACTAAGAACAAATTAAAGGAGCACGAACCAATGGGTTTCATCTCAATCCTAAGGCAAAACACTTTTGTGTTGAGGGATTAATCACAACAACACAACAGATAACTTGCACACTAAGACTATGTAGAAACACCAATTTTGCAACAAGGTAAGCTAATTAATTCAGGGAATGTAAATTCACAAGAGTTAATAAAATAATACACACCACTGCAAAGTATTGGAAAGGCAATAACTGGTTCTCATTCAAGGGAAAAACTAGCCAAAATGGGCTTTAGCTTCTAGTACATCCAAAAATTTCTTTGTTATGCTTTTCCAATGCACACAATATATAGCAAAATTATTCACCCAACCCCTAGAAATAGACTACAGTCTAACTAGTGTTTACATGATATTAATAGCCCTTATATTGATTTTTAATAATAAATGGACTAAAAATAAACATGCAAGGTTATTATAATGTAAAATTAGTCTTAATTTCTCCAAGAATAATCCAATTCAAACTTATTTGACTCCTACATGAATAATATAGTCTCAATTTGGAGAAAATATGGTACTTAGGTGAGTAAATAATTATTATTTTTATCCTTTGTCTTCAGCTACAAGTAATCCTCAAGTGGATGCAAAGCATCTTTTCTCTTATAACTGATAATGTGACACTTGTTGTTTTTACCTTCTTTGTCTTCTTGTATGGTCCTTATGTGACAATTGTGCATGAGCTATTTTTTCATTTGGTAGTGCCACATATACATCATGATTTACTTTTGTAACTTTGGAGTTTAAGGTATGCATTATTTAATTTTTCCCTTTATTTAGCACCAATACAATGACTTTAATATAATGACAAAGACATATGATGAAGCCAGTTGTGACCATGTGCTCACTTTTGGAAATATTAAGGTCTTGAGACCTTAATAATGTGGTTGGTCCCTTTTGAGTTTAATCATGCACGATATACTACTAAGTCTTAAGGTAAAAATCTAATCATGGTTTGAATAAAATGGTCCCTTCTTGCATGATACCTCATCCCATCAGTTGATTGTCAGTTCTTTTGAAAATAACCCTGGTTAATTAGGCTTTCTATGTGTTTGACACGTATTCATCTTTGAATATGTGGATAAGTTAGGTAACCCACCACGTGTTGGGGAAGAAAAAATTTTAAACCATAATCATTTTTTGAATTCCTCTCATGAGCTCTGCACGAGTTAGGCAAACTTTGTCGAAATTTTTTACATTGCCATGAATGAACATCAAAGCTCTATCTATTATGGTTGTTTCAACTTTATGGCTTTGTTCTTTGGTTAATAGGTCCGTTTTCATTTTTAAGCTTTATTTCTTCAAAATATGGAATAATCGCCATTATTCTTTACTTTTCTAGAGGTTTGTGAACTATTGGATGGCTCACCATTGCAAGAGCCGAGGGCTTTTATTTATGGCCGCCATTATTACAAGTTAATCCTCCATTTATTTACCTTTTTTGCTCTACCTCCTTGAATTTGGGTTTATATTTCGTAATTATGATTTAGTCGGATTTAGAGATTTAACTTTCCATCATTGATTTTCTTTAGAAGCTCATGTTCATATATTTATTACTTAGCCTCAGTTGATATGTGGATTTAACTATTTTTGCTTCTACTTATCTTTACAATGGCCAACCTATTGGTGAGCTATGTGACTGTTTGCATGTAATTTCTCACTTGGAAACCTTGGTCGTTTAAATTAATCTTGGATGAGCTTGCAAAGGTAAGGAATTTAGAGTTATATCTTGGGTTCTTTGTGTTCTAATTGCTACAAATCTGGGGTTTCTTCTGAATGTTGAATTTCAAAGTTTGAACCCTTGCATTTTTTCTTTGAATCTTCCATTTAAAATTACCATGTGAACTAAACTATGCATTCTTTGTTATTTACGCTTTCAATGGCAACCATGGATGATATTTGACCTACTTTGCTCAGATTGGTAATGGGTTTTGTGTTCTAGGTCTTCTCATGGCTGCACTATAATGTTTGGGTATTGAAAAGAAAAAATGCCTCCATCGATTTACTGAGATCTAGGCTTGCATTTTCTTGAGATTTAAAGTTTTGTTTAGCTATAAATATGAACTACAAGCTTCTATTCTAAAACCATGCACAACATTGAGGGTTTGGAATTTTTTTGTGCATTGATTGGAGTTGGTGTTTATTATGAGTTTTTATCATTTCCAAGTATTTCTCTTACCCTCTAAATGGGTCACCATCTCCAAGATTTGTGTTTCATTTATTTACCTCAATAATTGTTGCATAGATTCCTTTTAAAAACCTCATCTCAAAATTAAACAAAATATGCTTTGAATATTTATACTCTTTTGTTCTTGGTTCTTGTAGTACAATGATTGTAGCTTGTATGAAATATAGTATTTTTAGCATAGTATTGTATCTTGTAAATACTATATTTTGATGTGATTGTCTTGATCCTTTTGATAGATAGTGACAATATAAAATATTTAGTTTATTGTAGACATTCTCCCTTACTGAAGGAAAACAATCTTCTTAACCTCGTGGAATTTATTAATAAATTATTTCTGAAAAAATTATGTGGGCTTTACATCTTGCGACTCTATGATAAATCTTTTAAGGTGCATGCTTTTCAAAGATAAAAATTTGTTTTTCAAACTGTAGTTGAATTTCTATTTTTATACACCAATGTCAAAGACAACTCCATCTACATTTGATTACTCCATGCTCTAGACAACAAACCTTAAAAATAGTTAAATATTTTCTAAGTTGTTTGTTCTTCCCATTTATGTGATTTGAAACCCTGTTGATTGGAAAAATGATGTAATTTGCACTCTCCCTTATGATCATATTCATTGGCCGATTATTGCTCTTTGTATTTACATAGTAGATTTTACTCTCGTTAATCATTACTTGAGCTGCTTTGTATCGAACAAATCTGCATTGCTACAAAATTTTCTTGTTGTATTTATATGTGGATATGGTTGTATCTTCCGAGTTGAAATCTATACTTTCAATTTTTAAAATTTGATGTCATTTCTTTATCACTTGTAAAGATGGAATATTTAGTTATTGGTAGCTATGAAAACTCTATTGAAATGATATTTCCTTACTCTTTGACATTAATATTTATTCCCTGATTTGTACTTTACAATATAACAACATCATAAGGATGGTATTGCTAGAATTATGTATCATGATGGAGTACATACTTCAAAGTTTGATGACAACCTAGAAATGTTTGATATTATGTTGCATATGTGATCATGACATTGATGCTATTCTTTCATTAAAACATGATTATTGAGATCTGAAATAATGTTTTAGTTAATCATGCTTGACTTTTCAAAACTTTGAACTTTTCAAAAATTAGAATGAGATGTTTCTTTCTTTTAGTGTAAATGTATGAGAAAATATCTTTCAGTTGAGTATTCACTCTTGATCCCATGTGGCATGATTGTACTTTTTGTACCTAAAATTTTAACTATCTGACAATAGATGCACATTAATTTATGTACTATGTGTAATTTCAAGTATGCATGTTAAGAAATTCCATTTGTTTAAAAATATGAGTACAATAGTCATGGAAATCCAGAGCTCTAACATCTATTCTTATTCTTTCAGGTCCCTATTGAAGATGGAGATGAGGAGTGGCAAGGAAAATGGAAAACAACAGGGAGAATCCATTTGAATAGGTAATGATGGATCTCCCTTACTCTTTTACTCATATCTTTACACACGTGTATTTTATTTCATTCACTTACTTTCAAAGTTATTCCCAAGGCTTGTGTGGGTTCATTGTACTTTATAATTATGAAATAAATGAAAATTTCTTCATGTGATGAGTTGTATCTTTTCCTTTTTGCATTATTATTTCATTTACATGATGTAAAATGAATTATGTACAACTCATACACACTAGGAACCTTTCATTTAATCATAATTAATGAAAGCAAGATAATTGATAACAACTGAAAAGTGAATAAAGATAAGCTAAAACCTACTTCATCCCTGAAATGGATTGTCTCTATGCAAGATTTTGTTTTTCCGTCTTCTTCTTACCATGTCCTTCCCATTTGTTTAAAAATCCTACACATTTTCCTAAGGGATCCGGTGTACGATCTTGTCAAAGATGTGATGGAAATACATGCTAAGCAGAAGATAGGCATTCTAAAACTGGTAAAGTGACATTTCATTTATGCTTTCTTCCTTTATTTATGTGTATCAAAACAATCCATTCCATTTAAAAGAAAGTTTTAAGTTGAACATTTTCATGGGTGTAAAAATTTCAACAAGAAATTCCCTCAAGGGTTTTGAAAATATCTTAGCCACCATAACATCCCAAGGAAGCAATTCCCTAATGGTAGTAGTATAGGCCTTGATATGATCATTCGAGTCTCCTCCTTAAATTTAGGAAGAGAAGGAAATGGCATAGAATCATGACACCTTGTATGGTAAAGTCTAGTGTTCTTTCAAATACTCAACATATGTATCCATTGAGTAATATTCCACCATTGAAGATCCTTGATATAGTCTACGATTTAGGCATTATTTGGAACATATGGATCTCCTTGATATGGCGTATAAGGAGTATGGAAGGTATATGGATCCTTCTGGGGGGACTTTGAGTACATATACAGGTAAGGTGAAACATCACTAGGAAATGGTTAGTGGGTGTGAAACTAGGGAACACCACATTTATTTATGGATTAACATCCGAGAGCACACTTCTAGCCAAGCCCTTGCATAGGTTAAGCATGATAAGGGTGAGGGCCCATTCCTAAGGTATCAACTCTTGTGATAAGATCACCCAGATTTGATTGGACAGGATAACCTTGTTGCACAAGATGTTGCATTGGTTGCGTGTTGATAGGGTTGTACCCTTGTTTGTTAATGGGATGTCCCATGTTCTGCCCTACTACATAGGTTGGTTGTGAAGGTTGGGCACTCTCTAGTTCTCTAATCCTCCCTACTAAAGTGGAAATAACATCATGGGGTGAGGATTGAGTTCCTTGTTTGGGTGCCTATTGTGTAGGGTTTGGTTGAAAGGGCACATGATATCCTCTTATGAATTGTTTGGCATTTCATTCTTGTCTTCCTTAAAAATGGGATTCTTGGGATAGGTTTTTGATACATTGTTATTGAACATTTGAGAGGTGTGAATATTCATCTTATCTAAGGACTCATCTATTTGGTGAAGAGGGTTAACAATTCATGCAAAAATGTCATCTTCTATTGATTACATGTTTATGTGAGGTCTTGACAAGAATCTAGGGTAAGGATTTATTCCACTTTCGTAAAAACCATGTTGTTTGAATTGGGTTGACCATATTTCATGTTTAAATGTTGATCAACCTCCTTTATTCTCACATGACTAGTGGGGTTTGAGAGGTAGCTAGGGGAGGCTTGCATGTTATTTGTGTAATTATCAGCCCATATGGAAAGGGAAGGGGATTTTTGTAGATGAACGTTGGTGTAATATCTATCAAAGCTAAATGGCCCACTAAACTCTCTACCAGATATATTTTAGGTAATATAAAATATCTACAAAAATATGGGAAGAAATAGAAAGGAAAGATAATAGCAATGAAATAAAAGGAAATGAGAAGGAAATAGTCCTGTATGCCCGAGAATAAACACATTATTCCTAGATACATGCAATCTCCTGAGGTCATGTGAGGATAGTAGAATGTGCAAGATTGTGGGAATGCTAATGGGAAACTATAAGAGCTTCAAGGACTAAAATCGGGTAGTGTGAGTTCCTAGTAGTTGAATTGGCCAAAGGGGAATTAGAGGCTATGTACGGGTAGTGTAATTTCCCTATTTTTAAATTGTTTTATTTGATTTGTTGGATAAATTATGTTTAAATTTCATTTTAACTAAATAAAGAAAGTAAATTCATCATAAATTAAAGATAAGTGTGTTTAATATTTCAATTAACCAAATTCATTCCCAATTAATTAAATGAAATGAAATGAAATACCATATTCTATTTTTATGAACAAGAAATGAATTAAAAGAAAACAAACTAATTAATCAACATATTTTTGTATTTTATTTTTACTAGAAAACAAAATAAATACGCATAGAAAATTAAACTTCTTCTAATTAATTGAAGTTGTTTCTACACTAAAATTAATAGAACTAAACAAGAAAACAACCGGATGTGGCTATTTCCCTGTGTAGATTGGATATAATATATTCTAATAAATCAAAACTTTTCCAATTTATATTTTTGGATATATAACTTCCTCTATTCTTACCTCAAAGTCACAAGAGGAATGAAAAAGCTTCTTAGAAGTTATTCTTCCCCGAAACTTTCCCCAGTAGAAACAACAGGATCTATGGAAGCTTACAAAAATGAAGGGAAATTATAACTAACATTAAATAGATAAAGAATATTCTTCCATACAACCTTCCCATGCAAACCCATAGGATATACATGGAAGAAAATTTCAAGAAAAGCTTTGTGTAAATAAAATAAAGCTATAGTAATTGTATTTCTTTGAATTAATATACTCTAACATATTATGGAATAAAATCTATTCAAACAAATAAAACTTTAAGAATCCAAATGCATCCCTAACCTGGAAGTGTAGAACTGTGACAATTCTAGTGCTAGATTTTCTTTGTTGTCCCTTTAGCTTAATTTCAACTTGTTGTTCAAAAAATTCAAGGGAATTATGTTGGAATGTGTGGAAGAAATGATGAAGAAATTTTGGAATTGGAACGCTTGCAAGAAATATGGTAACAACGTAAGTAAGAGAATAACAAGGCAAGAGAATTGATATTTCTTGTGTAATTCTTGGTAGGACTATGGCAAAATAATAGTGTAATTCAAAACAATAATCTCCAACCAAATCTCTGGGTAGAAGTTGGCTCTTATAGAAAAATGAAATGGAAATGGTCTAAGCCACTTGGCATCCAAGAAATTCCACCTCTCAAAGAAGGGGTAGTTAACTCACAATTAATAGATGGAAGGGAAGGATAAGTTTGTACACATATAACGAGCTCAATAAAATCTGATTTGGTCAATAATTTTTTCTAAAAAATATTTTTAAGAATGTGACATGCATTTAGAACATGCTAGAAAAGGCTTAAGAAAAACACATAGAAGTCGCCGGTACGTAGAGCCGCTAGTTGTGTAACCCTTGCTCAAGGTAGACCAGTGGTTACATAGTTGCATGGGAAGTTATGTAACCATAGTGCAGTTCCATAACTCAAAGCAAAAAGGCAAAGGAAAACTTGCAAAAATGATAAAGGAAAGCGAGGGAAAGATAGGAAAAGTACAAGAGTGCATTCTAGGCTACAATATATATATGCAAATGAGAAACTAGACTCAAACACCATTGGAATATATTTAATCATCATGGGGTATTTTGAACCATTCCGAAAATGTAGCAGGTGTAAAATTGGGTTCGTACAGTTACATATGAAATACTCTATTAAATGTAAATATATGTAAACAAAAATAACTCAAAACATTAATTTATTTGGTTTATACTTTGCCTTGCTATGAACCCAAAAGATCTTGTATCATTAAACTATCTACAAAATATCACAATGAATTAAATATTACTTTAGATTTCTTATTTTATTGGTTTCAAAATATTAGAATTGTTGGGTGATATTATAACAAGAATTAATCAATTACATTTATATGGATCATACAAAAATTTAATAAGGAAAAATTAGCAATATTTCCTTTCAAATTGTGTTCTTATAAGTAATATTAAATAAAAATAAAAGGGGAATCTTTGTTATATTTGTATAGTTTTAATGATAATTTCTACATATAGGAATATAAATATTCATATTACACAGTGAGACTATAGTGGGTTAGGGAAAGTTGGATCATTAGGTCCGGTTATATACCTTTTCCCACTTTGATCCCAACTCTTCTCTCACTACCTTACTACTCATGTTTACTATCTCAAATGAGCATTTTTGCAATTTTAACTATCGTTGCCTTGAACAATTGAGCCAATATGAGATGTTTAATAGGTTATCTCGGGTCAAATTTTTGAAGGGTATTTACGATGGTTATTCCCTTTGGAAGCACCCCAAAGAAAAATTTGGTAAGGGGCAATCTTGGAGGGGATATCATCATTTAGATCTTGTTTAATGTGGCATTTCATGTCCCTTGATGTATCCTTCATTCACTAGGATATCTATATATTTACCTTCATTGATGAATTTTGACGTTATACCTTGGTTTACTTTCTCAAACAGAAATATGAAGTCTTTGATCACTTTTGATAATTCAAGGATCTAACTGAGAAACAATTTGAAAGGTATATAAATTTTCTAAGCATTGAAAGTGGAGGTGAGTATGTGAACAATAAGATCGATTATTTTTGTACCTCTACAAGGATTTAGTTGTAGCATACTATTTCTTACATCCATTAAAAAAATTGATTTGTAAAAATAAAGAATATAACTCTTAATGATATGGCCTCTTACATGGTTCATTCTGACTCCCTTCCTCTACATTAATCTGTTGAAGCCATGCATTGTGTTTGTTACATTCATAACTACATTTTCATAAAGTAGTAAAAGGGATGACATACTTTGAGGCTTGGTACAGATGAAAACATGATGTTGAACAATTTTGTGTATTTGGTTAAATGATCCTAGATCAAATACCCAAAAATAAATGAAAGTCATAGGAACCTTGTATATTTTTCATGTATCCCAAGGATTTAAGGGTTATAAAGTTTTGAATGCTACTACTCATCATTGCTACATCGAGAGAAGTATGAAATTTCAAGATTAATCTTATTATTTAATTTCTCCACCTATTGAGGTCAATTTTATCATCTGTGACCATGATTCAAACTCTGCTTATGATCTTTATAAGACTCTTTCTCAAGATACTCCTACTACTCCTATTATTCCCACTTTGTCTTATCAATTTTGATAATAGCGATGGGGAGGACTATGTACCCTATCACTCAATTGATGATTCGACATATTTTGAGAATGACTCTCTTCCTAGTCCTCGTTGGGCTAGGAAAACTTTCTGAGTGTTGGATATTTGATATGAGGATCCGTTAGATGAGAGATGAACTCATTTAGATTTCACTAGGTTGCATGCCTTCTTCACCTCTGCTTCCAACCCTTAGTATTTTTAAGAGGATAATGAGATTCTTGAGTGGAATTCTGCTATGGAAGAGGAATCTTCCTCTCTCTTGAAGAATCATACTTGGGATCTCACCCATATTCATAAGGGATGAAAAATGGTTTGGTGTATATGGATATATCAAACCAAAGTCTTGTCTGATGGGAATGTCAAAATTTATATAAATTGGCTCATAGTTAATGGTTTCTCTAAGGTTTCTAGGGTTTACTATTCATAAAACTTTCATCCCATTTTAAATATGAATTTTATTCAAATGACCTCATCATAAATATCATGAAAAAATGGGATGTCCATCAAATGGACATGAAAATTGATTTCCTTTATGGGGACCTAGAGAAATAAATCTATATGGAACAAATTTTTGGTTATGGGGACCTTGAGAAATAAATCTATATGGAACAAATTTTTGATTATGTCCAAGATTCCTCCCTCATTTCCAAGCTTAAGAAGTCTATATACGAACTCAAACAATCTCATTAGGATTGGTATGCCAAGATGGACTCCTTTCTTCTCACATCAAGGCTTCGTAGGTGTCACTCTAACCCAAATGTTAACATTTAATAGCAAGATGAGTTCATGTTTATCATATTCCTTTATGATGGCGTGTTGATTCTAAGTAGCTCTTCCTCGATCATTGATTCTGTGAATATTTTGTATCCAACAAGTTATCCATGATCGAATTTGTTTTCTTAACTACTTCCTTGGGATTTAGATTATCTACTCTAATTTGGGAATCATCATTTTTCAACCCATATATTCCATTATTTTATTTTCTAGGTTTAACATGTTTGATTATAAACCATCTCCCACTCCCTTTATTTTGGGGGTAAAGTTAGTAGCTGATTTATCCACTCCCATAGTCAATGATAACCTTTATTGCCAATTGGTTTGGATATTTATATACCTAAATCATACTAGGAAAATATTTCATTTTCTATTGGCATCATGTCTAGATATATGTAAGATCCTCATGAGCTACAATGGAAAGTAACTAAGTGGATCATTCACTATGTTAGAGGCACATACACTAATGGAATTCATTACTTGGGAGGTACATAGATTGATTTAGTTGGATTGACATATTCTGATTGGTTTGGTGATCTCGATCATTAGAATTCTACCTCTAGATACATCTAATCTCTTGGTTTGGGTCATTTCAGTTATTCAAGGAAGAAGTAAAATATAATTTGTATATATTTTATAGAGGTAGAATACATGGGAGAATTCAATGCTATTAATGAATCTATTTGGTTATAAGGGATTTTGAATGAGTTTGGTATTTACTTTTGGTAACCTAGTGTCATCTATTGTGAAAATCTATAGAAATCCAACTTAACATCAACGAACGAAGCACATTGAGATACACATGCACTTAATTTGGGAGTTGTTTCATGAAGACCACATTGATTTTCAATTCTATCAGACTTTAGATCAAGTTGTATACATCTTTATAAAACCCTTCACTAAAACCAAGTTTCTTCACTTATGCTCTCTTCACGAGGTGAGGTCTACTATAGTTACATACCTTCTATGGGATTTCTAGTCCTCTTCTCCTCCTTTTCTTCTTCTATAAATATTTTAGTTTATACATGGGTACCTCATCATGCCTTTGTTTTTAGGACCCATATGATGCATCTTTCTTATTTTTCTATGGGAGTCCTCTTTCTCTTTCTATCTGGTCATTCCTCTACCTAATATTTGATGAAGGTGGAGTGTTGGTGTGAGGGTTTATTTTTAAAATTTTTATTAGTTTATTAGGAAATTTCCACCTCATACATGGTGAGTCATGTCACTTAGGTGAGTCATCTAATTACATTTTCATTAGAATGCTTATAAGATTTTAAATGTTTCAAATTTCTGAAATAAATAGAAATTGAAATTTATCATCAACATCATCATGTATAGTTAAGATAGATAGTAATTCATGAGAATGAATGCATACAAAGGATACCAAAGTCAATATATTATTTAAATATTTTTATATTAATAATATTGTTTTGATTTAAGATCTCTATTAAGTCTTCCAAAAGAATATTGTCTACAAATTACTAGATTCTTTACACATTGCTAATGTTACTAACTCTTTTTGGAGATTTGGTCAAATTGTTGAATTAAAATGAGAGTAATTTTTACTCATGGAGAATATTGCAATCTTATTTTAAGAAAATCAAACACCTTGAATATCTGAAGTTAATTTTTTTAATAATCTCACCTTAGATAATCTATAAAACATAACAAAACTCAAGGTTTTTAAATTTCAAAATGTATGAATTATAAGCCTTTGATGTGATTAAGTCATGATTAAGTATTATTAGGTAGGTTAAATATAAATTTAAAGGTATAATTTTTTAGCCATAATTGTATTATGTTATTGCATTTATTTTTTAATAAACAAAATATCATTTTGGTGGGGTGCAAGAAGATCTTCTAAAAACTTTAAGATGGCCATGTGCATCTCTAGCGTGTGAGCTTTTGTTGGTATATTGGTATTTTATTTACTTATTTATTATTATTCATATTTTTCAAAAATTGATATTTATATTTAATAAACATTTAGTAGTTATATTAGTAAAAATTTATAACCTTTATAATTACCATAATAAACTATTATATATTAAAAGGTGGGTTTGTAATGTTATTTTGTGTTTCCCTTTAATTATTATTTACTATTTATAATTTTTAAATTAAAATATTTTTATTATTGATAATGTTTTAGTGGTGATAATAAGTAGTGATATTTTAGAACCTTGATTTATATTAATAATACAAAAGACTTACAATAGTGGTGTTAATCGAAGAACTCACAATCAAAAATCAAAATGCCACAGAGGCATGAGTGACAAAAAAAAGAAAACATAAAACAAGAGACTCATATAATTATATAACTATGTACATAGCACAACGACACTAGGTGGTGGAGGAGGATCATCCCTTAGAGGGATGAAACCCCCTGCATTCATCTCCTTAGATGGGTGATTGATCACACAAAAATCCTGATCCAGTATTTATATACAGAGGCACCATGATTCCCCAGCCATGAAGTGGAGAGACTCCAAAAATGGCTAATTAAGGAGGAGAGTTATAGTTAGAGGAGTTGGCCACATCCTTTCCTGAGGTGGAAGATTCCATCCCAGTCCATAATTGGACCGAGCAGGATAACCCTAAGGGGAGTACGGTGTCGGTTATGAGAGAGTATTTAATAACATGGCATAAGAGAAGGTTACGAGGCACATGCATCTTCTGGAGGAACCCAACTCATAGTGCAAAGAGCACTCCCCTAGTGATTCAAATTTTTTTGTTATTAATACTCACGAGAAGAGATAATAGCCACTTTATTATTAATAGTTAACTCCAAAGTAAGCTTATATTGGTAACAAAATAATTATTTCTATCTTTCCATAACTACAAGATAATAAAATCCTAAAAAATATCCATATGTAGACAAGCCAAGCAACGAAGATTAAAAATTTACAAAAAAGTTAGTTTTCTAATTAAATAGTTAGGATCGAAGCGTAGGAAGAGAGAGTGTATCCAATTCGAATCGATGGGACCCACAACCAAGTCTATAAAGCATGTTTGAAAGACTCGAGTCAACCACAACAAGGGAATTTAGGATTGGGAAGGCCAATGCAACTTAATCACTATCCCAATGGAAGACCCTAATATATGAGACACTAAAGAAAAAAATTGATCTTGGGTTCAAAATTTTGGTTTTAGGCCTTATTAAGTCTTTGATAATAAGTGGAAATTGAGGATTTTAAGATCCAATGACAATAGAGCTTGTTCATTATTGGAGATAAGGGGGACCGAAGATTATGAATCATGCTCGAATGGTAGTAGAGAAAAATAATATCCAAGTCCCACAACCATTCATGCCACTAAGTTGAAGGAGGTTGAAAACCAAGATTATGAATCATAACATCGAGGCATTAGCCCCTGAATTTTGAGTATAGATGAAATATCATAAGCGATCAACTTAAATTAAAGTAGTGGTATTTTATTCATTTATTAATAATAAATAATATACATAATTTCAATGTTTTATTATTTTGATGGTTTAACCTTATCATTTTCATGGCAGTAATCTAACTAATTTATATGGTTCTTAAATAAGAGGAAAATCCAAGTTAGAGTGGGAAGTTGTAATGGTGGTTAGAAGAGGACATCAAAGTAAGAGGATTGTTTGAGATGTTTTGGGAGATGGGGATAAATGGAAGCAATTAAAAAAATGGAGGAATGGTGATTGGAGGGAAACAAAATTAAAATGAGGGAAATGATTTAGGAATCCTAACTACTAGATGTGTCTTAAAATGCTTCAAAACTTGTTGAAGTTATTCTAAAATTTTCTTCCTATTTTGGGAAGTATGGGGTATATTTATTTCATCTTTTGATTGATTTTTACGAGAATCTCTTTAAAGTATCGGGTTATTAAATGAGTGTCCTATAATTTCTTATATAGGGTCTTATGGATATATTTTCACATTAAGGCTGACCTTTAGTGGAAATATCAACTTGTAGACACCAAAATTGGGTCACACTCCCCTTGGTCCCCTTGCAAATAGTTGACTTAAAAATTTTTACCTAACCATAACTATTATACCCCACATTAATATTAATTTAATTATTTATAATTAAATTAATACTCATCCACACTTCATTCATTATTTAATTACCTTAATTAAAACCAATTTCCACCTCACCCCACCACCTCACCTAGACCTATTCATAGCATGTTTCCATAACTAACTAGGACTTAACCCTACTTACCTTAATGAACTAAGACTTAGTATAACCCTAAAATCACATGCCTATTCTTCCTCTAACCACATTCCCATGTATCTAAGTGCAACATTCCATTTAGACCTGGCATAAATGAGAAAAAGTTGGAAGAGGATAGCCAAGATCTATTATTTTAGGAAACCTAGGATATCCCACCTTAACCAATGCTGGTCAACCCGAAACCGACATTAGTAACCCTAAACCATCGTTTGTTACCATATAACCATTTTGGTAACCTTGTTGGAGAGGTTGGACACATTATTAATTTTTTTGGGAACAAAGGATATTTACATGCAAGTAAGAACCAGAGCCCTTTCTCACATCTAGATAGCCATAGCCATCACCAAGATTGATATGAAAGTATTTTCATTCAAGGTAGCATTCCAGGAGCATGACCATAACACTGAGAACCATTCCACAAATCAACCTTCACCAACATCTCCAACCACCTCTACATCACTACAAGCATTTAGAACCCTTCTAAACTCCAAGTAAGTTGGTTTCTCCTCTGTCACTTGAAGTTGTATTCTTTATTTGCCTTCATCTATTCACTGTTCTTACTTAGATCTATCCCTCAGATTTATCTCTATCAACCACCCCCTCACACCCCATATAAACTTCTTAAAAACCTATCCCAAAACCACCTCCCTTACATGTAGAACCTCACAAATCACCCTCCAAAATCTTTACACAAATCATATAGAGGACCCAAAACTTGTTCTATAACATCTTCCAGTTCCCCATAGTCACCGCCATCGATTAACCCTAACCGTGGTTGGTCCGTCTTATACCGACATCAGTCTCCTTAATTGATATAGTCACTATGACTGTCAACCCAACCTAACAACTCAACCCTTAGCCTACCCCAAACCTCACTCAAAACCTTACCACACCTATCTTGGACCCATCACCTCATCCTCCCCCATAGAGACCTTTTCAAATCTCTTATCCAAAAAAAAGAGAACCCAAACACCCTCCCCCTAACTCCCTGCCACTTTCCACAGTGATCGATATTGGTCATGCTAAAATGGTATCGGTCATACCTAAACCGACATCAGTCACCCTAACCGGTGTCAGTCTCTATATCTGATAACATTGTTCCAGATCAGCAACCTAATTACCTCACCTAAAACAACCCAAAATCTTACCCAACCTTACCAAGACTCTGTCTGTGACCTGCAGACCACCTACACTACCCACAACCCAACCCAAAACCTTTACCTGCATAGCATTTTAGTATTTAATTGGATCGATGTTGATAGTAATCTGAGGCACCCAAATTAGAACGCTAGTACTAGATTCTTTTATTTACGTGTTTAAGTTATTTTATATTGATTTATAAACATTGGATTGATGGCCTTCTAGGAAGTATCACACTTCCTGGATCTAGCACATGCAAGGAAGTTCACTTTTGTGGTCTTGTTTTGTATTTTAGGTAGTTCCTCCTAGCCAAAAGGAAGATCTCATAGTCAACATTGGATCAAGAATTCAAAATGCGTGCAAGGACCTTTATATTGACCATCATAACAAGTATTCGTCTGTGGCCCATCACCTTATCTATTTTGTCAAATCCTTACAGAAAATGGTGAAACATTTTGGCATGCCCGATGGGACCCATCTGGGGTTCCTTGTATTTTATTCATTCCTAGGTAAATTTGTGTGTTTTTTCCCTTCTGAAAAGCTTACACATTAATTTTCCTCTCTAAAATATTCCTCTCTTTATATTATCTAAAATCAATCATGTTTTTGGTGCTATCAAAAGAATACTTCTTTTTTTTCATTAGTATTGCATTAGTGAAAGAGCATTCCTCTTCATATTCATTACTTTTTACATCAAATATCACACTTCGATTTGGGCTTAAAATTTTTGAATAGCATTCTGATTCATTTGTATCTTAGCCCACATTAAAATGAGGGCAGCCTATTTGTTGGAAATCATGCCCAAATGATGGTTGACATAACCTAATCATAGAAAAGCACATTATTTCTTCTCTCTTTGCAAAAGTGCACAATTTGAAATATATACATCTTCTTAAAACAACATCCCACCCAGAAGAAGTTTTCAATGATCACACGATTAGAGGATTGGCCATGGGCACCCAATCGGTTATCTTTGTCCCAGACTACCTCATTAGAGGATGGCCCGCCACCACCTCAACATAACCTGAAACTCCACCTTTAGAATTTCCTTCTTCATAGGAAGCCTTCCCAACTAAAAACTCTAATGTAAATTCATGAGTAGGTCTCTTAAATAACATAATCTAAACACACTAAATTCACTTGTTAGATGATGTATCTTTCTTAGTTTTTGTTTGACTTACGTTTTGAGGTGTGATGATATGATTCTTTATTTTTTTTTTTTTTTTTCCTTTCACACTCTTCCATCACAGTTGGAGTATTCTGACACTCTCTGAGTGTGTAAGGACCTCATCTAATCATCCCCAAACTTTTAGGTTGATTATTCATCCAATCTAAATTCACAAAAATAAATTTTTTCTTCATTCTTCATATTTCACAGGAATCGGCAAATGGTCAGCGACGGTTGTATGTTTACATCTAACCGTAATCGGTTTACCTAGCTGGCATCGGTTCCTTGTTCTTTTGGTTAATTTACCCAAAAGAAACTTATCTCATCTTCTCTTCTATTTAGAGTCTTTGTGTATCATTGTACTCTCTATACTCTGTAATAGTCATCAAATACAACTTTCCTATCTGACAGTCATCAATTTTTGCCTCATTTGTTGAAACTATTATTTTCTCACAATAACCAGTATCGGTTCTTGTAATCAACATCGGTCACCCCTTAACCATCATCGGTCAGTTTGACCAGTGTTGGTCACTCTATTTTGATTTTAATCAAAACATTTACCAACTTTCCTCCCAAAATTTGTTTTTCCCATCTCTATTGTTCCTGTTTCATTTATAGAGTATATTTTACGATATACGTTGATTCACATGGTGTTGATCGTAGCCAAAATAATGCCCTCGTATTTCATGCCACGGTATTAGCCACTCCCACGTAGTCCATCACCGTTGTCTATTATGTCACCTATGGATCCGACTCACTTATCCCCATCACTACCGGTGACAGTGAGTTAGCAAGACTCTCTTGACCATAATCCCCCGCCCTCAAGTAATACCTTGCTCTCATTCTTCCACCTAGAGATTACTCGGGATAGTTAATATATGGCATGCCCATATCTATCCTCTCTGCTCTATCAGCACAGCACTAGCACTTTTGATTCGACACTTGTCATCCACTTTATCACCTATGGTGTCTCAGCTAAATCCCATAACCACTATAACTGCAACATCTATGTCATCGATCACACCCGTGACATCGATTGTCCCTCTGATAGCCGCTATGAGTATACATTCATCTGCACCTGCCACTTCACATATACCCATTACATCGCAACCACCTCTAGTGTCGATAACTTACACCCCTTTCCAAAACCTTGTCCTTTCTATCCCACAATCCTTACCCCCAATCACCTCTAGAGTTATTATGACTACCCCACCCGCTTACACATACTACCATCAACCCCCAACCTCATCTATCACTTATACTGGCTATGTTCACCTACATCTATTCCTCCTACGTAGTTCTCATACTCAGTGCCACCATACACTAGCATACCACCCACCTCATATATTCAACATCAACCCCTTTTTTTGCTAGGGGCACCAATTCATCCCAACCTACTAATGACCTCATTAAAATGATGATGGAGAAGATGCGGACCTTAGAAGCATCCGTTTTATGGATCCGTAATTCTTTAACATATGATGAAATTTGTAATGAGCCTATCCATCCATCTATTCCCATTTGTCCTTACCCATTGCATTTGTAAATTCCTAAATTCAATAATTTCAATAGTAAAGAAGACCTACAGCAACACTTATGGTCATTCAAACATGGGTATTACCTAATCGCCCACGATGACCCTTTTGTCCTACAAACTTTCCCAATGTCCTTCACAGGACCAGCATTAGATTGGTATAGTGGACTTCCTCGACATTCTATTTATTCCTTTAATCAAGTATCCCAAGATTTCTTAGATCATTTTCCAATCAATGTTACCAAGAAATTCACCATGATCGGTCTCTATTCAACCCGACTAGTATGAAGAAAAATTTATCGTAGATTTCGTTGCCCACTGGTGGAGTCTTATTAACCAATTGAAGTTCCAACTACCTCAAAATGAACTTATTGATTTGTTCACTAGATCTTATGCCAAACACATCTCACCAACTCTACAATTTCAAACCTTCCTAACCTTTGATGAAGAGTTCACAATTGCCCAAAAACTAGAAATTCTCACCATTAAAGAAAAGAAGATCCAATTACGAAACAAGAACACCCCATTCAAATCAAATGAATCTTCTTCATATTCAAAACCTCAAAATAACTATTCAAAGCCCAAAGTATCTCGCCAATATGGTAGTCCTCAAGGTAGGTCCACCTCATCTTGTTGATCAGGCCCAACCTTCTTCCAACCTTTCTCCTATCCAAGCCTTTCAGTTCCGATGGGAGCAGTAGAATTACACTTTGATTAGAGATCCCTATTCTTCAGTCTTGGAAAAAAATTTAAATCTAGAGCCATTACACTTCCTCCCATAAAATGTCATATAGGTTTCGATCCTTCTCTCATCCTATGCTTACATGGTATAAAGAGCACGACTACTATAATTATCATTATGTTAAAGGATATAGTGATGGTAACTTCATAAATTTTAAAAACATTGTTCAAGAGATGATAGATAATGGATACCTTGTCATACATAACCCGAATGCACCAACAAATCAGAATTTTCACATCTTCAAATATTTGTTCCCTAATCATAAAACATCTTCTAATAAAAATAACGAACCTTCATCCAGAGTTAACAATATATCGTGAAGTCCACGAGTTTTTGACATCGTGCCAACTATAACTCAAAACCTACCTACTTCATCTATTGAGAAAATATTAGTGTAAGCTCCTCCACCCCACAAATGATAATGCCTCTTCTACTCCTCCACCTATAGAGGAGTCCCCCTCATCTCCCTTGGCTATCACGGAGGAACCCACACTTTCTATCGATGTCGTT
This sequence comes from Taxus wallichiana var. yunnanensis, assembly GCA_018340775.1. Lineage (NCBI taxonomy): Eukaryota > Viridiplantae > Streptophyta > Pinopsida > Cupressales > Taxaceae > Taxus > Taxus wallichiana. The sequence continues at coordinate 73,741,821 of CM031241.1, read as the reverse complement.
TCATCATCCGCTTCCCAACCTTTTGAACCATCAACACTTGTTATTCTCCCATCCACAAGAGAATCATCATCGCCTTCTCCTCCACCAAGAGAGAAGTCTACCTCACCTAACCTATTAGCTCTCCTACCCATGGGAGATTCTTCAGACATGTCACTACCTATTGGGGATACTTTTCCCCGAGCATCCCAGGACCCTACTGACATGATCTCGGCTATTTTTCCTACAGAATCCGAGGCTAGCCAATTCCCTATTTCACTAACCTATTTTATAGGGATTACAACCCAATCCATTCCATCATCTTCTTCAGTATTCCCATTTTCACGGCTGGTCGATCGTTTGGATTACATTGATCATTCCATGCTCTAGGGATGCCTTTGGCTCCCTGTTTTGACCCAAATGCAAATGTTTCCTGAAGATACTTCCACGATCTACCCAAAGGTATTTTGGCAACCAAAACTAAACTAACCATGATGATTAAAATGGATTCCTATTCATCATCCCTACCTCCATAAAAACTTCTACCCATTACTACAAATGTTCCCAAATCTAAAAACCTACCCACACTTATCCCCTCACCCGTATCTAGACCCATCAATACTTTGGGTGTCATGCCGACATCAAGCCTTACTCACCCACCTATTAGATTGGACTTATCCATGTCTTCCCAAGTCCACAACACATTATCCTCCCATCTAAAATGAAAACCCAACCTTCTAGGCCACACACATCGGTCTCACCTACCAAAATTTTTCACCCTCCCCCTTCCGTCCATCCTAGGGCCTCATCCATCAACCTTGACAAAACAATATCATACCCAAGGCCAGTCAAAAGCTAAACAACCTAATCCTACCTCACGAGCCTTTGTTACACCTCATTCACCCAAAAACCAAACTTCCTTAGCATCACTCATACACTTCTTGCCATCTATACCTCAACTAATTACTATAACCCCAACCTTGCCTATACGACTTCAACCAATACCGCCTACCCAACCTCTACCAACCACCTCCACCAAAACTCGGTTGCCCCCGTGGGTAACCCATCCTCTTCCACCATCTAATTTTCCTTCTACATCCCATACTCCCATGTCACCTTTACCCAAGAAGGTGCAACCCAAAGCAAAGAATCCACTACCCTCCAACAAGGTATTCAAAGAAACCAAACCTTCCATTATTAACTCTTCTACCCCACCTTTACCCAAGTAGATGCTAGAAAGATCTAAGGAAACTCCACATACAAAATTAGTAGACCAACCCATTCCCCTCCTATATAGCCTCTTCCCTCACAATCATCCACACCTATACCAAAACCCACACTCACTTCCCATTGTGATCCATTGGCAGGGTCCTACACCAACATTTTAACCAACCTATTAGAGACTTCCGTCATCACATTACCACCACTTTGACCTTATGATCCTCTCAAGCCCAAACCAAAAGGGTTTGATGAAACCAAGATTTGTGCCTATCATCATGTACCAGGACATGATGTCAAAAATGTAAGGCTTTGAAAATCGTTCTTCTCCAACTTTGTCCTCCTAAACAAAATTTCAATGAGGATTACCTTCTTAATGAGGACCATACTCCACCTTCACCTACCACCACACATCATCATCCTTTAACGATTCAACGACTCAAGTATCTCCACCCCACAACCATTTTTTCCACCACCAAAATTTGAGATCAACATGGTCCGTATTAGAGAGTTGGCCAAACCACCACCCAAATTTTAGTGTGCGCCCTACTCATTTCACAAGGCTCTTATCCACCGGTAGTATTTTTACCTCATGTCATTATGCCTTTCATGACACACCCTCTCCATCCACCTCTCCTCAAATTAACATGGTTCACGTTGTTGCTCATGCTCAAAAAATGGAAAAGAAAAAGTAACTAGCCCATCAACCAACCCCATACCCAATATACCATCTCACCCTACTCCAAAATCACCATCCGCGGACCTACATACCCTATCTCTAACTAGGTCACCCATCATGTAATGGTAAAACAACTACATCAGTCTCCTCTAAAGATGTCTTTGTATGATCTCATTCAAACTCCTCCAAATCCCATAGACAAGATCTTATTGAGGTTTTGATATCCATTGAAGTTTTACCCAATGACCCAACACTAATGGCTTTGATTATTATCCCTCACCATGTGGCCTCCTAACCAAATCAGCTCCTTCTTCCATCCCCATGACCACTTCTCAAGTCATCACACCCTCGGCTTCTTTAAGCGGAGATTATACCTCTCCATTCGGATGACCCTAATCCCACCCTATTCATTTCTCTCTATCGATAACATACACATACGATGCGTTATGATTGATGGTGGTTCTAACATTAACATCATTTCCTCCCACACATATAATCAAATATGTATTTCTTCTAACTGTATGCATAATAATCCAGTTATGTTGCGCTCCTTCAACAACGCCATCACCTCCACCCTCAAAATTATTATCCTTCATTTTCACGTAGGCCCTTGTACTGTCTCGAAACTATTCTACATGTCTTAGAGGAGGAATTCTAGTATAACCTATTGCTCGATAGACCCTGGATTTGCATTATGGGTTGTGTCCCTTCAACTTTACACTCCTATGTAAAATTCGAGCATGAGGGACATAACTACACCATCCCCGCCGACCCATCTCCATTCAAGACATGTAACATGTTGGACCAGCCCAATGATGTATTTGTAATAGTCAAGGCATCCGCCACTACCCCCACTTCACCTTCACCCATAAGTCCATTAATCCATATTCACGCCACCTCTTCCACATCTAACCCTACTATTTCTACTACTACCACAACCTCTACAACTAATTCATCTACTTTGCAATCATCTAGCGAATCGTTTATCCCCACTACCCACATATCAACTACTGATCCTTAGAAGGTGTCTTTTAATGCCTCACTCTTGGGAGTACCGCCTATACAATATCGACACATTCCTCACTCCGTAAGAGTATGGGAACCTACGTCAGCACCCTAGTTATGACTACCACATATGTGAGGTTTTTCCTTATGGTCCTCCCCACGTTTGCACTAATCTAACGTATATGGGGACTTGATATTTCCACTTATTCACCCAAACCTCCACCCCAAACACAACCATTTTCATCTAAACTACAATCCTTTACTAACTGCCACTTCACCCACACTTTCCTCCACCGTTGCACATGGGAAGGCTTTGGCTTCAGTTTTTACAAACAGGGATGTCATACTGTCATTTCAGGTACTACCCATAAACACAATGATCATAGAGGAATTGGATTTTCCACACCACCTCCTAAGAAGGCCTGCATCAGCCTCATTGAGGAAGACAAACCTTCTCCACCTCATTCACCCACATCACCATCTTCACCCATGGAGTCCATAGATCCAAATCTATTCCTCCTAACTTTTTTTTTCATAAACAAAATTTCCCTAGGACCTCTGACCTATCAACGGGATGGTGAGGCTCCCTCTTCTCTCCCCTTCTTGTATCCTGACATGGTCGATGACGATACACCTTATTAACGTCATTCAATGTCAGGACGATGAGTCTATCCTCACCTATATGGGTTTGGAAGACTCTTATATTCAATGGTTGTTACCCTCTGAAACACAAACCATGTTGAACGAATCAACTATCAAAATAAAAATTAATACTCAGGATGACCCACACATCCTAAAGATAGGTCAGTCTTTAGATGTTGTTGAACAAGAAGCTTTTACCTCTTTCCTTTGGGATCATAGCAACGCATTTTCTTGGTCCTATGCCGATATGCCTGATATTGACCCAAAAATCATGGTCCACAATATCGTTACTATTCCTAATACCAAAACCATCAAACAAAAGCTCCAGAAAATACATCCTCACATTTCTCTTTTGGTCAAAGAAGAACTTCATCACCTTCTCTCAGTTTCCTTGATCCTACCCATTGAATATCCCAATGGATTTCTAACATCATTCCTATCACAAAGGTGATAGGGGACTCTATATTTGCATGAACTTCCATGACCTTAACCTAGCTTATCTCAAAGATGATTTTATCCTACACGGCATTGACCAACTAGTTGATCTCACCACCGGCCATGAAATTCTATCACTCATGGATGGTTTCTCGAGTTATAATCAAATATTACTTGCTCGATAAGATCAACACAAAACTACCTTCATCACTCCTTGGGGGACCTTCTTCTATCGAGTCAGTTGTGCCTTTTGGCCTTAAAAATGTTGGTGCTATATATCAACAAGCCATGACTTACATCTTCCATGACATCATGCATCACATATTGGAAGATTACGTAGATGATCTTCTTGCAAATCAAACATCGAGCTGAACACCTAACCATCCTTAAGGTCATCTTTGACCACCTCATCAAGTATTGTGTTCATATTCAACCAAAGAAGTGCATCTTTGTAGTACTTTTAGGAAAACTCCTTAGTTTCATCATTTCTTTGTGTGGCATAGAATTCGATCCTGCTAAAGTAAAGGCTATTATAGAAATGTCTCTCGCCTATTAATCTCTGTCAACTTCGAAGCCTGCAAGGTAAGTTGCAATCAATTCATTATTTATCTCATAGCTTTCCAACCGATGTCAACCATTTCATCATCTTCTCAAGAAGGACATCTCATTCAAATGGGATGAAAATGCCATAAAGCCTTTGATGCCTTAAAACAATAACTTCTTTAACCACCATTTCTCATTCCTCCTAAGGATGACCAACCCTTTTACCTATATATTTTTTCCACTGACCATTCTTTAGGTTCCATGCTCACTCATCGATGCGAAACACAAAGAGAAAGAAGTTTATTACATAATATGTACACTTCTAGACTATGAAACTAGATACACCCATGCCAAAAAACTCTTATTAGCCTTACTTTTCATTTCTACCAAAATCTTCCATCACCTACTCAACCACAAAAACTTTGATGTTACCAATACTGACCCCCTACACTATATGTATGCCAAACCCTATCAATATCAACATCCAACATGTTGGCTTATGCTTCTTGTTGACCTTAACCTTGAATTCACTCATCAAAAATCCATCAAGGGCCAAACCATCGCTGACCAACTAGTAGATGCACCTCTTTCTGGGAATCAACCCTCTAACTTTGATTTCCCAGATGAATCCATAGCTACCCTCTCCTTAGATGAAACCACTTACCAAATGACACTCTTCTTCGATGGCTCCAAGTGTCACCATGGAGGTGGATCTGGTGTTATCCTCATTCCTCTTGATGGTGAACCTATGCCTTTATCTTTCAAATTGGATTTTGATTGTACAAACAATATTTCCGAATACGAAGCACTCGTATTGGGTCTCAGGTTGCTTTTTCCTTAGATGTTAATTCAATCAATATCTTTGGCAATTTTGTACTGGTCGTGAACCAAGTCAATGGTATATACCATTGTCCTAATGAAATACTTCAAAAGTATAAACATCATGTCGACATAATTTTGACTACCTTTGTCCGTTACGAGCTTCAAACCACCCCACATTATACCAATAAATTTGTGGATACCATGGCCTTCTTGGCTTCTTAGATACCCGCTTCGCCTGTTGACTCTAAAATATTTGTCACAATACAAAGGTTACAATCACCCTATTATCTACCTTGTGAGGTCTCTACTTTTTGGAACCATTACACCGACCACGTGACCTTTGGTATAAGCGGCCATAGACTATCTTTACCTTTCCATTATACTGTTGATCTCACTCATAATGGAAACATGCCTTTCTTAAAAGTGTATCTTTCTATGTCATCATGGGTGGTCTCCTTTATAAGCATGGCTTTGATGGTATTCTCTTACGATGCCTTACAAGTTCTGAAATTCCCTACACCATCAAAGAAGTTCACGATGGAATTTGTGGAGGCCACTTTAGTGGTTTAGCTGTCGTGAAACACATTCTTCACCTTGGCTATTATTTTCCAACCCTAAACCGCAACTGTTGTGACTATGTCAAACGTTGTGTAAAATTCCATCTACATGCTAATCTTCATCACACACCTAGTCATGCCTTACAAGTCACATGAGACCTTTGGCCCTTTTCTCAATGGGGCTTAGATCTTGTGGTGAGATCAATCCACATTCTTCACAATGCCATCAATGGATTATAACTGCTATTGAATATTATACTAAATGGGTAGAAGTTATTCCCCTCATTTCTACAAAAGCGAGAAAATATGTGAATTCATCAACCATCACATCATTTGTTGCTTTGGTGTTCCTCACCATCTCATCACTGATAATGGAAAGAAATTCAAAAACAAAACCCTATGTAAGTTATGCGACGCTTTTGGCATCCAACTCAGTTTCTCATCACCTTATTACCCGTAAACCAATGGCCAAGCAGAATTGATGAATAAAACCTTAAACAAAATTCTTATGAAAGTAGTTGACGATACTAGAAAGGATTGGCATTCACACATTCCTTTCACTTTGTGGGCTTATCACACTAGTATTTTTACTTCGAATATGGCCACACCTTTTTCTCTAGTCTATGGTACCGAGGCTATCTTGCCTCTCAAAGTCCAAATTCCATCTCTCTGCATCTCACTACAAGACATGCTCAATGACAATGACTTTTTCCAGGATCGTTTGGCATAACTTGAGTTATTAGATGAACGTCATCTCAATGCTCTTGACCATCTCCAAATCTACCAAAAACATATCAAACGTGCCTATGAAAAACGTGTCTACAAATAAACCTTTCAAGTCGGTGACCTTGTCCTGAAGGAAAATCAACATGTAACCAAATAAAAGAAAAGTAAAAGGGGAAAATTTTCTCCTAATTTGCTTGGACCCTATATCATTACCCATGCCTATAGATTAGGTGCTTATTGTTTGTCTTCACTCGAAGGTAAACCGAACCTGAGCATCTCAATGCCTTACATCTTGACCATTTTATTGTTGACATCAATTCCTATATCACTTTCTGTCAATTGATCACTCGTCCCTTGAGCGTTGTTCACCTTCCATATTACTCATTTTTTAGGATCAATGACTAAACAAGAATTGTTTTTTTTTCGTCACCTTTCAACCTTATCTTCAATATGAGTACCATGTCTCTACTCACAACATGATTCTCATGGATACTTTTCATATTTTTAAAGATGGAACCCCATGGTCATTCATCACTTAAAACCACCTCTTGCATAGTTAACTCCCATGTACTATGGTTGTGTCTTCTAAACAAGAACCTAATATTCCTCTATAGTCTTGTCCATGACTTAAACGTAAAAAAAAAAGGGATTCAACTCCTTGAGTCAAACTTCAGAAAAATATGACTCCCTCAAAAAGGGAACATCTCTTCTCTCTATAAATAGACTTCTCCCTTGAAGGAAAACTATATAAATTCATTGTAAAAATACAATAAAAATATCCATAAGCTTCCCACATCGATCAGCTTTGAATACCTCAAGGAGATAATATACTCATCCCATATAGACTTCCCGCATCAATTAGTCTATTAAAAGTAAACAAATGAAGAAAATGATGAAATTTTTGTCATGGACTTGCCTATTTTTGATCCTGGGTTTCTTGCTAAGTAAACATGTTTTCATACACTAGGTTACGCTTAACCATCCACTTTTCGCCTCATTTCCTTTTGCGCCTAGTTTTCTCTCTGCTCAAGGGACTTGCCACAAATGTGACATTTCGTGATCATGGGACTTTCTTCACCTTTAGAATAGTCCATTATGTAACACCTTTAGGGTCTTACGTTCATAATCCCATCTTGGGTATGGTAGACTCATTAGGGTTCTTATCAATTGAGTGGATATTTTACCACCTCTTACCATTCACCTTCCTCATTACTTATTGATTATCCTATATAGGACTAGATCATCTACACCTATATTTAAAATGACTCAATAATGCCTATGACCTAAACTCAACCATGCCTATGACCCACATTCAATCATGCCTAAGATCTACCAACCCATTCCTCATATTATTCCCTAGCTTATGGGAGAACTACATTAGCCTGAGGCCCTTTTCACTGGGGCTATGTAGGCAACACTTGAGGGCATGGGGCCCTTGAAGGTTAGCTTAGCCACTCTTACCATAACCTATTTTCCCCTTTATTTTTATATTCACATCCCACCCCATTTAGTTTCCATTTTATATCAATAATTAGAAATTAAAGCAAACAAGCACCAATTAATAAAAAAATTTACCACATCATCACATCATTCATGTATCATTTTCAAATTTCCACTATAACAAATATTTTGAAACTTAAACCATAACATGCCTATACATCACCATTTGTCTCCCATGTAACCAACAACTTGAACATTAAAAAAATATTAGACATATAACTCCATCATGCCTATGACTGACTCCATCATCCCTATAACCTAACTCAATCATGCCTATGACTGACTATGTCATGCCTATAACTGACTCCACCAAGCTTATATCTCGACTCCAACATGCCTAATCTGACTGACAACCATGCCTATAAGACCTCGACTCAATCATGCATAATTCACCTAGTTTCATCACATACACAAATAATAATGGAAATTAAAACAAGTACACCATCCATACCATAAATATCATCATCTATATAAATGATAAAGTTTGTGTATCCATACATATGTACACAGATACAAATAAATACAAATATCTCAAATCACTCAGATACAACCTCACTATCTTGCACACGCAAGACGATATAAAAATCAAAATCACAAAAATCTCATATACATCCTCACTATCTTTGGCATTCATCATGTAGGTCAATATATATATCAAAAAATCAATACAATGATCATCTCCAGTGACTAATCGTCACCCCACCTAATATCCTCTGGGCCAGTCTCACATGTCTCCTCCTCTCTACCTATCTGTCATCCCACTAACATCTCACCACCCTCCATGGGCCTCGGTCTGACCTCTCTGTAGGTACCTCACCTAGAGCTGGCCTCTGTGAACTAGTGGCTTGCCCCGACTCCCCGTACGTGTGTCTCGGGGCTCATCGGCCCCATGTACTCTCCACATTGTGAGTGTGAGACATGGTCCTCTCACTTGAGGCCTATTGTGCTCTATACTCTACATAGGTAGGGACATTTATCCCTACGGCCATCAGGTGATCCTGATAGTATCTCGCCTCACCTAGGGAATCCTTGAACCTAGCCATCGGTACTATATGTGGTGGTGCCATCGGTCTCTTACCCTGTACCTATAACATGAGACCCTATCTCATCCTTTCTTGTAAAATGGGACCCTATCCTTGAGCACTGTGGGTTTTGTACTGTACTTGGGCCTGAAGGGCCAAAATCTATTCCTGTGTAGTGGCTAGATGGCCCTGCAAACCTATAACCTATGCCTATAGGGAGGCCACCTATACCCCATCTCCATCTCCCCTGCAATGTGGTGCATGTGCCTATGTAACCTGGGCTGAAGAGCTACTACTGTTCTTGTAAGTAGTAAGCGCCTTTGAGCTATCCTTACACTTACACTATCCCTAATTATGTCACCATGGTAGTCATCTCGCCCCTATAGGGTATCCCTATGAACTGTGATAGTGGCTAAGTCGAGCTACCCTGGCCTCGGTGGTACTAGCCATAGTTGTGCTACCCACCACCGTTTATATTTATATGTCACTCCGCATCATCAATCCACCGGTCTACTACCTACTCCTCCCGCCTGTCGGCACATCGGCTATGGTAGAGTAATAAGCCTCTCCATGTCGTCCCTCCTATACTGTGGGAAGGGTGGAGGCACATCTACTACACCCCAAATGTGTCGTCGACCTTGTCTACTGGTGTATCATCTCGTGGTCCCTAATAAACATCCCTCTATCCATCTCGAACAACTACAGCTCATGTAGCTCTACGTAACCATCTTCTAATATGATGAGAAGCCCACATATGACCTCCAAATGATGTCCATGTCGGATAAACCCTTTAATACATGCATGTAATATACTACATCGTGTGTAACCTTGGCAGCCGGTGCTCTCCAACAATAGTAGCCATCTCCTGTATCCTCCTCGGACCAAGCTCGCCTCAAATGCATCCGGATGGGTCATACCAACTGGACGCACACACACGATGTGATCCTATGCCCAACAGTGTAGTAGAAACATGCAACACATGTTGAGCCTCTGTAACCTCCCATAGGCCCATAACTCTTTGTATAACTTCACCAAGAATGATGGTGCCCATGCAAAAAGGTACTATCCTCCATAATGTCATGAATAACCCTCATAAATGCCCATTGGGATATCTCCCACCCTCCTCATCTAGCAAGGAAAAACAAAAAGCGCCTCCATAATAAAAACCACTAACCTCATCTCCTTAGGATGGACCTTGTACATGTCTCCATAACTCAAGCTTGTCTTTATGGAACCATAACTGTCATCCCTTCATCAAACATTGTCAACATGAACTCCTTAGATGCCTCTGATGTAATGGAATACACTTGTGTCCCTACTATCGATAGTTGTAGGATCCTGTAAAAATCCTCAAGGTGATGGTGATCTCACTGTCGGCAGATGAAAGGTGTTGGTCACCGAATCCCATTTGTCAATGAGTGCGACCATCAAACTCAGCTCCCGGACTACATGTCGGTAGTGTCTAACCCCAATCAGGTTGACCTCTACAACATGGTGCCACTCCTTAGCTATCGTGCTCCCTCGTACCAATACTAATAGGGGTGGTACCCTATCTCACATCCACAACTGGTCCCTCACCTGCATCCAACAAACCATAACATGATTAAACCTCGACCATACCCACATTCACCTGGACCTCCCCACCTATTCCCAAGATCCTTCCTACTCATGACCTATCTCCCTCACCCCACCCTCGAATCATCCCTATGTATACCTATTACCCAAGCTATTTTCCTTTGAAAATATCTTCCTATCTCATGACCTATCTCCCCCACCCACCCCCTCTCATTCGCTGGCTTATTTTTCTCTCAATTCCGATCGACATTGTTTCTTATTGACAAAAATGGTCTCCCAAAACTGGTATTGGTCACCTCATCCTTGACCGATGCTAGCTAACTCCCATCGACGTCGGCCAACCCTCGACTGATGTTGGTCACTTTCACGGCGTCAAATCTACCAAACCACTGCCCTTTTTTCTCTAAATATTCCACATTCTACCCTACCGACCTACCCTTCCCTATCCAAATTTCACCTCAACCCATCCCCACCCCTCTTTAACCTACATACCACTTCCTACAAGTCCTATTTCATCAATCCTCCTTCTAAATTCAAATTTGATTCACCCTCAAACCCATTTTTACCCAAACCCGATCTATATAAATAAATGCATATAACAAATATAGAATGGGACCAAATCCTACCTCATCATGATGTCATCTCGTGGGGGCACATCAAGCCACTACATTGGTGGTCCACTCAACCCCTCTCCTACCTCTTCCATCACCAAAGGCCCTCCTCACCTCCAACCAATTGAATCACTCACACCGATCTTGTAGACCCACCTATCGAATTGAATGATCACATGCTTTGAGGCTCGCTAACTCAACTCTTTATCTCGCTCTATCACTTTCCACTTTTTCATCGCTCCTCTGTCATTTTCTACTATTGGAAAATGATAAATGATTCCACAAAAAGTAGAATTTTCCTTTTTAATCCCAATCCGCTATGACTGACGTTGGTCATATTTGTGCCATAGTGAGATGGCATTGCCAACATGTAACCGGTGTCGGTCACACTTCAAACTAGACACCAAAATTGGGTCACACTCCCCTTGGTCCTCTTGTGAATAGCTGACTTAAACACATTTACCTAACCATGACCCTTATACCCCACATTAATATTAATTTAATTATTTACAATTAAATTAATATTCATCCTCACTTCATTCATTATTTAATTACCTTAATTAAAACCAATTTCCACCTCACCCCACCACCTCACCATAGACCTATTCATAGCATGTTTCCATAACTAACTAGGACTTAGCCCTACTTACCTTAATGAACTAAGACTTAGTATAAACCTAAAATCACATGCCTATTTTTCCTCTAACCACATTCCCGCGTATCTAAGCGCAACGTTCCATTTAGACCCGGCACAAACGAGAAAAATATGCAATATGATAACCAAGATCTGCTATTTTAGGCAACCTAGGATATCTCACCTTAACCGACACCAATCAACCCGAAACCAACGCAGTAACCCTAAACCGTCATTGGTTACCATATAACCATTTTGGTAACCTTGTTGGAGAGGTTGGATACATTCTTGATTTTTTAGGAACAAAGGAGATTTGTATGCAAGCAAGAACTAGAGCCCTTTTGCACATCCAGACAGCCATAGCCAGCACTAAGACTAATCCGAAGGTATTTGTATTCAAGGTAGCATTCAGGGAGCACGACTGTACAAGACTGAGCACCATTCCACATATCAACCTTCACTAACATCTCCAACCACCTCTCCACCACTACAGAATTTAGAACCCTTATGAACTCCAAGTAAGTTGGTTTCTCATCTATCACTTGAAGTTGTATTCTTTATTTGCCTTCATTTATTCACTGTTCTTACTTAGATCTATCCCTCATCTTTCTCTCTATTAACCACCCCCTCACACCCCATCTAAACTTCACAAAAACCTATTCCAAAACCACCTCCCTCACGTAGACCTCACAAAACACCTTCCAAACTCTTCATGAAAATCATAGAGGACCCAAAACTTATTCTACATCATATTCTAGTTCCCCACATTCACCACCATCGATTAACCCTAACTGTGGTCTGTCTGTCTTATACCAACATCGGTCTCCTTAATCGATATTGGTCACTGTGACTATCAACCCAACCTAACAACTCAACCCTTAGCTTACCCCAAACCTCACTCAAAACCTTACCACACCTATCTTGGACCTATCACCTCATCCTCCCCCATAGAGACCTTTTCAACTCTCTTATCCAAAATAAAAGAGAACCCAAACACCCTCCCCCTTACTCTCTTCCACTTTCCATAGTGATCGATATTGGTCACTGCTAAAATGGTATCGATCATAAATAAACCGACATCGGTCACCTTGATTGGCGTGTCGGTCTCTATATCTAATAACATTGTTCTAGATCAAGAACCTCATTACCTCACCCTAAAAAAACCCAAAATATTACCCAACCTTACAAGACTCATCTGCATGACTATGAGACCACTGTATTTACCCATGCAACCCAACCCAAAACCTTTACTGCGAATAGAATTTTAATATTTAAATGGATCGACATTAATAGAGTAATTTGAGGCACCCAAATCGAATGCTAGAACTAGATTTTTTTATTTACGTGTTTAAGTTATTTTATATTGATTTATAAACAGTGGATTGACGGTCTTTTAGGAAGTATCACACTTCCTAGATCTAGAATATGCGAGGAAGTCCTTTGTTATATGTTATTTAATTATCTTTTGTGGTATTGTTTTGTATTTTAGGTAGTTCCTCCTAGCCAAAATGAATCTCTTAAAGTCAACATTGGATCAAAAGTCATAAGGCGCTGCAACGACCTTTAAAACGACCATCACAACAGGTATTCCTCCTTTTCCCATCACCTATCTATTTTGTCAAATCCTTAAAGAAAACGGTGAAACACAACTTGTTAAAGATATAAAAATTGAAAAATTAGTTTGGGTTTCCAAGGAAGTGATGTAGATCATATACATAAAATCCATCTACCTTTTACACTAAAACATTGGAAGCTTCAAAATTTAACTTTTAGTCTATTTCATTCAAATAAGCATCACTTTGTTCAAATGATCAAAACTTTCTCAAATCATTCAATTGTATAAAAATAATCTCTCTAAGGACAAATTCTCTTTACACATGTTCAAAAACATCATACAACCATGCTCAAACCATCCAATAAGCTTCACAACACCATCTTCTATACTTTTCCACTTAGGCTTCAATACTAGCTACTAACACTACAATATGATAATATCTTATGAAATTCACAAGTACCAATGAGTTAGATATTTCTGGTAAGATTATTTAATACCTATTATTCTCATACGAGTGTCTATAAAGTTTCTGACTATATCTCTTTACCCTTAAAAATTTATCTTCCTTTTTCACCTTTTTGCCTAGGTTTCCTCAATTAGCCCTGGTTTTTGTGCAAATCATTGTGTTATGAGAAAACTACAAATTTCCTTGAAAAAGTTAATGTTGTTCTAGAAACCCATTTATGAAATCTTTCTTATTTATTGAGTTTCATATTCTAATTCCTTTTGGATTCTTCCCAACACCACTTGCTCCAATTGAACTCCTTAGGGTTTGATAACCAACTAACAAGGGTTTTTCTGGTTTCCTTCTCGTTGAATACCCATAAACACCTTTGATTATCTCAACATCACATTCTCAAGATATTTACACCATTTCTCTATCATCTTGGCATCATCTTTTCACTTTTCATGGTTTTAGCCTATCTAGGCTTTTTGTCCTTACCAGTCTCTGTCCTGATTTACTCCCTCCTTAACATTTCAATTTTCTTAAAGTCACCCTATCAACCTTCCCCTTATGATTTATTTTCTCCACTTGTTTGTTCAAATCACCCACTCTTATCAAGATATCTTCAACTATCTTAGAAAATTATATTCACTAGGTTTCCTTAACTCACAGTCCAGGACAATCATATATGGACTAATGTATTGGCTTTCATAGGTCACAAAAAAAATTCTTCAAGGTACTTTCATTATTATTTTAATTTTATTCTCAAATCATTTTATTACAAAAAACTCCTTGTCAACTCCTTTTCAAAACTCCTTCTTCTAACATGTAAATGCTCCTCTTAGGCTTCATACGACATTTAATCTTACTTGTGATTTGGATAGTCCTTGATTTTCTTGTTTGATGAATTAATCTAAGACTTGAGAACAATTTCATACCTCGAGTGCTTCTATCAACTCACCTTGTATGTTATATTATCTCCTTGTCTTTCCAAACTATAGTTTTGCACCATCGTCAAACTTTAAGTTCTTGACTAAACTAATGTACTTCATGGTATGTGCCTCCTGGAGACTAGTAAAGAATCCTTCAAAATTAACCATTTAAACTTATTAATTCCTCTTTTAATAGTTCAAGGATAACTTGAGATGCTTTCTATCAATTATTGGGTCCACACTCTTCTTGCAAGGATTTCTAGCACTCTATCTTTCTCAAAACCCTAACTAGGTTTTCTTCTAGCCTGAGAAGCTTCCTTTTATCATAACCCTCACTACAACTTGATTTAGATCTTCAAACTCATTATGAAAGTTTATGTCAATAGTAGGACGAGTATTACTTTACCAGTAAAGCATGAAGGAAACTTAAACTCACCTTTCTTGGTGTTTCACACTGTCTCAACCTCTACATGTAGGGGTTTTGTGTTTATAAGTAGTGGTCCTTTGTTGAAGAATGAATTTTAGTCATTTTATAAGCCCTTGGAATATTTTCCACATCCTTACTAATATCTCTCAACAATATCCTCATGCTCAAAATCATTTATTAGCATGGAAACTACGCTACTCATTCATTCTTTTGACTATAAGAGGGGATTCTTCTTCCACACTACTAACTAAGACTTGCATTAGGAATTTTCCTTAGTTTCAAGATGATTCCCTGCTCTGAATAGATTTATAAATATGCAATAAATCTACATACAATAGTTCATTCCTCCTTCTAAAATAAGAAATAGCAATTAACTATACACAAATTCAAGAAATCACAATTTATGCCTACGATAAAAGAACAAAGTGCACTAAAATGTTGGTTTCTAGTGACTGAGAGCAACCTCATGCATTAAGAGTCATCAAGATCCTTCCACAAGTGTATTCAGATTCCTTAACCAACATATTTATCAATATTTTGGATCATTAGCCATGAAATAAGATCATGTGCACATATCAAAATAGTTCTTCCATTCACGCTACTATAAATCCTTACAAATAACTTATTACTCAACTCCCCTTCTTGGATAAATCCAACACCACTCACCTATAAAAAAATTTTACCCACACTTTCCCATGGAAACCATTAAAAAGTTTATAACAACTTCATTAAAATAACATAATAATAACATATACAATTTTTACAAAATGAAGCTTCTTTATTGATATAAACAAGTGTCAACATTATTTCTTGAGCCTCATGGATCTAACACACAAATTCTCTCCTATCTTCCACACCTCCAAAAACCTCCATCCCTAATTCCAATTCAAATTATCCTCCCTTAAATACAAGGAGTTAGTTTCTAACTACCCAATTAGGGTTTCTTGATAACCATAGTCATGATAACTTAAGACCTAAGGTTTAAGACACTTTTATACCCATTTTGAGATCTCGAATGACCTTTACAAAATTTATTAATCTCTTTCTTTACATGTACCCTCTCATATCAAATTTAGCAATTTCAAATTTTCAAATGCAACTTTTGGAGAGAAAGGCTATGATTTCACATTTACATTACAAATGAGGTCAATGAGGATTCAAAACACACTAAAACATCTAAATGAGTCTCTAATACCTACATCAACCCAAAAACCCTTTTTTATTTCTCTTTACAATTGATTCTCCTACATCAGGAAGGGACCATTCTTCCCATGAAATAACTATTAGATAATTTATTCTTATTGAATGGTATAGTTTGTAAAAAGGATATGGTGTTATAGAGATGTATACATGATAAGTAACAATAATGGATTGAAACTGATATGAGTGTTTCTCTAAGTGATTCAATGGTTTAATGAAGGAAAACATATACTAATAAGGATAGGGATGCACTAGGATATGGTAATTAAGTTCACAGTAGGTTTAGAAGTCATGATGAAAGGGACTAAGTCAATACTAACATTATCAAATGCTAAATTAAACAAATAGGTGTTTACACCATGTGACCATCTAAGTATGCTTATATTTTATTTATATTGCTTTAAAATATAAAATTTCTCACTAATGCCAACTAAAGAGGGGAATAAAGATATAGATAAAAGGATTTGACTATTGTTCCATTGAAGATAAAACCATATAGTAGGGGTCAAAAACATATGATGGTTCTATCGAAACTATACAATACTATCTATGAGGATACACTATTGTAACATGAATTTTTGAATATCTTGACAAGAGGTATAAGAAATCTATGAGTAATGAGGTTGGTGTTGTATGTTTATAAGAAACATAATAGTAGACTATTAATATTTTCCATCCTTAGGAAAGATATTAGGAAACTACATTTAAGATGTATTTTTGTGAATAGGTCATTACCATGGGATATAATATCAAATGTCTAATTAAAACAATTAAATGTACATTTAAAGCATCCTTTATGTGATGAAAGTTAGGATTATATTTGATTAAATTAAAATCCAAGGAATCAACATGATTATTTGTTGTAATATTATATTGTATATTGGAAGATCAATATGTTATTTGTAGTATAGAAGAGATAAAAAAATTAGTTATAAACATTGTAGGAATATATGGGAGCATGGACGATTGTAAATTTTAAGACCCCTTAGAAAACTCACCATTGAAATTTTTCTAGCAAATTTGTAAATAATTATGTCTAAATCATGGTGATTAGGAGTGAAATTTTCATAGTTATATAGGAATATTTAAAGTTTTAAATAAGAAACACGGAAAAATGGTATTAATGTTCAAGGAACCATAGGAAAAATAGTGATTACATATAGTATTGGTTGGCTACATAATGTATTTTTAGATGTGATAGGAAGTTAGCCCATCGGCTATAAAATGTAATATTCCTTGTTTGATATAAAATGTAGTTGGCGAGATCATCTGGTGCATTTAATTAGCCGTAAAATTTATTCATTTTTCTACATTTTTTTCATAGTCAATGACATTGGTCTAATGAGATACAATATGTAGACAATTGTCTATATTTTATAGTCGTTTATCTTCATTTTAAATTCAGCCCCATTAACTTGATTGTACCCATCATAATATCTAAATTACAATGAGAAGGCATAGAATTCCAAGGAACAACTAGGAAACACCTATGATCGGTTGTGAAATTATGTAAGTTGTAAATCTACACTCATTTTTAGTCAAACAACTGTAGGACATGAATGTATTGAATCTTCAAGCATGTCGTATCTTTTGTAACTCTATACACATGATTTTTATTGAGAAATATGACTATTATGGAGAAGATATGAAATAAATTGACATGTTTATATCTACCTTTTTCTTGGAGTTCGGGGACTCTTATAAAATATAGATGTTTATGATTTTCCATGTTTTTGCTAGGAGGTAGTAGTGATATAAATTATTAACTATGAAATTAATTTTCAACTATACGTGAGAAAACCGAGAAACACAAATTACATCCCAATAATTTAGGCAAAAAGGTGTTGTGTACTACTACATAAAATCAGCAAATGCCAATTTCAAAAGCTCGAATATTAATGAATTAACTAAAATAAATTGTTAAAAATTTTGCTAGCTTCTAAAAATTTATTTGATAACTTAAAAATATGTCACTACCTACTAAATTTTTCACAACGTAAATAAGTCACGCACATTTGCACAGCGCTGTGCATACATATGCACACGTACATGCACACGCACACAAAGTTAGTTCTGTCATATTTGTATCCTATTTTGAAACATTTACACTACATTTTTCAAAAGTTTCTTCCAAAATTACATGATTCCAACCATGCCATTTTCAAAATATCTTGTTGCGTAATTTTTATGCAATATTTATTTGATAAATACATTTTAAAAACGTAATATAAATATTTAAATTATCGAAAAAATGTATTAAAATAAATGTCATATACATACATACATACATACATGTGTGTGTGTGTATGTGTATGTGTGTATGCATGTATTTATGTATGTATGTTTGTATGTTTTTATGTATGTATGTATGTATGTATGTAATCTTATTATATGCATGTATATACATACATGTATGTACACACATATACACATGTAACGATATTAGACATTTTTAGTTCCATCATATTTGTATTAGTTTTGAAACCTTTATGCTACATTTGTCAAAATTTTCTTCCATTTTTACATGATTCCAACCATGTCATTTTTAAAATATTGATAAGGCCATAAATTGGTCATAAATTACCGTTATTTTGTCCTTCCAAGTTACCTTTGAAAGTGGATTTAAATGTAATCTAGGAACTTATAGTTTGCTTAAGATAGAATATATGATATATAAGATAGAATATATGATATATATCTTGTTCATTCTTAAGAAATATTTTGTTATTTATTTTTTTACTAATCCTATTGATTATTTGGGAAAAGATGCAAAGTCTTGTGTATGCAGGCCATAAAGGAAAGATAATGCTAGTATTGGGAAAAATGGAACTGATCATGAATAGTACATCTAAACTCAAATATAATTTCATATTTAGATTCCTCTCAAAAATTATGCAAGTTCAAAAAAGAATCATCTCAATCCGAGATTGCATGCAAAAGTTATAGTTATTTTAGTTAGCTCCAAAACCATTGGAGTTAGCTCTAAAATTTGCAAAGTAGGCTCGTAACCTGCAACATTAGCTTGAACCATTGGAGCTATCTTTGGAACTAGTAATGTTAGCTCCTAAACCATTGGATTTAGCTTCAGAACCTACATCAATAAAGTAATGTTAGCTCCGAAACTATTGGAGTTAGCTCCGAACCTGCATCAATAGAGTAACGTTAGCTCTGGAACCTAAAAAGTTAGCTCCGGAACCTATAACGTTAGCTCCAGAACCATTGGAGTTAGTTCCGGAACCTGTAACGTTAGCTCTGGAACCATTAGATTTAGATTTGGAACTTGCATCAACAAAGTAATGTTAGCTCCAGAACCATTGGAGTTAGCTCGGAACTTGCATCAATAGAGTAACGTTAGCTCTAGAACCTACATCAACGGAATGACAGTTTTTGAGGAATTGTGAAAAATCAGAGAATTCAATAAAAAAATTGAGAGAGGTTTTTGTTCATAGAAATGTGTTTAACAAAAACCTCATTCATATTTTCTACAGCTTTTACCAATGAAAATAATTCTAACTTTCAGTGAGTAGAAGTCTAAGGAAAAAGTGTATCAGACGAGCACTAAAAATTCTATAAATAGAAACAAATAAGTCAAATGGAAAATCTGAAAGAGGTTTTGTTCACATAAATGTGTTTAACAAATTTTTCATTCATATTTGCTAAAATTTTTACCAATGAAGAGAAATCTAACTTTTAGTGAGTTGTAGTCTAAGGAAAAGTGTATCAGATGAGCACTAAAAGTTCCATAAAAGAAACATAAAAAGTTAAACGGAAATGAGAGAGGTTTTTGTTCATAGAAATGTGTTTAACAAAAACCTCATTCATATTTTCTATAGATTTTACCAATGAAAATAAATCTAACTTTCAGTGAGTAGAATTCTGAGGAAAAAGTGTATCAGACGAGCACTAAAAGTTCTATAAACAGAAATAGAAAAGTCAAATAGAAAATATGAAAGAGGTTTTTGTTCACATAAATGCGTTTAATAAAAAAATCATTCAAATTTGCTACTGAGTTTTACCAATATAGAGAAATCTAACTTTTAGTGACTCGTAGTCCGAGGAAAAGTGTATTAGGACGAGCACTAAAAGTTCCATAAACTGAAACACAAAAAGTTAAACGAAAAATCTAAGAGAAGTTTTTGTTCATAGAAATGTGTTTAACAAAAACCTCATTTAGATTTGCTACAGGTTTTATTAATGAAGAGAAATATAACTTTTAGTGAACTGTAGTCCGAGGAAAAAGCGTATAAGACAAACATCAAAAGTTCCACAATAAAAAACAACAAAGTCAAATGGAAAATCCAGAAAAGATATTTGGTCAAAATAATATTGTAAGGAAAAACCTCCTTCCATTAATATAGGAGAATAAACTCATTGTGATTCTTGTTATCAAAAAGCAAGGAGCAGATTTGGAAGCAAATCTTCCTAAAATAAGTAAAATAAGATTTGACTCAATAATATATCTCTCTCCATATTTTGTGGAGATGGAGATCTTAGTTATTGGAATTGGAATAAAGATAAGATTATATTGTATTTCCTAAAATAAGGAGTTGGTTGGATGCATGAATTATAAATGTAACCTTCCACACTAAGATATGTAATTTTTTTCCTTGAGAAATAAAGATCTATTATTTCTTTCTAATCTTTTGAAGTAAAGTTGTTTTGCAAGTTCGAATTAAAAGTATGAATTAAGTCCTCTTCTAAGGAATGAGCTAGTCACTCATTCCAAGGAAGATGGATCAATATATTAATGTTTATTTCTTTATTTTTACAATTTTTCTTTTGTTGTAAATTTATATATTTTTATGTTATCTAATTTCTTTTATGAACTTGGAGGTGTCTTTTCCTCTTTCGAGATTTTCGTTATGAAAATGTGTTTACATTTCTGCAATGTGATTTCTTTTATGCAAGTGTGCCTTTATATTCCTACAAGTGTGATTTCCTTTATACAAGTGTGTTTACATTTCTACATGTGTGATTTATTTTATGCAAGTTTAGATTGTGTTTAAAGGAGTTACTTTCAACGTCTTTTTCTCTTAATGCATACATCCTTTGGACACCAACCCAAATTGACATTATTAATGGCGAGGATTGACAACCCTCATCAAATATCGTGGTGGCATAATTTTGATGCAATATTTATTTGATAAATACATTTGAAAAATGTAATATAAATATTTAAATTATCCAATAATTATATGTTTACATGTGTATCTATATAGGTGTTAATAGATATACACGTATATATGTATATAAACATCTACATATGTGTATGTGGGTGCATATGTGTATGTGCGTGTGCGTGTGCATACATATGTGCACGCGCGTGTGTGTATGTGCACACGTGTGTGTGTATGCACATGCGAGTGTGTTTGTGCACGTGCATGTGTGTGTGCACTGTGTGTGTGTGTGTGTGCGTACATGTTTCGTGCATGTTTGTGTGTGTGCATGTGTGCTTGTCTCAGTGTGTATTTCGTGTGTGTGTGTCTGAAATAATCTTTTTTATTTATAAAGTAATTGATCTCTAATGCTAACCATTTGAAATTTAGTTGAAAAATATTGACACAGAACATCGAAGGTAAACAAGTAATGTTACATTACTAAAAATAGAGTGATGTTTGTTTGTCTTTTTGTATAGGGTTTTTCCATGACATGACATGATTTGTCCTACAAGCCACCCTTGAGAAGAATTATTTTCAATGAAATGTTTTTAAGAACTTTTAGTTTTTGAGTTCCGCTAAACATCATGGAATTTGTGTCCTATTGCAATAATGCTTAGTTTTCTATAATCGAATGTGACATGAACATTTTAAATCATTAGTAAAGGTAAAGTACTTGATCTATATATAATTACACAACTAAGAAACATATCTTGGGTCCTTGGGAAGATAAAGTGACCTAGTAAACGTCCTTAGAGGTAAAAGGAATCTAAAGAGGTTACCCCTTTCACTTACCCCTTTTCCTTTTCCCCTACAACCCCTCTCCCCTCTCCTCTTCTTACCCACCCCAACACCTCTTCCATCTTTCCAACACTCTTTATCTTCCCTCTCCTCTTCTTCTCTCTTCTTCTTACCCTCCCTAACATCTCTTCCATCATTCAATCGCTCCTATTTCCTCAAACTCCTTTTCCCTCATCTTCACTATCATCTTCACACCTAATAAGAACTCCTCTCTTCTTCTTACCCACCACAACAACTCTTCCATCCCGATCCTTTTCTCCACCACTCATCTTTCCTCCAAACCCTCTCCCCTTATTTTCCCTGTCCCTCTCCTCTTCTTACCCACCCCAGACCTCTTCCATCTCTCCCCAACTCCTCTCCTCCAACTCTTCTCCTCTCTTCTCTCATTTTCTTACCCACCCCAACAGCTTCTTCCATCCCTCCAACCCCCTCTCTCACCTCATCTTCGCTTTTTTCCTCTTCTTACCCACCCCTAACGCTTCCATCCCTCCTCTTCTCTCCTTTGCTCAGTTTTCCTCAAACTCATCTTCCTCTCTTGTTCACACCTAACATGAACTCCTCTCTTATCTCTTCTTCTTACCCACTGTAATAACTCTTCCATCCCTATCCTTTTCTCCATCACTCCTCTTTCCCTCCAACCCTCTCCCTACTTTTTCCTCTCCCTCTCTTCCTACCCAACCCAATACCTCTTCCATCTTTCCACCACTTCTCTTTCCTCCAACTCCTTTATCCTTTATTCTCTCCTTTTCTTACCCAACCCCAACACCTCTTCCATCCCTCAAACTCCTTTCTCCCCTCATCTTCCCTTTTTGTTATCTTCTTCTCGCCCACACCCCATTCTCTTCCATCCTGCTCTTATCTCCATCGCTCATTTTCCTCCAACTCATCTTCCCTCTCCTCTTCACACCCAACACGAACTCCTCTCCCCTCTCTTCTTCTTACCCACCCCAACAACTCTTCCACCCCTCCTCTCTTTCCCTACAACCCCTCTCCCTTCTCCTCTTCTTATTAACCCTCCAACTCCTCTCGTTCATCTTCTCCCTCAACCCTCTCCTCTTTCCTCTAACTCCTTTCTCCTTTATTATCTCCTTTCATGTTATCTTCTTCTTGCCCACACCCCATTCTCTTCTTGCATCCCTGCTCTTATCTCCATTGCTCATTTTCCTTCAACTCATCTTCCCTCTCCTCTTTACACCCAACACGAACTCCTCTCTCCTCTCTTCTTCTTACCTAACGCAACA
The DNA here is from genome assembly GCA_018340775.1 of Taxus wallichiana var. yunnanensis. Taxonomy (NCBI): domain Eukaryota; kingdom Viridiplantae; phylum Streptophyta; class Pinopsida; order Cupressales; family Taxaceae; genus Taxus; species Taxus wallichiana. The sequence continues at coordinate 73,718,119 of CM031241.1, read as the reverse complement.
ACTCTTCCACACCTCCTCTTTCCCTCCAAGCCCCTCTCCCTTCTCCTCTTCTTACTAACCCTCCAACTCCTCTCGTTCATCTTCTCCCTCCAACCCCTCTCCTCTTTCCTCTAACTCCCTTTCTCCTTTATTCTCTCCTTTTCTTACTTGACAACCCCAAAACCTCTTCCATCCCTCCAACTCCTTTGTCCCCTCATCTTCCCTTTTTTTATCTTCTTCTTGCCCACACCCCATTCTCTTCGTCTCTGCTCTTCTCTCCATCGCTCATTTTCCTCCAACTCATCTTCCCTCTCCTTTTCACACCCAACACAAACTCCTCTCCCCTCTCATTTTCTTACCCACCCCAACAACTCTTCCACCCCTCCTCTTTCCCTCCAACCCCTCTTCCTTCTCCTCTTCTTACTAACCCTCTAACTCCTCTTCGTTCATCTTCTCCCTCTAACCCCTCTCCAACTTCTTACCCACTCCAATACCTCTTTTCATCTCTCCACCACTCCTCTTTCCTCCATCTCCTTTCTCCTCTCTTCTCTCATTTTCTTACCAACCCCAACACCTCTTCCATACCTCCAACCCCTCATCTTTTTTTTTATTGTCCTCTTCTTATGCACCCCAACGTCTTCAATCCCTCCTCTTCTCTCCACCACTCATTTTCCTTGAACTCATCTTCCTCTCCTCTTCACACCCAACATGAACTCTTCTCTTCTCTATTCTTCTTACCCACCCCAACAACTCTTCCATCCCTAGCCTTTTTTTCCATCGCTCCTCTTTCCTATAACCCCTTTCCCCTAATTTTCCCTATCCCTCTCCTCTTCTTACCCAACCTAACACCTCTTCCATCTCTCCACCACTCCTCTTTCCTCCAACCCCCTTTCTCCTTTATTCTCCCTTTTTTTACCCAACCCCAACACCTCTTCCATCCCTCCAACTCCTTTTCCCCTCATCTTCCTTCTGTTATCTTCTTCTTGCCTACACCCCATTCTCTTCAGTCCTGCTCTTCTCTCCATTGCTCATTTTTCCTCCACAACTCATCTTCCTCTCCTCTTGACACCCAACACTAACTCCTCTCTCTCATTTTCTTACCCACCCCAACAATTCTTCCACCCCTCCTCTTTTCCTCCAACCCCTTTCCTTGTCCTCTTCTTACTAACCCTCCAACCCCTCTCCAACTTCTTACCCACTCCAATACCTCTTTCCTCTCTCCACCACTCCTCTTTCCTCCATCTCCCTTTCTCCTCTCTTCTCTCATTTTCTTACCAACCCCCAACACCTCTTCCATTCCTCCAACCCTCATCTTCACTTTCGTTGTCCTCTTCTTATGCACCCAACGTCTTCAATCCCTCCTCTTCTCTCCACCGCTCATTTTCCATGAACTCATCTTCCTCTCGGTCTTCACACCCAACATGAACTCTTCTCTTCTCTATTCTTCTTACCCACCCCAACAAATCTTCCATCCCTAGCCTTTTGTCATCTTCTCCTCTTTCCCTCCAACCCCTCTCCACTAATTTTCCCTCTCCCTCTCCTCTTCTTACCCAACCCAACACCTCTTCCATCTCTCCACTCCTCTTTCCTCCAACCCCTTTCTCCTTTATTCTCTCCTTTTCTTACCCAACCCCAACACCTCTTCTTCCATCCTCCTCTTCTCTCCATCGCTCATTTTTCTCCAACTCATCTTTCTCTCTCTTCACACCCAACACGAACTCCTCTCTCCTCTCATTTTCTTACCCACCCCAACAACTCTTCCACCCTCCTCTTTCACTCCAACCCCTCTCCCCTTCTCCTCTTCGTTCATCTTCTCCTCCACCCCTCTCCAAATTTTTACCCACTCCAATATCTCTTCCATCTCTCCACCAATCCTCTTTCCTCCATCTCCCTTTCTCCTCTCTTCTCTCATTTTCTTACTAACCCCAACACCTCTTCCATTCCTCCAACCCTCATCTTCACTTTCGTTGTCCTCTTCTTATGCACCCCAACGTCTTCAATCCCTCCTCTTCTCTCCACCGCTCATTTTCCATGAACTCATCTTTCCTCTCGTCTTCACACCCAACATGAACTCTTCTCTTCTCTATTCTTCTTACCCACCCCAACAACTCTTCCATCCCTAGCCTTTTGTCCACCGCTCCTCTTTTCCTCCAACCCCTCTCCTCTTCTTACCCAAATACCTCTTCCATCTCTCCACCACTCGTCTTTCCTCCAACCCCCTTTCTCCTTTATTCTCTCCTTTTATTACCCAACCCTAACACCTCTTCTTCCATCCCTCCAACTCCTCTCTCCTCATCTTCCTTTTGTTATCCTCTTTCTCTCCTCTTTTTCTCCACTCCTCTTTCCCTCCATTCCTCTTCTCTCCCCTAATTTTCCCTCTCCTCTCTCTTCTTACCAACCCAATACCTCTTCCATCCCTCCAACCCCTCTCCCTCATCTTCCTTTTGTTATCCTCTTCTGTTCTCTCCTCTTTTCTCCACCGCTCCTCTTTCCCTCCAGCCCCTCCTCTCTCCTCTTCTTACCCAACCAAACACCTCTTCCATCTCTCCACCACTCCTCTTTCCTCCAACCCCCTTTCTCATTTATTATCTCCTTTTCTTACCCAACCCCAACACCTCTTCCATCCCTCCAACCCCTCTCCCCTGATCTTCCTTTTTATTATCCTTTGTCCCTCCTGTTCTCACCAACCACTCTCCCCTCTCCACTTCTTACCAACCCTCCAACCCTCTCCAACTTCTTACCCACCCTAATACCTCTTCCATCTCTTCACCACTCCTCTTTCCTCCAACCCCTTTCTCATTTATTATCTCCTTTTTCTTACCCAACCCCAACACCTCTTCCATCCCTCCAACCCTCTCCCTCATCTTCCCTTTTTGTTATCCTCTTCTGTCCTCCTCTTCTCTCCAACCCTCTCCCCTCTCCACTTCTTACCAACCCTCCAACCCTCTCCAACTTCTTACCCACCCTAATACCTCTTCCATCTCTCCACCACTCCTCTTTCCTCCAACTCCCTTTCACTTCTCTTCTCTCATTTTCTTACCCACCCCAATAGCTCTTCCATCCATGAAACTCTTTTCTCCCTCCAAACCCTCTCCACTCGTCTTCCCTTTATGTTGTCCTCTTCTATCCACTCCAACGCGTCTTCCATCTCTCCTCTTCTCTCCACCACTCACTTTCCCTGAACTCATCTTCCTTATCCTCTCTTCACTCTTCTTCTTACCCACACCAAAGACTCTTTCATCCCTAGTCTTTTCTCCACTACCCTCTTTCTCTATGACCCCTCTCCGCTCCCCTCTTCTTACCCACCTAATACATCTTCTATCTCTCTACCACTCCTCTTTCCTCCAAATCCTTTCTCCTCTAGTCTCTCCTTTCCTTACCCACCCAACACATCTTCCATCCCTCCAACTCCTTTATCCCTCCAACACCTCTCCCTCATCTTCCCTTTTGTTATCCTTTTCTTACCCACCCCAAAGTCTTCCATCCCTCTTGATCTCTCCACCACCGTTTTCATCCAACTCGTCTTCCCTCTCCACCAATCCTGTTTCCTCCAACTCCCTTTTCTCCTTTATTCTCTCATTTTCTTACCCATCCCCAACAACTCTTCCATCCCTTCATCCCCTCTCTCCTCATCTTCCTTTTTTTTATCCTCTTCTTACACACCTAACGTCTTCCATCCCTCTTGTTCTCGCCACCACTCATTTTTCGATCTAACTCGTCTTCCTCTCCACCATTTTCCTCTTTCCTCCAACTCCCTTTCTCCTTTATTTTCTCCTTTTCTTACCCACAACAACTCTTCCATCCCTCCAAATCCTTTCTCCTTTAGTCTCTCCTTTTCTTACCCACCCTAACACATATTCCATCCTCCAACTCCTTTCTCCTCCAACCCCAATCCCCTCATCTTCCTTTTTGTTATCCTCTTCTTACCCACCCCAAAATCTCAAATCCCTCTTGTTCTCTCCACTCGCTCATATTCGTCCAACTCGTCTTCCTCTCCACCACTCCTCTTTCCACCAACTCCCTTTCTCCTTTATTCTCTCCTTTTCTTACCCACAACTCTTCCATCCTTCCAACCCTCTCCTCGATCTTTCCTTTTGTTATCCTCTCGCTTAACCACCCTAACATCTTCCATCCTCTTGTTCTCTCCACCACTCGTTTTAGTCCAACTCGGGATCTCAGTAGATATAGATATATATCTGTTGGAAGAGAAGAGAGAAGAGAGAGGAAATAGATCTTATCTATCAATCAATCTATGTCTTCCCTCTCCACCACTACTCTTTCCTCCAACTCCCTTTCTCCTTTATTCTATCCCTTTCTTACCCACAATAACACTTTCATCGCTCTAACTCCTTTATCCCTCCAACCCTCTCTACCCTCATCTTCCTTTTTGTTATCCTCTTCCATCCTCCTCGTCCAACTCGTCTTCCTCTCCACCACTCCTCTTTCCTCCAACTCCCTTTCTCCTTTATTCTCCTTTTTTACCCACCCATGCATAGCTCTTCCATCCCTCCAACCCCTTTTTCTTACCCACCCCAAAGTCTTCCATCCCTCGAGTTCTCTTCACCGCTCATTTTCGTCAACTCGTCTTCCTCTCCACCACTCCTCTTTCCTCCAACTCCTTTCTCCTTTATTCTCTCCTTTTCTTACCTACAACAACTCTTCCATCCCTCCACGCCTCTCCTCATCTTCCTTTTTGTTATCCTCTTCCATCCCTCCTCGTCCAACTCGTCTTCACTCTCCACCACTCCTCTTTCCTCAACTCCCTTTCTCCTTTATTCTCTCCTTTTTTACCCACCCGCAACACCTCTTCCATCCCTCCAACTCCTTCTCCTCCAACCCTTTTTTCTTACCCACCCAAAGTCGTCCATCCCTCTTGTTCTTACACGCTCGTGGCCCAACTCTGTCTTCCTCTCACCACTCCTCTTTCCTCCAACTCCCTTTCTCCTTTGTTCTCTCCTTTTCTTACCCACAACAACTCTCCCATCCCCCAACTCCTTTCTCCCTCAAACCCCTCTCCCTCATCTTCCCTTTCGTTATCCTCTTCCATCCCTCCTCGTCAAACTTGTATTCCCTCTCCACCACTCTGTTTCCTCCAACTCGGTTTCTCCTTTATTCTCTCCTTTTCTTACTGACCCAACAACTCTTCCATCCCTCCAACTCCTTTCTCACTCCAACGCATCTCCCCACATCTTCCTTTTTGTTATCCTTTTCTTACCCACCCTAATGTCTTCCATCCTCTTGTTCTCTCCACCACTCGTTTTGTCAACTTGTCTACCCTCTCCACCACTCCTCTTTCCTCCAACTCCTTTCTCCTTTATTCTCTCCTTTTCTTACCAACCCCAACAACTCTTCCATCCTCTGACCCTCTACCCACATCTTAACTTTTTGTTATACTCTTCTTACCCACACCAACATCTTCCATCCTCATGTTCTCTCCACCGCTCAGTTTTCTTCAACTCGTCTTTCCTCTCCACCACACCTCTTTCCTCCAACTCCCTTTCTCCTTTATTCTCTCCTTTTCTTACCACCCACCTAACTAGTTCTTCCATCCCTCCAACTCCTTTCTCCTTCAACCCTTCCCCCTCATCTTCCCTTTTTGTTATCTCTTCTTACCCACCCTAACATCTTCAATCCCTCTTGTCCTCTCCACCACTCGTTTAGCCCAACTCGTCTTCCCTCTCACAACTCCTGTTTCCTCCAACTCCTTTCTCCTTTATTCTCTTCTTTTCTTACCAACTATAGCTCTTCCGTCCCTCCAACTCCTTTCTACTCCAACCCCTCCCCATCATCTTCAAATTTTTTTATCCTCTTCTTACCCCAACATCTTCCATCCCTCTTGTTCTCTCCACCACTCGTTTTTGTCCAACTAATCTTCCTCCCCACAACTCTTCTTACCCACCCTAACGTCTTCCATCCTCTTATTCTCTCCACCACTTGTTTTAATCCAACTCATCTTCTCTATCCACCACTCCTCTTTCCTCCAACTACCTTTCTCCTTTATTCTCTCCTTTTCCTACCCACTCCCACAGGTTCTTCCATCCCTCCAACTCCTTTCTCCCTTTTTGTTATCCTCTTCTAACCCACCCTAACATCCATCCCTCTTGTTCTCTCCACCACTCATTTTCATCCATCTCGTCTTCCCTCTCCACCACTCCTCTTTCCTCCAACTCCCTTTCTCCTTTATTCTCTCTTTCCTTACCCACTACATCTCTTCCATCCCTCCAACTCCTTTCTCCCTCCAACCCCTCCCCCTCATCTTCCAGGTTTTGTTATCCTCTTCTTACCCATTCCAACGTCTTCAATCCCTCTTCTTCTCTCCACCACTCATTTTCATCCAACTCATCTTCCTCTCCACCACTCATCTTTCTTCCCACTCCCTTTCTCCTTTATTCTCTCCTTTTCTTACCCACAAACTCCTTTCTCCCTCCAACCCTCTCCCCTCATCTTGCTTTTCTATTATCCTCTTCTTTTTCCCACAACATCCTCTTCCATCCTCCTCGTCAACTCATCTTCCTCTCCACCACTCCTCTTTCCTCCAACTCCTTTCTCCTTTATTCTCACCTTTTTTTTACCCACCCCCAACATCTCTTCCATCCCTCCAACTCCTTTCTCCCTCCAACCCCTCTCCCTCATCTTCCTTTTGTTATCCTCTTCTTACCCACACCAATATCTTCTATCCCTCTTGCTTTCTCTCCACAGCTCGTTTTCATCGAACTCATCTTCCCTCTCCACCACTCCTTTTTCCTCCAACTCCTTTCTCCTTTATTCTCTCCTTTTCTTACCCACAATGACTCTTCCATCCCTCCAACTCCTTTCTCCTCAAACCCTCTCCTCTCATCTTCCTTTTCATTTATCCTCTTCTTTCCCACCCCATCCTCTTCCATCCCTCCTCGTCCAACTTGTTTTCCTCTCCACCACTCCTCTTTCCTCCAACTCCTTTCTCCTTTATTCCTCCTTTTCTTACCCTCCTAACAGCTCTTCCATCCTCAAATTCCTTTCTCCCTCCAACCCTCTCTCCCTCATCTTTCCCTTTTGTTATCCTCTTCTTACCTTCCCTAACATCTTCCATCCTCTTGTTCTCTCATCCGCTCGTTTTAAATTCAACACATCTTCCGTCTCCACAACTCCTCTTTCCTCCAACTCCTTTCTCCTTTATTCTCTCCTTTTCTTCCACACTTCAACAACTCTTCCATCCCTCAAAGTCCTTTTCCCTCCAACCCCTCTCCCTAATCTTCTTTTTGTTATCCTATTCTTACTCGCTTTTAACGACTTCCATCCTCTTGTTTCTCTCATCCGCTCGTTTCGTCCAACTAATCTTCCTCTCCACCACTCGTCTTTCTCGAACTCCCATTCTCCTTTATTCTCTCCTTTCCTAACCCACCCTAACAGCTCTTCCATCCCTCCATCTAGTTTCTCCCTCCAACCCCTCTCCCCACATCTTCCTTTTTGTTATCCTCTTCTTACCCATCCTAATGTCTTCCATCCCTCTTGTTCTCTCCACCGCTCGTTTTAGATCAACCGTCTTCCCTCTCCACCACTCTCTTTCCTCTAACTCCTTTATCCTTTATTCTCTCCTTTTCTTACCCACCACCAACAGCTCTTCCATCCCTCCAACTCCTTTCTCCCTCCAACTCCTCCCCACTCATCTTCCTTTTCGTTATCCTCTTCTTACCCAACCCAACATCTTGATCCTTTTGTTCTCTCCACCACTCGTTTTCGTCTAGCTCATCTTGCCTCTCACCACTCCTCATTCCTCCAACTCCTTTCTCTTTTATTCTCTCCTTTTCTTACCCACCCCCAACAGCTCTTCCATCCCTCCAACTCCTTTATCCCTCCAACCCTCCCCCTCATCTTCCTTTTTGTTATCCTCTTCTTACCCACCCTAACATCTTACATCACTCTTGTTCTCTCCATGACTCATTTTTGTCACACTCATCTTCCCTCTCCACCACTCCTCTTTCCTCCAACTCCATTCTCCTTTATTCTCTTCTTTCTAACCCACCCCAATGAGCTCTTCCATCCCTCAACTCCTTTCTCCCTCCAACCCCTCTCCCCACATCTTCCTTTTTGTAATCCTCTCTTCTTACCCACCCCTAACGTCTTCCATCCTCTTGTTCTCTCCACCACTCGTTTCGTCAACCCGTCTTTCCTCTCCACCACTCCTCTTTCCTCCAACTCCCTTTCTCCTTTATTCTCTCCTTTTCTTACGCACCACCAACAGACTCTTCCATCCCTCCAACTCCTTTCTCCTCCATTCCTCCCCCTCATCTTCCTTTTTGTTATCATCTTCTTACCCAATTGACATCTTGATCCCTCTTGTTCTCTCAACACTCGTTTCGTCAACTCATCTTCCCTATCCACCACTCCTCATTCCTCCAACTCCTTTCTCCTTTTATTCTCTCCTTTTCTTACCCACCCCAACAACTCTTCCATCCCTCCAACTCCTTTCTCCATCCAACCCCTCCCCCTCATCTTCCCTTTTTGTTATCCTCTTCTTACCCACCCGAACATCTTCCATCCCTCTTGTTCTCTCCACCACTCATTTTAAGTCAACTCATCTTCCCTCTCCACCACTCTTCTTTCCTCCAACTCCTTTCTCCTTTATTCTCTCCTTTTCTTACCCACCCCCAATAGCTCTTCCATCCCTCCAACCCCTCCGAGTCATCTTCTCTTTTTGTTATCCTCTTCTTACCCACCCGATGTCTTCCATCCTCTTGTTCTCTCCACCACTCCTCTTTCCTCCAACTCCTTTCTCCTTTATTCTCTCCTTTTCTTACCCACCCCAACATGCTCTTCCATCCCTCCAACACCTTTCTCCCTCCAACCTCTCCCCTCTCATCTCCCCTTTTTGTTATCCTCTTCTTACCCACCCTAACGTCTTCCATCCCTCTTGTTCTCTCCACCACTCGTTTTCGTCAACTCATCTTGCCTCTCCACCACTCCTCTTTCCTCTAACTCCTTTCTCCTTTATTCTCTCCTTTACTTACCCACCCCTAATAGCTCTTCCATCCCTCCAACTCCTTTCTCCCTCAACCACTCCCCCTTATCTTTTCGTTTTGTTATCCTCTTCTTACCCACCCCTAACGTCTTCCACCACTCGTTTCGTCAGTGATCTTCCTCTTCCACTCACTCCTCTTTCCTCCAACTCCCTTTCTCCTTTATTCTCTCCTTTTCTTACCCACCACCAATAGCTCTTCCATCACTCCAACTCCTTTCTCCCTCCAACCCCCCCCTCATCTCAAATTTTTGTTATCCTCTTCTTACCCACCCTAACATCTTCCATCCCTCTTGTTCTCTCCACCACTGCGTTTCAAGTCACTCAGGCTTGCCTCTCCACCACTCCTCTTTCCTCTTAACTCCATTTCTCATTTATTCTCTCCTTTTCTTACTCCACCCCAATGCTCTTCCATCCTTCAACTCCTTTCTCCTCCAACCCCTCCCCCTCATCTTCCTTTTGTTATCCTCTTCTTACCCACCCAACGTCTTCCATCCTCTTGTTCTCTTCACCACTCCTTTTCGTCTAACTCATATTTCCTCTCCACCACTCCTCTTTCCTCCAACTCCTTTCCCTTTATTATCTCCTTTTCTTACCCACCCATGATAGCTCTTCCATCCCATGACTCCTCCCCCTCATCTTCCTTTTTGTTAACCTCTTCTTACCCACCCCAACGTCTTCCATCCCTCTTGTTCTCTCCACCACTCATTTTCATCCATCTGCGTCTTCCCTATCCACCACTCCTTTATTCTCTCCTTTTACTTACCCCAACACTCTTCCATCCCTCCAACTCCTTTATCCTCTTCTTACCCACCCCAACGTCTTCCATCCCTCTTGTTCTATCCACCACTCGTTTTCATCCAACTCATCTTTCTCCTTTATTCTCTCTTTTTCTTACCCCCAATAGCTCTTCCATCCCTCCAACTCCTTTATCCTCTTCTTACCCATTCAACGTATTCCATCCCTCTTGTTCTCTCCACCACTCATTTTCATCCAACTCGTCTTCCCTCTCCACCACTCCTCTTTCCTCCAACTCCTTTCTCCTTTATTCTCTCCTTTATTATCTCCTTGTCTTATCCCCACAGCTCTACCATCCCTCCAACTACCTTATCCTCTTCTTACCCACCCAACGTCTTCCATCCCTCTTGTTTCAGTATACCACTCGTTTTCATCTAACTCATCTTTCTCCTTTATTCTCTCCTTTTCTTACCCCCAATGACTCTTCCATCCCTCCAACTCCTTTATCCTCTTCTTACCCACCCCAACGTCTTCCATCCCTCTTGTTCTCTCAACCACTCGTTTTCATCTAACTCGTCTTCCTCTCCACCACTCCTCTTTCATCCAACTCCCTTTCTCCTTTATTCTCTCTTTTCTTACCCCCAATGACTCTTCCATCCCTCTAACTCCTTTGTCCTCTTCTTACCCACTAACATCTTCGATCCCTCTTGTTCTCTCCACCACTAATTTTAGTCAACTCGTCTTCCTCTCAACCACTCCTCTTTCCTCCAACTCCTTTTTCCTTTATTCTCTCCTTTTCTTACCCACTACTGACTCTTCCATCCCTCCAACACCTCCCCCTCATCTTCCAGTTTTTGTTATCCTCTTCTTACCCACCCAACGTCTTCCATCCCTCTTGTTCTCTCGACCACTCGTTTTCGTCAACTCATCTTCCCTCTCCACCACTACTCTTTCCTCCAACTCCCTTTCTCCTTTATTCTCTCCTTTTCTTACCCACAACAACTCTTCCATCCCTCGATTCATTTCTCCCTCAAACTCATTTCTCCCTCAGCCCCTCTCCCCTCATCTTCACTTTTTCATTATCCTCTTCTTTCCCACCCCATCCTCTTCCATCCCTCCTCATCAACTCGTCTTCCCTCTCCACCACTCCTCTTTCTTCCAACTTCCTTTCTCCTTTATTCTATGCTTTTTCTTACCCACCCCAGCTGACTCTTCAATCCCTCCAACTCCTTTCTCCCTCCAAACCCTCTCCCCTCATCTTCCCTTTTTGTTATCCTCTTCTTACCCACCCTAACATCTTATCCCTCTTGTTCTCTCCACCAGCTCATTTTTCGTCAGAACTCATCTTCCCTCTCCACCACTCCTTTTTTCCTCCAACTCCTTTCTCCTTTATTCTCTCCTTTTCTTACCCACAACAACTCTTCCATCCCTCAACTCCTTTCTCCTCCAACCACTCTCCTCTCATCTTCCCTTTTCTGGTTATCCTCTTCTTTCCCACCCCATCCTCTTCCATCCCTCCTCGTCAAACTCGTCTTCCCTCTCCACCACTCCTATTTCCTCCACTCCTTTCCCTTTATTACCTCCTTTTCTTACCACCCCAAACAAAGCTCTTCCATCCCTCAAAGTCCTTTCTCCTCTAAACCCTCTCCCCTCATCTTCCTTTTTGTTATCCTCTTTTTCACCTTTGACATCTTCCATCCCTCTTGTTCTCTCATCGCTGTTTTAGTCAACACGTCTTCCCTCTCCACAACTCCTCTTTCCTCCAACTCCTTTCTCCTTTATTCTTTCCTTTTCTTCCCCACCCCAATGACTCTTCCATCCCTCAAAGTCCTTTCTCCCTCAACCCTCTCTCCTCATCTTCCTTTTTGTTATGCTTATTCTTACACCTTCTAACGACTTCCATCCCTCTTGTTCTCTCATCCGCTCATTTTTCGTCCAACTCATCTTCCCTCTCCACCACTCCTCTTTCCTCGAACTCCCATTCTACTTTATTCTCTCCTTTCCTAACCCACCCCAAACATCTCTTCCATCCCTCCAACTCCTTTCTCCCTCCAACCCTCTCCCCACATCTTCCTTTTGTTATCCTCTTCTTACCCACCCTAACATCTTCCATCCCTCTTGTTATCTCCATAGCTGTTTTTGTCAACCCGTCTTCCTTCCTCATTTATTCTCTCCTTTTTTACCCACCATGCAACAGCTCTTCCATCCCTCCAACTCCTTTCTCCTCCAACTACCCCCCTCATCTTCCTTTTTGTTATCCTCTTCTTACCTAACCTAACATCTTCAATCCCTCTTGTTCTCTCCAACACTCGTTTTAAATCAGACTCATATTGCCTCTCCACCACTCCTCATTCCTCCAACTCCTTTCTCCTTTATTCTCTCCTTTTCTTACCCACCCCCAGCGACTCTTCCATCCCTCCAACTCCTTTCTCCCTCCAACCCGCCCCCCTCATCTTCCTTTTTGTTATCCTCTTCTTACCCACTAACATCTTCCATCCCTCTTGTTCTCTCCACTCACTCATTTTCGTCAACTCATCTTCCCTCTCCACCACTCCTCTTTCCTCCAACTCCTTTCTCCTTTATTCTCTCATTTTTTTACCCACCCCCAATAGCTCTTCCATCCTCAACTCCTTTCTCCCTCGATCCCTCGTTTCGCCTCATCTTCCTTTTTGTTATCATCTTCTTACCCACCCTAACGTCTTCCATCCCTCTTGTTCTCTACACCACTCGTTTTGGCCCAACTCATCTTGCCTCTCCACCACTCCTCTTTCCTCTAACTCCCTTTCTCCTTTATTCTCTCTTTTTCTTACCCACCCCAATAGCTCTTCCATACCTCCAACTCCTTTCTCCCTCCGCCCTCATCTTCCTTTTTGTTATCTCTTCTTACCCACCCCAACGTCTTCCATCCTATTGTTCTCTCCACCACTCCTCTTTCCTCCAACTCCTTTCTCCTTTATTCTCTCCTTTTCTTACCCACTCCCAAACAACTCTTCCATCCCTCCAACACCTTTCTCCCTCCAACCCTCCCCCTCATCTCCCCTTTTTGTTATCCTCTTCTTACCCACCCCAACATCTTCCATCCCTCTTGTTCTCTCCACCACTCGTTTTCGTCAATTCATCTTGCCTCTCCACCACTCCTCTTTCCTCTAACTCCCTTTCTCCTTTATTCTCTCCTTTTTTACCCACCCCCAATGACTCTTCCATCCCTCCGACTCCTTTCTCCCTCATCCCTCCCCCTTATCTTCCCTTTTTGTTATCCTCTTCTTACCCACCCAACGTCTTCCATCCCTCTTATTCTTTCCACCACTCGTTTTCGTCAACTCATCTTCCTCTCACCACTGGACTCTTTCCTCCAACTCCTTTCTCCTTTATTCTCTCCTTTTCTTACCCACCCCAATAGCTCTTCCATAACTCCACTCCTTTCTCCTCAGACCCCTCCCCCTCATCTCAAGTTTTGTTATCCTCTTCTTACCCACCACAACATCTTCCATCCTCTTGTTCTCTCCACCACTCGTCTTCTTCCAACTCATCTTGCCTCTCCACCACTCCTCTTTCCTCTAACTCCCTTTCTCATTTATTCTCTCCTTTTCTTACCCACCCCCAATGACTCTTCCATCCCTCCAACTCCTTTCTCCCTCTAACCCCTCCCCCTCATCTCAAGTTTTTGTTATCCTCTTCTTACCCACCACAACATCTTCCATCCTCTTGTTCTCTCCACCACTCGTCTTCTTCCAACTCATCTTGCCTCTCCACCACTCCTCTTTCCTCTAACTCCTTTCTCATTTATTCTCTCCTTTTCTTACCCACCCCCAACAGCTCTTCCATCCCTCCAACTCCTTTCTCCCTCCAACCCTCCCCCTCATCTTCCCTTTTTGTTATCCTCTTCTAACCCACCCAACGTCTTCCATCCCTCTTGTTCTCTCCACCACTCGTTTTTCGTCAACTCATCTTCCCTCTCCACCACTCCTCTTTCCTCCAACTCCTTTCTCCTTTATTATCTCCTTTTCTTACCCACCCACAATAGCTCTTCCATCCCTCGAACCTCTCCCCCTCATCTTCCCTTTTTGTTATCCTCTTCTTACCCTAACGTCTTCCATCCCTCTTGTTCTCTCCACCACTCATTTTCATCCAACTCGTCTTCCCTATCCACCACTCCTCTTTCCTCCAACTCCTTTCTCATTTATTCTCTCCTTTTCTTACCCCCAACAACTCTTCCATCCCTCCAACTACTTTATCCTCTTTTTACCCACCCCAACGTCTTCCATCCCTCTTGTTTGGCATCCACCACTCGTTTTCATCAAACTCGTCTTTCTCCTTTATTCTCTCCTTTTTCTTACCCCCAACAACTCTTCCATCCCTCCAACTCCTTTATCCTCTTCATACCCACCCCAACGTCTTCCATCCCTCTTCTTCTCTCCACCACTCCTTTTTGTCCAACTTGTCTTCCTCTCCACCACTCCTCTTTCCTCCAACTCCTTTCTCCTTTATTCTATCCTTTTCTTACCCCCAATGACTCTTATCCCTCTAACTCCTTTGACCTCTTCTTACCCACCCTAATGTGTTCCATCCCTCTTGTTCTCTCCACCACTCGCTTTTTTTTGTCCAACTTGTCTTCCCTCTCCACCACTCCTCTTTCCTCCAACTCCTTTCTCCTTTATTCTCTCCTTTTCTTACCCCAATGACTCTTCCATCCCACTAACTCCTTCGTCCTCTTCTTACCCACCCCAACGTCTTCCATCCTCTTGTTCTCTCCACCACTCCTCTTTCCTCCTTTATTCTCTCCTTTACTTACCCACAACAACTCTTCCATCCCTCCAACCCTCCATCCCTCTTGTTCTCTCGACCACTCGTTTTCATCTAACTCGTCTTCCCTCTCCACCACTCCTCTTTCCTCCAACTCCCTTTCACCTTTATTCCTCCTTTTCTTACCCCAATAGCTCTTCTATCACTCAAACTCCTTTCTCCCTCCAACCCTCCCCCTCATCTTCCTTTGTGTTATCCTCTTCTTACCCACCCTAATATCTTCCATCCTCTTGTTCTCTCCACCACTCGTTTTTGTCGACTTGTCTTCCTCTCCACCACTCCTCTTTCCTCCAACTCCTTTCTCCTTTATTCTCTCGTTTTCTTACCCACAAACAACTCTTCCATCCCTCCAACTCATTTCTCCCTCCACCCCTCTCCCCTCATCTTCCCTTTTCGTTATGCTCTTCTTTCCCACCCCATCCTCTTCCATCCCTCCTCATCAACTCGTCTTCCCTCTCCACCACTCCTCTTTCCTCTAACTCACTTTCTCATTTATTCTCTCGCCTTTTCTTACCCATCCACAACAGAACTCTTCCATCCCTCCAACTCCTTTCTCCTCCAAGCCCCTCCCCCTCATCTTCCCTTTTTGTTATCCTCTTCTTACCCACCCGATTGTCTTCCATCCTCTTGTTCTCTGCACCACTCGTTTTTGTCCAACTTTTCTTCCCTCTTCACCACTCCTCTTTCCTCCAACTCCCTTTCTCCTTTATTCTCTCCTTTTCTTACCTGACTCTTCCATCCCTCCTCATCCAACTCGTCTTCCCTCTCCACCACTCCTCTTTCCTATAACTTCCTTTCTCCTTTATTCTCGCCTTTTCTTACCCACCCACAACAGACTCTTCCATCCCTCCAACTCCTTTCTCCCTCCAACCCCTCCCCCTCATCTTCCCTTTTTGTTATTCTCTTCTTACCCACCCGAATGTCTTCCATCCCTCTTGTTCTCTCCACCACTTGTTTTTGTCCAACTTTTCTTCCCTCTTCACCACTCCTCTTTCCTCTAACTCCCTTTCTCCTTTATTATCTCCTTTTCTTACCCACAACAACTCTTCAATCCCTCCAACTCATTTCTCCTTCAACCCCTCTCCCTCATCTTCCCTTTTTTATTATCTCTTCTTTCCCACCCCATCCTCTTCCATCCCTCCTCATCCAACTCGTCTTCCCTCTCCACCACTCCTCTTTCCTCTAACTCCCTTTCTCCTTTATTCTCTCCTTTTCTTACCCACAACAACTCTCAATCCCTCCAACTCATTTCTCCCTTCAACCCTCTCCCCTCATCTTCCTTTCTTTTATCCTCTTCTTTTCCACCCCATCCTCTTCCATCCCTCCTCATCCAACTCGTCTTCCCTCTCCACCACTCCTCTTTTCCTCTAACACCCTTTCTCCTTTATTCTCTCCTTTTCTTACCCACAACAACTCTTCCATCCCTCCAACTCATTTCTCCCTCCATCCCCTCTCCCCCATCTTCCTTTTCTATTATCCTATTCTTTCAACCACATCCTCTTCCATCCCTCCTCATCAACTCTGTCTTCTCCCTCCAACCCCTCTCCCTCATCTTCCCTTTTCGTTATCCTCTTCTTTTTCCCACCCCATCCTCTTCCATCCCTCCTCATCCAACTCGTTTTCCATCTCCACCACTCCTCTTTCCTCTAACTCCTTTCTCCTTTATTCTCTCCCTCCAACTCATTTCTCCTTCACCCCTCTCTCCCTCATCTTCCCTTTCTTTTATCCTCTTCTTTCCCACCCCATCCTCTTCCATCCCTCCTCATCCAACTCGTCTTCCCTCTCCACCACTCCTCTTTCTCTAACACCCTTTCTCCTTTATTCTCTCCTTTTCTTACCCACAACAACTCTTCCATCCCTCCAACTCATTTCTCCCTCCATCCCCTCTCCCCCATCTTCCCTTTTATTATCCTATTCTTTCCACCCGGATCCTCTTCCATCCCTCCTCATCCAACTCGTCTTCTCCCTCCAACCCCTCTCCTCATCTTCCTTTTCGTTATCCTCTTCTTTCCCACCCCATCCTCTTCCATCTCCACCACTCCTCTTTCCTCTAACTCCCTTTCTCCTTTATTCTCTCCTTTTCTTACCCACCCCACAACAACTCTTCCATCCCTCCAACTCATTTCTCCCTCCAACCCCTCTCCCCTCATCTTCCTTTTCTATTATCCTCTTCTTTCCCACCACATCCTCTTCCATCCCTCCTCATCCAACTCGTCTTCTCCCTCCAACCCCTCTCCCTCATCTTCCCTTTTCGTTATCCTCTTCTTTCCCACCCCATCGTCTTCCATTCCTCTTGTTCTCTCCATAGCTTGTTTTTCCAACTCGCCGTCCCTCTCCTCCACTCCTCTTTCCTCCAACTCCTTTCTCCTTTATTCTCTCCTTCTTTTACCTACCCCAACAACTCTTCCATCCCTCCAACCCCTCTCCCCTCAACTTCCTTTTTCGTTATCCTCTTCTTTCCCCCCCATCCTCTTCCATCCCTCCTCATCCAACTCGTCTTCTCCCTCCAACCCCTCTCCCCTCATCTTCCCTTTCGTTATCTCTTCTTTGCCACCGCATCCTTCCATCCCTCCTCATTCAACTCATCTTCCCTCTCGCACCACTACTCTTTCCTCTAACTCCCTTTCTCCTTTATTCTCGCCTTTTCTTACCCACCCCCAACACTCTTCCATTCCTCCAACTCCTTTCTCCTCCAAACCCTCTCCCTCATCTTCCCTTTTTGTTATCTTCTTCTTACCCACCCTAATGTCTTCCATCCTCTTGTTCTCTCCACAACTCATTTTCATCTAACTCGTTTTCCTCTCCACCGCTCCTCTTTCCTCCAACTCCATTTCTCCTTTATTCTATCCTTTTCTTACCCAAACTCCTCTCCCCTCATCTTCCCTTTTTGTTATCTTCTTCTTACCCACCCCAATGTCTTCCATCCCTCTTGTTCTCTCCACCGCTCGTTTTCCCTCCACCGCCTCCTCTTTCCTCCAACTCCTTTCTCCTTTATTCTATCCTTTTTTACCAAACTCCTCTCCCTCATCTTCCTTTTTTGTTATCTCTTCTTAGCCACCCTAACGTCTTCCATCCCTCTTGTTCTCTCCACCGCTCATTTTCCAACTCGTCTTCTCTCTCCACCACTCCTCTTTCTCGAACTCCTTTCTCCTTTATTCTCGCCATTTCTTACCCACCCCAACAGCTCTTCCATCCCTCCAACTCCTTTTCTCCTCCAAACGCTCTCCACTCATCTTCCTTTTTGTTATCTTCTTCTTACCCACCCTAACGTTTTCCATCCCTCTTGTTCTCTCCACAACTCATTTTCATCTAACTCATTTTCCTCTCCACCGCTCCTCTTTCCTCCAACTCCTTTTCTCCTTTATTCTATCCTTTTCTTACCCAAACTCCTCTCCCCTCATCTTCCTTTTTTGTTATCCTCTTCAGTAGCCACCCTAACGTCTTCCATCCTCTTGTTCTCTCCACCACTCGTTTTCGTCCAACTCGTCTTCTCCCTCCACCACTCCTCTTTCCTCCAACTCCTTTCTCCTTTATTCTCTCCTTTTTTACCCACCCCAACAACTCTTCCATCCCTCCAACCCCTTTCCTCATCTTCCCTTTTTGTTATCCTCTTCTTACCCCCCCCAACGTCTTCCATCTCTCTTGTTCTCTCCACCGCTCGTTTTCATCCAACTCATCTTCCCTCTCCACCACTCCTCTTTTCTCCAACTCCCTTTCTCCTTTATTCTCTCATTTTCTTACCCACCCCAACAACTCTTCCATCCCTCCAACCCCTTTCTCCCTCTAACCCTCTCTCCCCTCATCTTCCCTTTTTGTTATCCTCTTTTATCCACCGCTCGTTTTGGTCCAACTCATCTTCCTCTCCTCTTCACACCCAACACAACCTCCTCTCTCTCTCTTTTCTTCTTACGCACCCCAACAACTCTTCCATCCCTAGCCTTTTCCACCCCTCCTCTTTCCCTCCAACCACTCTCCCCTCATTTTTCTCTCTCCTCTCCTCTTCGTTCATCTTCTCCCTCCTCTTCTCTCCACCGCTCGTTTTCAGCATCTTCCCTCTCTTCCATCTCACCACTAATCCTCTTTCCTTCAACTCCTTTCTCGCTCTCTTCTTTTTTTCCAACCCCTTTCTCCCTCTAACCCCTCTCTCCCTCATCTTCCTTTTTGTTATCCTCTTTTATCCACCGCTCGTTTTCGTCAACTCATCTTCCCTCTCCTCTTCACACCCAACACAACCTCCTCTCCTCTCTTTTCTTCTTACGCACCCCAACAACTCTTCCATCGCCTTTTCTCCACCCTCCTCTTTCCCTCCAACTACTCTCCCCTCATTTTTCTCTCCTCCCTCTCTCTTCGTTCATCTTCTCCCTCTAACCCCTCTCCAACTTCTTCCCCATCGCAACCTCTTCCATCCCTCCTTTTTCTCCACCGCTCGTTTTCCTCATCTTCCCTCTCTTCCATCTCACCACCCAGTGCTCTTTCCTTCAACTCCCTTTCTACTCTCTTCTCTTTTTTTTCTTATCCATCTCCAATACCTCTTCCATCCCTCCAACTCCTTTCTCCCTCCAACCCCTCTCCAACTTCTTCCCCACCCCAACCTCTTCTCTCCACCGCTCGCTTCCCCAACTCCCTTTACCTCCACTTTCCTCCTCTCCTTTCCCATCCTTCCCTACTCCAACCTCTTACATCCCTCCTCTTCTCTCCACCACTCGTTTTCGACATCTTCCTCTCTTCCATCTCACCACCAATCCTCTTTCCTTCAACTCCCTTTCTGCTCTCTCTTTCTTTTTTCTTATCCACCCCCAATACATCTTCCATCCCTCCAACTCCTTTCTCCTCCCCCTCTCCAACTTCTTCCCCACCCCAACTCCCTTTACCTTCACTTCCTCCTCTCGCTTCCCCAACTCGCTCTTTATCCCTATCCACCCCATCATCCTTTCCATCCTTCTCTTTCCTCAACCTCTTCGCTATCCCTCCTCTTTCTCCACCCCATTTGCTATAAAATTTTCAAGAATCTCTTCCATCATTAAAACATTACAATTTTGTATATTTCAATTAAATGATTTCACTAAAAGTGTATAACTATCTTTGATGAGTAATAATAAATAATTTAAAAACATATTTGTACTTTATTAAAAATGAAGAAAATAACATTTTAATTATCCCTCCAACTTTAAAATTTTGAAAAATTAAAAATAAATAAAAATACAAAATAACAATATAAACACACACTCCCCTCAAAGATGTACACTTTAAAATTTTGAAAAATTAAAAATAAATAAAATACAAAATCAATATTCACACACACTTTTCCTCAAAACTCCATAGCTATCCAACCCTCCTCTTTTCCCCATTTGCTATAAAATTTGTCAAGAATTAAACCATAATAAAATCATTAAAAATTAGGTGCCAAATTTACAATAAATGATTAAATCACTAAAAGTTATAACTATCTATGATGATGTTTAATTAATTTAAAAACATGGTTTGTAATCTTTTAAAAATGAAGAAAATAACATTTGTTACTATCACCATTAAAAAAAAAAACACTTTAAAATTTTGCAAAAAATTCAAAATAAATAAAAATACAAAATAACAATATAAACACACACACACCCCTCAAAGATGTACACTTTAAAATTTTGAAAAATTAAAAATAAATAAAAATACAAAATAACAATACAAACACACACACCCCTCAAAGATGTCCATAGCCATCTTGAGGGTTTTGGAGGGCCTTTTCGGCCTCCCACAGAAAGCATTTTTTTTATTAATTAAAAATAATAATAATACAATAATTGCCCAAAAAAATGTAGGTGCCAAATTTACATAACCCGTCTAACACAACTTGAAAGCATCACAATTTGAAGACTTCAAAACCTGCAGTTTTGTGATGTTTCAATTGCTTTAAAACGCGGTGGTTTCAATATTTCCACATCAGCAAGGGAACTCCCAACAACGGCATCCATCTCCAATCCAGATTAACGAGCAGAGCCTGCTCCAGTAGCAGCAAACGCCTTCATAATAGTGGAATAGATTGCATTTGCCTAAAAGGATTCCAATGCCGTTTCCTCGTACCCATTCCATCCATGAAAGAACATTTCTCTCGGGCATTTCGTCAAACATTTTGCATGCATCCAAATCGATCCCTTGTTTCCAATACATATCAATGAGGGCACTGTGCAGAACAACACTTTAAAATTGCTATGAAACTCCTTCCATGCTTCAGAGCCGAGAGGGCAGCACAAGCCTTCTCAACACTTTAAAATTGCTCACTTTTATCTTCATCTTGGTTGCATGAGACGAAAGAGTTTCAGCGCCTCCTCTGCTTTCCCACATCGAACATAGACTCCAATCATGACACTAAATTTCGCTGAGACATTCTATCAAACATATTGCGTGCATCATCGATATTTTCAGATTTGTCACACTGCAAAAGAATAAATGGCATCATACCGAAGACCTTTAATAATAATGGAGAAACATATTAAATCACAACGAATGTGATAGAGGATACATTCTTACTCCAGAACTTAAGCATACAACGTTGGCAAACCATTGTTAAAACTTACTGCATCCCTTCACTTCACTATCAATGATCAAGAAACAAGGAGTGCCTCCTGTGAAAGGCTGCAACTCCAAGCTGGAAACAGAATATATATTTACCTTTTAAAGTCAAAACTAGAGCAGGACATGTGCTTACCTTTTTAAACCTTCAATCCACACCCTCTGCAGTGACATCAGTGTAAAATGCATCCAAACCAATCCACAAAAGCAGGGCACTGTTACAGGAAACAGAACATTTGACCTTGTCGAGTGAAGATTACATAAAATTAGAGGCTCAAAGATCATGCAAAGAGACTATAAACATCTAATAAATAGTCAGAAATCACTCTAATCAGCACTTTAGGCTAAACCTTGCAATATTGATAGATTCAGAAAGACCCGATCAGCATACAATGTGCCCAGAAATCACTCTAATCAGCACTCTAAGCCAAACTTTTCAATATTTATAGATTCAGAAAGACTGGGAAGGAAACTATATTCAATATATTTTAATTAAATCTAGGTTTAATCAACGTATAAAGCCTCGGCTTTAACCTAGAATGGGCAATGAGACTGAGAAAAATATATCTACATTGGCTGAAAAAGTATACAATGGGAGTGTTTAGTGCATTTCCAATAAAATGATGCACAACTGGAGTAAAAAAGGGAACGTAGTAGAAGCCATTCCAACCCAAAACCAGAAAAAACAGCGGTGTCGTATGCTGTCATGACATCAAAAGAGGGTGTTTAGAAAATAAGCATTGAATGATCTTAACTCATCTATCTGTGTATGTGAATAATGTGAATATGAAGATTTGAATTAATATGCATGATCTTGTTAGTGATATACTTGTCACTGTTTTTCTAAAGGCTTGGCAAAATCGGGTGTTTAATCTATTAAAATAAAAATATCTTTCCAAAATAAATATCGGCACATATCATTCCGTAGCAAGTTATACAAAATTATTATACTTCAAATTTGTGAATCTCTGTATATATAATTTAAATTCTTACAACAAAATGATTTCAATACATGAGACATTGATTACTGAAGAATTCCAAACACGAGGAACACAAAATAAATGAAAGGGATTTCGTATAAAAGGGATTGATCACAACTAGAGTCAGAGGACTCTGCAGCAGTACCATATGATCATGCAGATTTTGAGGATCTGCTCTGCTCTGTTACGAACCAACTTTAAAAAGAAAACAAAAAATACATAGCATAACCGACTTTAAGTAAAAGAAGAAGCAACTTACCATTCCACTGTAGCAATTCGATTTTTACGAGCCAGGGTTTGAACGCCTCCTCTGCTTTCCCACACCGAACATAGACTCCAATCATGACATTCCATGACACTAAATTTCACTGATACATTTTATCAAACATATCGCGTGCATCATCGATATTTTCAGACTTGCTGTACAACTGAACAAGTTTAGTTTGGAGAAGGACGTCTGAGTGTAATCCAGTTTTAATGGCTTTGGATTTGTCACGCTGCAAAAAGAATAAATGGCATCTTACTAAAGACCTTTAATATTTATAGAGAAGCATATTAAATCACAACGAATGTGATAGAATTTGGCAAACCATGTGTTAAAACTTACTACACGCCTTCCTGTACAGTAGCCTTGGCATCCTCCACTTTGCTATCAATCTGTTGCCAACCAGCGTCAATGATCAAAAACGAGGAGTGCCTCCCTGTGAAAGGCTGCAATGTAAAAAGTTCGTCATAAGGAAACAAACTAAATCCTCTGCAACTCCAAGCTGCAACTCAAAACTAGAGCAGGAGATGTGCTTACCTTTTTAAACCTTCTATCCACACCCTCTGTAGCGACATCACTGTAAAATCCATCCAAACCAATCCACAAAAGCAGGGCACTGTTACAGGAAACAGAACATTTAACCCTGACGAGTGAAGATTACATAAAATTAGAGGCAAAAAGATCATGCAAACAGACTATAAACATCTAATAAATAGTCAGAAATCACTCTAATCAGCACTTTAGGCTAAACCTTGCAATATTGATACATTCAGAAAAACCCGATCAGCATACAATATGCCCAGAAATCACTCTAATCAGCACTCTAGGCCAAACTTTGCAATATTGATAGATTCAGAAAGACTGTGAAGGAAACTATATTCAATATATTTTAATTAAATCTAGGTTTAATCTAGGTATAAAGCCTCGCCAGTGACCTAGAATGGGCAATGGGACTGGAGAAAAATACATATACATTGGCTGAAAAAGTATACAATGGGAGTGCCTAGTGCATTTCCAATAAAATGATGCACAACTGGAGTAAAAAGGGGAACGTAGTAGAAGCCATTCCAACCCAAAACCAGAAAAAACAGTGGTGTCCTATGCTGTCATGACATCAAAAGAGAGTGTTAAGAAAATAAGCATTGAATGATCTTAACTCATCTATCTATCTGTGTATGTGAATAATGTGAATATGAAGATCTGAACTGATATGCATGACCTTGTTAGTGATATTCTTGTCCCTGTTTTTTTCTTAAGGCTTTGTAAAATCGGGTGTCTGATCTATTCTAACAAAAACATCTTTCCAAAATAAATATCGGCACATATCATTCCATAGAAAGTTATACAAAATTATTATACTTCAAATTTGTGAATCTCTGTATATATAATTTAAATTCTTACAACAAAATGATTTCTATACATGAGGCATTGATTACTGAAGAATTCCAAAAACGAAGAACAAAAATGAATGAAAGGGGCTTTTGTATAAACAGCATCTGATTGATCACAACTAGAGTCAGGGGACTCTGCAGCAGTACCATACGATCATGCAGATTTTGAGGATCTGCTGATCTGCTCTGTTACGAACCAAACAAAAAGAAAACAAAAAAATACATAGCATAACCGACTTTAAGAGAAAGAAGAAGCAACTTCAACTAACCAAGGTTTGAATGCCATACCACTGAAACAATCCGATTGTTCTGGAACAGCCATACAGCCATGGTAACGGCAGGTCTTGTGTTAAGTAGCATGCTCTAAAACCATACCAGAGAAGAGCATACATCTGAACCATGTCACTTCTTTTCCCACTCCTTCCATTACAGATTCATGAGAGATGAATGCACAAAACAACTCCATTTATAACCCCGAATATCTTCAACGGCGCAATTTCAATGCTGTCTACATGACGATGACTGATTTTTTTACCGTTTGGAATATAACGGAGGATGTACCACACTCTGTGTTTTAATGGATCTTCAAAGATTTGGTGTTCTTATAGGTCGGTGTTGCATCTTCCATGTCTTCCAACGGAACGGAATTGGCTTCCAACGGCACAAATCGCAGTTGTCTGGGAATTTGTCAGATAAGATATTCTGGCAACTGACAAATATATTTTACCGTTCCATTAACTTTATATTTGTCTGTTCATTGTAATTATCCAATGGTCCGTTGATGGATTTGTTCATTGTATACCAAGGTCCAACGTGTAGTTGCACGGACATAAGGTGCAATTGTTACACCAATAGCCAAATATGAGGCGTCACCCTATTGAAGGATTTGGTCACCTAGATCTATCAAATTTCCATGGTGAATGGAGGTTAGTAAATACAATGCCTTGGACCATCACATTATCATTGTATCAAACAAATTACTATATTTTTATTCACCAAGTTTGATTTATATTATCATAGATGGTTTGAAAAAGCCTAATCAGAGGGGGGGCTAATTAGTTTGACTAAAAAGTCCCCTAGAAGTTTCCAAATGACTGAATTTAGATGTGGGAATGCATGTATATGAAATATAAAAATCGACATAAGTAGCATGATCTATAAGGATTTTTTGAGTCATAAAAGTAAATCCAATATGTATTGAGGATGCATGTATCGCTTAGGTAGTAAGGAGGAGAGGGGAAAGTTGAGCAAGAAAATATACTCATCTTGAAATCTTCGACTATTTTCTTTATCTTTTCTCGTGGGGAAGTGACCAAAAAGGTTATGTGAAGTTTTCAAAGCTCTTATTTTGCTAGGTTTCAGGAGTATGTTTGAAAATATGAGGCATTATTCAAAAGAAAAGTAAAATAAACATTTTCCATTACCCATTAATGGTCTACAATACCCTATTTTCATGTATTTGTCTATTGTATTTATATAATGGACCATTAGACAGATTTATTATTTATTTTTTCTTTTTATAAATCATCTTGTTGTCATGTTTTGGATGTTACTATTTCGATACATTAATACTCTCAACTATATTAAAATATCCATTATCCACTAAATATTATAATGGTGAGATTTACTTCATGGCATCTTGCTAATTTAAAGGTTAATTATAATGAAAAAGTACAGAGAACATTGAAAAATACATAATTTAAGGGAGTAGTTAGAATCGAATTACTTAAAAGGAAAGTACATAAATATGTATGTAAGGTGCTAATAGACTATAATAATAGTTGGATGCATGAAGAGAGAAGAGGGAAATCAAACACGTACCTAACATGAAAATATTGTAGAAAATAGCAAGTAGCAGGGATTTCTTTGTGACGAGAATGTGTGCAAATGAAAAATGTGGAGAAGCCATTAGAACTAGAGCCAATCGATACATTGTATGCCCAGATGTTGGGAAAGAATATCCAATCACCCACTTGTAATTCATAAATCCAACTTGATTGGTGAGCACGGTATCCAAAGAGCCACACATCGGCTAAATATTGTGGAGGGATAGTTAGGAAGGATTTTAGGTTAAATTTGAATGACATTTAGATATTTTTCATGATTTTAGATGTAATATACTAGAATATATTTGAAATGAATGTCTCTCACAACATGTATAATTGAAATATGAAAGTTATGAAAGTTACTTATATATATATATATATATATATATATATATATATATATATATATATATATATATATATATATATATATAATTAGTGGTGTATAAGACAACATTTTTGCTTTCTTGTAGAGAAATATTGTAAAACTACTATCACCTAAACAATTGTTTGATAAGCATAGGTGGCCATCAAACTTAACTCCTCGACCTCCCACATGCCAATATAACAAAGATTAGAGCAACGTGGAATGCACATAAGAGGCAATCATTTAATACTTGGATGGTTGTACAAAAATAATTCATGGAGCCATATATTCCATCATTGATCTTGTAATATCTCACCTTACCTTACACTTGCTGATAACATTCGTAACTCAGAGAAAATTATTACTCAACAAAGTAATTCCCTAGTTCATTGATGACCAAGTTATTAGTGAAATGTGCATGCAAGGAAGCTTAAACCATAGTAGTTACATATATAAAGTGAGTTCTTGAGCTGAAATACCTTGTTGTTAATGATAGAAGGATTGGGCAACCCTAATCTAGAAGTTATCTCGAAAAATCATTCTATGGTCAGTAATGACAATACTCTAAATGTGTGGATGCTTGATTCCATTTCCTATAAGAAATAACAAGCTAGGAATTATAATACATGTACATTGCATGATCGACAAAAATGGATATATTTAATCTATCATGACCCCGTACTAGAACCAATTATCCGTAAACTTAGCAGAAATTAACTCCACTAAAATATTGTTTACCTAGATGATAAAAATCAGGTATGAAATTTGATCCAATGTGTTTTAAAATCTGATTTAAAAATGAATGGAAACACTCATATCAGTTAACCCACTAAACCATTCAAGATCCCATCATCACCCAATTTTACGATGAGTGTCGTTACTGATTTTTAATATGTAATATTATGATTAAATAACTGATTAAAAGTGGAAAATAAAATTAGAAATCAGAATGTAATCAACGAGAAAAAATGACACCAAAACTTGATAACAAAGTTCGGCATACAAGCCTACGTCTCTGGGTTCATACGAACCGATCTATTAAAATTTGCTAAAATTACAAGTACAATAACCCTTACAATCAACAATATAGATCACAACCTGTAAAATGTACTTTCAGACCTTCGGAGAACTCTGACAGTGCTCAGTAAACGTCCTCCACCTTCCCGAAGTACTTTTTCGAGGTTACTCCTTTGAAATTCCGCAAATAGTAACTTTCACTGTGCAAAAATTCATCACAAAATCTCCAAAATGGAAAATGGATTTCACCACTAGGAGCGTAATTGAATTTTGAACAAGTTTCTAGTTGTGCTTGAAGCCTGATTTTTCCTTTAAAGGCTTTAAATTTGCAGATTTCTCCAAACTGGTCTAATTTTCCTATGTCCACAATCTACTCACAAAGCTTCTTTATATAGAAACGAGCTCAACTAAAAACTCATCGAGCCACTTGGTGCATCTGCTGGGCACATGGAGTCAGGGTATGTCGTCACGAAATCGACTCCCCACCACTCAAACCTTTTTAATTTGTTATATGTGGGTAAAATCCCATATTTTCGGGAAAGAATATTATCTTTAGCCTTTATAAAGGCTCATACCATCATAGATCATGTGGCTGAGGCCACGTATCACTTCTTTCGGTGAGGTTATTGTGTAAAGTGGCCGGGAGATGTTCCATACGTATGCCGAGTTTAAAAGTGGTCGTGCAAGTTGTATAACCACGGTGGCATTAACTTGTATGATGAGATGGATGGCCACAAGGATGGTGGTATAAATGCCACGCATATGTAACTCGCCAAACAGTTAGACTGCAATATAGCTCGCTGACTTGATAAGTTCTAGCTCGGTCCAATGCAATGAGAAACTCTCTGAGCTGTCCAACCGAGCTGGATCGGTAAACAATATAACAATGAAATGTAATACAAAGCCTTTCATATAGTGTGATAACGCCCCTCCGTCAAAAGAGTGTGTCAATCATGGATGACGGTCCCCCAACCAAAAATTGTAGGGCCCACCATTTTTATCTCGATTTGGTGTTTCAAAAACAAACTTTGACCATTTTTATCAAATTCTATTTTTGCCATGTGTCACCGCTTAATCTGGCTAATTGACCTGTATCGTGCCTGTCTAAACTAAGACCTTCGCGGACCATATCTCACTCCAACAGAGTCCATTTCACGCACAAAAAGGAAACATAAAGCTCTCTAAATGTTCTTTCGTACTATGATGGTTTAGGGAGATAATGGAAAACATTAGCCTTAAAATGATCCCCTAATCAACCAACATGTATTTTACACCTTTCTATCAGAACCCCCTCACTCTAAATAGCAATGTGCGATGAGGATGAACCTTGGTGATTTTTCCACCTATTTATAGTGAAGCTTAGTCACATTCAAATTGACATAGGCCTCATATATGATTTGAATCTCTACTTTGTATAGATTCAATACACTATCTATTTAAGCAACACATCAAGGAAAGGCACAATCAAAACCTACCTTGAGGATAGTTAACACGAATATAAAGGACCTACTCTGAAATAAACTTATCCATGTAGAATGGACACATGTAGGGTAATGTGTGTCATGTAATCTGTGCCACAAGTCCCCCACTATGCCCAATTCCAACATGTAGATGGAGTCATTAGCATGGACATCGCCAAACTCCTTACCTAAACCATCATTTCTAATTTTTTTATAATATGTGGGAAGCGAATAGATTAGAAGAATGTGGAGTAAATATCTCTCAACACATCTTATTTTATTATGGAGAAGCACACAAAATTTATAGGAGAAATAGTGAACAACATTCCCCTAAACTGAAGGGGGAAGATATGGATGAAGATGAGAGAATAATGGAATACAAAAATGAAGAGAGAATAAAGGGATATCACCTAAAAATATAAACTATGCTACGTATGCTAGCATTCCCCCCTTATTACATTATTCTTCTAAATTTGACCCCTAAAAAGTTCAAATTTCACTTTTCCAAGAGATTGTTTGATCTAATGTCGTGCAACTTGTGCTTCAGTAGATGATTGGAGTTTAATGTGATGGTTCAAGACATGTTCTTGAATGAAATGATAGTCAATTTCAATATGTTTCGTTCATTCATGAAATACTAGATTTTGTAACGAGCTTCAACACACTTTGATTATCACAATAGAGAACAGGTGACTATTTTTCAAGAATTCCCATGTCATCCAAAATGCGACGTAACCATATCACTCGTATAAGCCTCCTCGTGCGACGTGATATTCTACCTTTGTTGATGAGATAGAAACAACATTTTGCTTCTTGCTTATCCACAAGATGGGTCCAGATACGAGATGAAATATGTATCCTGTAGTTGACTTCCTATCATCAACAAATCGGCATGGTCCGAGTCGACGTATCCCTATAAGAAGAATTGATCATTCTTCTTATATTCCAGACCATAAACATGTTTTCCTTGGACATATCTCAATGCATGCTTTGCTATTATCCAGTGACATTGCTTTGGCTCCTGCATGAACCTGGAAAGATAGTTGATGGAAAAGCATAGATCTGGTCTGGTATATGTCAAGTAGATGAGCCCTCCAATAAGTTGCCTATAGAGTGTAGCATCTACTTGAGGTGAGTCCTAGAATCTTGAAAGTTGCAAGCCTTTTTCCATGGGAGTGGATATAGGTTTACAATCGACATTCTGTACTTTTCCAGGAGTGTCTTGGCATACTTTATCTGGGAGACAAAATGTGATGCTCCTTTTTCCATATTTCCAAGCCAAGACAAGTAATGTAGTAGCCCCAAATCTATCATGTCAAAGGTTCTTTTGAGATCATTCTTCATAATATCAACCTGATCTTCTAAACTTCCAGTGATCACAAGATCATCTACATATACAACAAGAATGAAAATTTCCTTGCCTACCTTCTTTATATACAAATTTTAATCTAATTTGCTACGAGTGAACCCATGCTACAAAAGGTAATCGTCGATCTTGATATACCATACCCTTGGAGCTTGTTTTTGTCCATACAGTGATTTGATGAGACGACATACCTTTTAGGATGCTCTTCATCAACAAATCCTTCAGGTTGGGTCATGTACACTTCTTATTTCAAATCACCATTTAGGAAAGCACTCTTGACATCCATCTACTGAAGTCTCCATCCTTTCTATGCTACCAGTGCACAAACAACTCGATGGTCTTGATCTTCATAGTGGGTGCAAAGGTTTCTTCATAGTCGATGCCCTCTTTCTGAGCATATCCTTTTGCTACAAGATGTGTTTTATGTTTGTTGATGGATCCATCTGCCTTATATTTAGTTTTGAAACTCATTTTTGCAACCTATGGGTTTCTTTCCTATAAGCAGATCGACAAGTTCCCATGTTTGATTTTTCATAAGTGAGTCATATTATGTATCCATGGATTCCTTCCACTGAGGTTGACTAAGTGCTTCATGAACATTTTTGGCTCAAAGCTATTAATTGGTGAACTCAAGAGTGTAAATTTTACCTCATTTCTTGTTTGAATCCTTGTTTTCACTCCGAATTATGTATCTGGGATTTGTTGCAAATGTGAGTCCTTAATGGTGCTTTGTACCCACTTTAGACAAGAACTTGGCTACTTTTGAGAAGAACTGTGTCATTTCCGTGTGGATTGATGTGGAGTCACATTCTCTAGTTCTCCAAGGTCAACAAATAGCTCTCTGGAAGCATTTATTTTCTCTGAGTAGTCTCCTCTGGATTTTTCATCTGATTCAGAGACTATTCGGTGAGAGATGGTTGGTAATGCTTCTTTTGATGTCACTATAGAGTCAAAGGATGACTCGTCACAAACCACATCCCGAATCTCGTATATTTTCTTTGTCTCAAGATCCATGAGATGATATGCCTTCGAGGTAGTGTTGTAGCCAAGTAGGATACATAGGAGTGTCTTTGGCTCAACCTTCTTTCTCTTCTGAGTTGGGACATGCATGTATGTTGTGCAACCAAATACTCGAAATGAGAAATTGATGGCTTTCTACCACTCCATACCTCTTCTAGCATTTTATTTTGTAGAATCTTTGTCGATGCCCTGTTAAGAAGATATACAACTATATTTATTGCTTCAGCCCAATAGCGTACTTCTAGCTTTGCAGTTGATATCATGTAGCGAGCCATCTCCATCACTATGCGATTACGATGCTCAATAATGCCATTCTCATTAGGGCATGCAGGAGAATCGAGTGTGTTTCTTTATGCCTTGTTGGTTTAGGAATGCCAAGAAATTATTTGATGTGAATTCCCCCTCGATCTGAGTGAAGTAGAAGAGGAGGTTAGTCGGTCTCTATCACAACACGATGATAGAAGTTCTAGAAATGTTGAAGAGCCTCACTTTTCTTCTTCAGGAAAAAAACCCACATCTTGTGGGAGTGGTCATCCATGAATAGTTGAAAGTACTTGCATCCTGAAAATGAAGCAGGCAGAGGGCTATTCAGATTAGTATGAACTACCTCCAGACGCTTCTTGGCATGGAAGGTGCTTGCTTGAAATGGATCCCTGTGTTGTTTTCTTGTAAGACAACTAAGGAAAAGAGGTAAGGACAATGGACAATTTGGGTAGTCCATGAACCATTGCTTTTGAACTCATCTGATGCAATGAACTAGCCGATAAGTGTCCATATCTAAAATGCCAAAGTGCAATAGATTGTACTATTGATGTAGATAAAGCTATTGCAGAAGATGAAACAATATCTAAAGCAAATAACTTATCTTTTAGAAATTCTCTAGCAATAATCTTACCTTGTCATGAGATCAAACATGATTTGATGCCATTTTGGACAAGAAATTCTACCTTCAAGTGATGATTCAATAGTTGAGTCACTAACAGGAGGTTACTAGTCAATCCAGGAACATATAGTACCTTTGTAAGCATACATTTTCATGGTCCCAGAGGAATGGTGACTCTTCCTATTCCTTCTACAACATACTCTTTGTCATCGGCTATCCGAACCTAATCACCAAGTGGGTTGTTCATCTAGTGAATCAAACAACGCTTGTCACTTGACATGTGCTTACTTGAACCAGAGTCTATCAGCCAAACTCTCTTCGTGGGCTGTGAAGTCTCGAGAGACAAGTAAAAGATTCTTACTAGAATGTGCTCCTTCTGATGTCTCTTCATCAGACTCATTATCTTGCTGGGTTGTGAGATGCCCCTTGTGCTTTTCTCTAGCAGGGACTTTGTTTGGACTTTTGAAAATCTTTGCACCCTAATGTGCTTGTTTGACTTGAAGACCCTTGTTTCAAGCTATTGTACTAGCAATGATCAGTGTCATGAGTGTTGGTTCTACAAATGTGACACCACCTCTTTGACTTTTGATCTTTTTGTTGTTGTTTTGGTTGCGCTTGATTTGTCTTCTCTGGGGGACCCTTTCGATTCTTCTAGCCACGGTATGGCTTTGAGAATAGGGCTTTATCCTAAGAATCCTCTTGGGATGAATTTATGGCCTCTTCTGCATGCGAGAAAATTCACAAGTTCTTCGAATGCCACTGTTTGTTTAGATACATTCAGTGTCATAACAAACACTTGGAATTGAGAAGGGAGTGCTCTCAAGGTGATCGGTATGAGAATTTTGTCGTCCACTGTTTCACCGAGTGCTAATAACTTTGATCACAGCTCAACCACGTGACGTAAGAACTCCTAAACTTTCTCATCTGAACCCATAGAGAGGGTGTGTAGCTTTGACTAAAATGGAGGATCTTAGTCTGATTTTTGGCTTCATAAATTGTTGCCAGCTTGTCCCAGGCCTCCTTTGGTTTCTCCGCATTCCAAACATGCATTTGCACATCATCACTGATATTGAGCATTATCAGCATCAAGGCTTTGGCACTAGCCATTTCATACTTTATTAATTCATCAGGGGTTGGGAGCGGTCACAGATCTGGTCACAATGCCCCATAATCCTTCAAACTGAAGGATTGTCCTCATTTTTATTTTCCAGGCCATAAAATTGGGCCCTTTGAGCAACTGAGCATTGGAGAGAAGCAACTTCAGAGAAGACATTATAATAATAATAAATTTTTATTTATTTATTCAAGAGATATTATAATTTTTGACTCACTGATGTGAAGTACAAGCTCATAGATGCTCTCGATACTTGCGTAATGAGAGACGACGATGCTTGGTGGGGCATTCTTCTTTGTCTTCACAATCGGTGTCATACCCGACTTCTAACTCTTCTCGAACTCGCTTTGCTTGGCTGATAATGTTGAAAAGGAAATATTCAAGAAGTCCTTGTCAAATTAGCTCGTCGAAGTTAAGATTGCCGTGCTCCAAAGCTCATTCAACAAAGTAAAGTAGAACCCAGAGCTCTTAGGAGCTTCTTCACGATGTTCTCTGGATGGCAAGTCGACGTTACTGATTTTAACAATGGCGACCGTGTTATTTATGCTCCCAATCAAGTCGATACTCGACTTTCAGTGTAGTGTTGTAGAAACTCCACGTTGCCTTGGTAGAGTATCTGCAACTAATCACACATTCAAGGAGAAATAGAAAAGAAAAAAATTGCATACTCCCACGGAGTAATAATTCTCCTTTCACGCAAATTATCAAATGAATTCTTCCTTTCTACACACTAGTATCAAACTTCCACGTAGAAGGTAGCAAAAGACAAACTTCAGGTAGGAAAGATTTTCCACGCAACATTAATGAGTTTCTTCTTGTCTTTTCACGTAGTTTCACGTAGGAATAACAACTAGCTACACGCATGACATCAATTTTTTTTTTACATAGTTACTTTATCTCTTTGCACGCAGCTTTTGGTCTTTCCATGCAGGTTGTGGATTCTTCTACGCAGCACCACACAGGCTGAAGATCTATCTCTTCTCCACACCACACATCCTCTCTCCTCTCCACGCAATAATCAGGCAGAAGTTCTTCCCACGCGGTTAGGCACCGAGTGGTCTAAACCCCCTTCCATGCAGGTGTACAGTCAGTCAAGCTGCCATGATTTTTCTTTGTAGCATTTGCTAATGGATTCTTGTAGCTTTTCAAATGACCAGGTTCGCTTTACTTCCACGCAAATAGCTGGTCTTTTCCTCTACGCAGCAGCTAATGAGTTTTATAAAAATTTCCACGCAGAAATATATGTCAGGCTTGTTTTGTAAAAAAAAATTGTGGTTTTCAAAAGGAATTTGCTGGGCAAATCCTCCTCCACGCAGGCAGCTTTCTCAGGATGGAATTCTTCTCTCCACGCAGCTTTCACGCTGACCATACCAAGCACACAGGCCAAAGATATTTATGCTTTGATACCAAAATGTGGGAAGCGAATAGATCAGAAGAATGTGGAGTAAATATCTCTCAACACATCTTATTTTATTATGGAGAAGCACATACAATTTATAGGAGAAATAGTAAACAACATTCCCCTAAACTGAAGGAGGAAGATATAGACAAAGATGAGAGAATAATGGAATACAACAATGAAGAGAGAATAAAGGGATATCACCTAAAAATATAAACTATGCTACGTATGCTAACATAATAATACCAACACTTGCACTAGACCAAGGTGCAATTGTTATGCCAATATCCAAATATGAAGTATCAGCCTTATTTCAAGATTTAATTTCCTAGAGCTATCAAAGGTTCTTGGTAAATGGAATTTAATAAATGCATCACCTTTATGCCAACACAATATCTTTGTATCAAACAAATTACCATATTTTTATTGACCAAGTTATTTGGATTATATATCACATATGGTTTAAAAATATGATCGTAGGGGGACCAATTTAATTTTATTAAAAATCCTGATAAATTTCATAAGAATCAAACATAAAAGTCCCAATCACAGGATACATCTAGATGAAACATAAATTTTTTCATAAGAATCATGGTAATTAGGAGTTTTTAAGTCGTAGAAGTAATTACAATATACATTGAGGATGCATGCCTTACTTGAGTAGTAAAGAAGATAGTAGAATATTGAGAAATAAAATATACTCATATCGCAACCTTTTTTCTTTATCTCAATTGTGTGGAATTGATTGGTTTATTTTTTGCATATCCTACAATCATAACAATAAATGAAATTACATTATTTTTAGGCCTTTTATCAAATAGTTCATGTAAATCAAATATGGTTACACATTATACATACATATCTATCCATTTAATTGCAACTCCAACATCTAATGAAAACCCCTTTCCATTTTAATTTATTACATTTCGATACCTTACTTTGAAGTTCTTTTTTTGAAGCCAAGATTGTGATGGTAAAGGTTACAAAGGCTAGCTTTACACATTCCAATTGTATTTGCTTCATAATTTCAAAATTTTTCAACAAGCCCATATTTTTCACACCCTTTCATCACAATAGTCCATGATACCACATGTCTCTATGGAATTTTTTCAAATACTTTTCATGCCTTACTTATTGAAATCATTACATTCCATGAGATGACATATATTTGAGGAATTTTGTCAAACATTTCACATACTTTGTAAATTGTTAAGAATTTTTTATTGATATCATCTAGGGAAACTGTAACTGAAACATTTTATAAAAAGGTTCTATGAAATTCATCAAATCTCTTATTTTTCCAAGTTTGAGACTATGCTAGAAATGTTGAGGAATCCTACTAAACAAAAGACAATAAAACAATTTTCATTACCCTTTAAAGTGTATATGTAACCTATTTTCATGCTCCCGTTATGGTGTAGCTAGGAGGATGATCAAATTATTTCTAAATAGTTTGATAGAAATGACATTTGTCTTCAAATAAGTGAGCTACCGATAAAGCAACTCACATTTTTCCTTTTTTGAACTTCCCAATAAAAGAGAAACCAAAATCTAGTACCAAATTTTATGCAAGATTGTTACGTCACCTAACTCATCAAAATACCATAGAAGAAAATATGAACCATAGTGCAAGTCATTTTTCCTCATAATGCACAAGTTAGGAAGGACAAGGAGAGAAAACATAACAAAATGTGTAGTCAAAGTACACAAACACTATATGTTAAAACGAAAGACGTCTAAATGACCATGAAATTTAAACATGTGAAGAGGTGTAGAATGCTCACGAGGTCTGTCGATTTTTCATGAAATTCCAACGTATGACATTTTTCTAAGAAAATATTTCCCCACATAATATAGCATATCAGCAAAAATTCTTCTAGAGGACACCATCATTTGACCATAAATCACATTAAGAAATTTATGTAAATGTTATATATTCAGATATAACCCAACATTTATTGGAAAGTATAAGGAATTATTAGTAGACATACCAATAAACGTGTGTTTCCTTTGTAACTATCATCATCTTCCTCATTTTTTCTTTCTAACTTTACATATTTGGCTTTGGGACTAAAGCACTTTAAATTTTTCATAAAATTTTATTTAAAAATTTCTTTCTTACATTTAGTGTCATCATATTATAATGGGAATTATCCACGCTCATAGAGGAAGGAAAATATGTAGATGAATTAAAATAAAATCCAAGGAACTTATAATGTGACTCAATATGTATCCTTGTGTTGTGTTATTATAGACAAAGTTGTGCTTTTTTGGTTGATGTTTTCTGTAATGATTTCCTCTTCTTTAACATCATGTTCTTTTTAAAGAAAGGGTGTACTACTATTACAATTTTTATATCCTATAACAACTTATTAACATGGTTAAAATATTACATAATGGGAATATGTGAGTTTCTTCTATTTTTAGAGGTTGGGGGTTCTAGATGTTTTTATTGGAGTTTTAATAGTGAAACTACAATGGGATCTACCATTAGCACTATTAAAATACTATAATTATGGTGATAACAAATTTTATATTATACTTTAATATAATTAAAAACTATTATAATTATGACAATGATGAGGACCCTAGAGCGGGCTAAAGGGGGATAGATCTAGGGATGAACTATTTTATCATACTGCATCTCGACAAGAAGAATCGTCTATTGGTCTTCCTCCACTTCCTACTTGGGAGGGTGATCTTCCATCTCTTACGGTGTCCAATGTTGTTGTGGATCATGTACAAGAAAGGATTTTTCATTCCTTCATAGGTAATTTTGTTGGTTTTCATCCTAATATTGGATGTGTTAGAATCTGGACTATTAGGAGGTTGAGGCCACAAGTTCATCTCAAGATTATCACCCTGCTAATGGGGTTTTTCTATTTATATTTATTCTCAAATATGACTTCTTAAAATTGTTATTTGGGGTCCATGGTTCTCCGGTAGAACCATATTAAATTGCATTCTTAGGGTTATAGATTTCATAGAATCAACTAATTCCTAAATCAACTAAGTCCTCTTATCTCTCCATCTTGCTTAGGGTTACATATTTTAAATGATTGATTTCTTATGTCATTATTGCATTTTATCATTGATTCATAATATTACAATAGTTATTATGTAATCTAAATTTAATTAATTTCCAAATTAAATTAAATCGATCATCAACTCACTTAATTATATAAAATAGAGTCAAGACATCCTTCAAGGATGTCCTTTCGATTCTGGAATCGACCTTTCTCGATAAGCTTGTCATCCTATTTGTCGATATCATATCTCTTTTCTAGTTGTCTATATTCGAAGGTTTATTTACTCGGTGAAAGGAGGAGTGCAAGTTCATTTTCTATACCCCATCATCCCAACATTGTGAATGACAACGTAGATATTTTTATACCCTACTATTTTTGATTTTAGGTATTTTCTCGCACTTAATAATATCTACCAAAACTACCTAATACAAGCACATCCATTGGGAGACAATGTGGTTGTCCTCCTTATCACATATTTCACATTACAACACACCATCACATTTGTACCGTACTTACACACCTTGGTTCTATTTACTATTTATAGCTTATACTACTTACATGTTATACTTTATTTCCCATGCTAGTTGGATGCTTAGTATATCATTATATTTTCTATACACACATGCGTGTTCACTTGGTATCTTAAGGTGAATGAAATAATTTTCTGATTTATGATGCATGATTCTTTACATAACTCTTTTCTAGTCCCACCAAGGCTCCTAGAGCAATCCACCTTTATTACTCTCATACTCCATACCACACAATTCATATTGTTACATTTTTTTACATTTTCTAGGTACTATAACTCTAATTTATGCTTCTTTATACATGATTTGACATACTATTTATCTATTTAACATGCTAATAGGTGATTCATGTGTATCATTTACCTGAAGTATTACATACAACCATGGTAAACTTTCAACTTTTTCTTACTACTTACTTTCTATTGTTTCCAATGTTTCGGGCTATGCCATGTTTCTTGCTTGATCATTGTTTGTTTTTGGCTGCTTTGGCCTTCATTGTCTTGTGACATTGTGAGTGATGTTGCATGTATAAAACCCACTTTTTGTAGTACCTCTTGTCTTCATAGGTAATTTTTACATTGTCTTACATCGCACACTAGTTACTCTTACATTAACACTTGTTTCTATCCCATCATGTTTGTATGTGCCTTGGTTTCACCATACACATTACCTACCACCTAGAGATATTCAATATCATATATGCATATCAATATCTCGGTCCTCTCCTTTGGGTTGTCTTCTTCTACATTCGGCGCATGCACCCCAAACAAGGGGTGTAGCATTAGAGTGAGTAAATAACCCTTACTACAACACAGAGTTACATATCAAAGTATAAAAATACAAAAATAATAGGAGAACAAAGTCATAGAATGGAAAAAAATTAGACTTGGGTCACAAACATAGAGTGGACACTAGCACCTGTGCAAGACAGACAGAAAATAAGCACTGTGTCCCACCGGGTGCTTATGTCCTCAAGGAAAATAAACATGTTATCGTTTAGTAAATTTTCCAATAGGTTATAACACAATTCTATAGTAGCAGTCACTTCTAGTTTTAGTATTCAATTTACATCCAGTTTACATACAATTACATTTAGTTACATACATTTAAAAATAATTACAAACAGTTGCATACATTGATGTGCCATCCACAGTGGCACTTATTTGGGAAGAATCATGGATGGAGAGAAAAACCATACCTCTCGCTCAACACTCTTCCCTTGATGTGATATCACCCAAAAACTCATCATTGGCATGAGATATCCCAAAAACTTTCTCTTAGCATGAGATCACCCAAAACTTCGTACTTTGTGTGAGATTTCCCAAAATATCACTCTTGGCGTGAGATCGCCCAAAACCCTCACCTTTTGGCAACAAATTCAGCAGCATCTCTAAGTAAAACAAGATAATTTTCTACTTTTTACTCTCTCATACATCAAGTGCACACTATCTTTTTACACATTTTACACTTTTGTACATACGAAGAGAAGATTCAACCATTCTTACTTGTACATGGCTATCAAACTCCCTTCACTTTGGCATATTGAAATCGCCCATTCACCAATAAATGAATATAACATATAATGCCTACATTCCTTTGATTTTCCAAAATTTCATTACGGAAATCTATGTTGAAACAATCACTCATGATATAAGTCCAATCGTATGAATACACTTTTCATTTGATACCCTTATAGGATTCCCATTTTGGTTCACATCCTTGGTTTAAATATTTTTTTCTAAACCTCATAGTGCATCATAAGACCAAGCTATTACTCTAGTATTCTTGAGGTAACATTTCAATCACTAGTATCCCACCAGTTATATGGGATCTAAAAAAAAAAAAAAGATTTCCTCATAATGGGTTCCTAGATAATGTTTTTTATTTTGGGACAAACCATCAAGGGACACACTCATTTTGGAGAAAAAAACTGAAGTGATATTTTTGACATGATCAAGCAATTAGGTCCACCAAATTTTTCCTTAACACTTAGTGTGACAGACATGAAAATGGCTAGAATTCCATAGTTTCATCTTTGGTGACCACCCATGGATTCTAAATGGTGGAGGACTGTTTCCATAGTT
Organism: Taxus wallichiana var. yunnanensis; assembly: GCA_018340775.1. Classification (NCBI taxonomy): domain Eukaryota; kingdom Viridiplantae; phylum Streptophyta; class Pinopsida; order Cupressales; family Taxaceae; genus Taxus; species Taxus wallichiana. Next base: position 73,678,315 of record CM031241.1, on the reverse strand, counting down.
TTAAACCCTCATCGGGTAACAAAATATTTTTTTTTACATATTACTATACATTCAATTTTTTGTATTACATTTGATTTCATTTATCTTTTCAATTTATTCATTATTGTATTCGCATCTCCACACTTTCCACAAATATCTCCTCCAATGTTCATGCATACCCATCAAAGCCATTACGTTTTTATGTTATGTCATGTTCCATCCCAAAACTTACCTTCCACTTCGGCCTCCTCTTCTTCCTTTCTTTCTCCTCCACTCTTTATTCCTATACCAAATCCTTTCGACGCTCACATTACACTTCTTTCGTGTGATTGCTAGTTAAAATACTTTCTTTCATTGGTTGATTAAAAGTGGAATGTATTTGTTTAAAACATAGGAGTAAGTGACACAACATAAGTCAATCAATTTACAGTTAAGAAAAAATAATCATGTGCTAGGTCATCCCAAGGGTCTAAATGAGCAAATGACTAAATTAGTTTTAAGTTTTAATGACAATTACCATCCTGGACAAAAGAGTTATGTGGTAAGCATAGCTTTAATTAATGTAAATTATTTTATCTTTAATGAAAGTGATAGAGTAGACTTACCACATAGAAGATGAGGTGTAGATTTATATAGAGAAGTGTGTTTTGGATTGGCTTTCTATATATGTGGGAAAACATGATGAGGAAGTCATGTGGTGTCATTGGAAATACAGAGAAACTTTTATTCATTTTTTAACTAAAAATATTTATCAATTCTTAACCTTTCTTAGTCTCATAATATTGTGGTTTAAACCTATCCATTTTTATTAGAAGATGCATGGGGAATAAATTTGTGACACACTTATCTTTGATATTTAATAAAATGAGCATGACCACTATAATTGAATATTGTCAAATAAAATATATTAATTTTTTTAAGGATAGAGATGCATGTTTACGTCAATAGAACTACAAAATACATTGACATGACATTTTTAGAGTGATATGTTGAGTAGATTTGAAGAGGATTTGATAGGGGAAGCCAAGGGAGATGGTCAACTATATTATAATCCTCTAAGAACTCAAGTGCCTCACCCACCATCCCTCATACCATATTAACTTCTATATTCACACCGCAAATATCAAATCTCATGTCAAAGAAACATTCCTTGATGTTGTTCAACACTACTATGTGCACTTTTCAATGGAGCCTCAAAAGTCACATTCTCAATGCCCTAAAAGGTAAGGAACCTCGTTGCTCAAAATTGCTTAACTAAATCTAAAATTTGTAGGTTTTACATAATTAATCATGTGTGTGATCATGGTGGTACTGTTCTTGATGGAATATAAAACATTCTATCAACCATGATGGTGTCTTGAATATGATCGGTTGTAATGGAGGCCATTTATCCACACTAAAAGGGAAATATTTCCCTTTATAAATTATGTATATGATCATAATTATTTGGTGGTAGTGTAGTTGAATATTTTAAAGTCCTTCCCATATTTCCTATCCAACTTAAATGCATGTCAACATCTATACGGATTACACCCAAAGATGTTCAGTCATTGCTTTTATAAAATCCACTAGAAAAGCCCTTTTGTTAGTAATGTATTTCTTGTCTTTTCATAATCCAATGGTTGCCTAAAATGGATAATGGTATTCAATTTATAGATCATGAGCTTTTTAAAATAATGAAGATCGATGGAGAATCAATTAATGATAAGGCACCTATAATAATAGAGGAAAGTATAAAGGATTTTCGAGAATATGTGATATTTCATTCAAACACAATTCTTCAAATAAGAGTTAGGGAAATGTTGCTAAATGGATATGTAAATATGAAGACAAGAGATCTCTTTTTCTAGTTGAATTTCCAAAGCTTTAGAATTATTAGTGTAGGCCACCGAGGGTGTAGTTTGGTATAACCGTGATTGTAAAGTCTAAGCTGGAAAGCATGGTCTTGGCATTCGGGGCCCTCATTGATATGTTTCATGATGAAATTAGGTAATTATGGATCTATTAATTGAGAAGGGAGACTAATTGAGGGCAACATAACTCCCAAGCTATGCAGTTACACGTAACCTTTAGAAATTGTAATTGACATCAAATTATATCAGTTTTGAGCTCACTATTTTCTTAAAACATCGTGCACTAAAGAACTTTGATGCCCTCACATGAAGATCAAAAATGTTCTTCGATCGCACTTGAGGATGCGCAAAGTGCATTCTTACATGAATTTTCATGTCTCAACATGTTACCTGTGCTCTATCGAATTCCCATCCGGACTATTAGTACAATTTGACAACATTTAACAAAATATAAATTTTAAAATTAATTTTATGTATGCCTGTATATATTGTAGAAATATTTAATTTTTATATATCTTTGCGGATGACCGAGAATTTCCCTCTATTTTTGCTCTACATGTGTAAAAAGGGGTCTTTAACCACTATTACATCCTAGCCTGGGAGTGCACTTCACCCGCTGGATTTTTTTCATGCACTAGACTATGAGATATCATTCGATGTGTAAGATTTTGCACCGCATGACATTTGTGCTATTGAGATTTCATTTTTAACGAATGACCTAGATCAAATGAATGGTCTTGTCATGTACTAATGCAAAATCACCATTAAGTAGTGTTAGGACAACAAATGTCCCTAATGCACCCTCAAGCTCTAACTCGTCTATTTCTAATACAATTAGTAATCTTCTCCAAAAGCCATGTATTTGGGATTATTTTCTAGGCTTATAAGGCTAAAACCTATTAGAATTACTCAATTTGACACCATAACTACCTTTAATGGTTTCATTGAAATCATACTATGTTATAAATTTCATCACAACCTCCCATTAAAAAAATAGCTTCTTCATTATAGAAATTTACCTTATTCTTAATTTTCCTCTTTTTCGCTTCTCCACTTCACCAATTTCATTTTTTCAAATCTAAAATTTGGACTCTTAAGCTCATCCAAACCCTTCCTCCTTGTTCTTATACTCACAACATTGTTATAATAAGTAAAGGAAGGCATTCATAACTTAAAAATATCAAACCTTTCTAAGCTTGTTTAATCCATGTTATATCTCTCGTCCAACTTTCATGCATATTCAATGCTTCAATATCATTATTGACACTTCACAATCATCAAACAAAGTTAAATCCCTAAAATAAACTGATACATGGGGTATGATCCAAGATAAGATATGAAATACTACACTCAACTCATAAAGAAATATTCTCTCTATTGGAACAGGAAGCTTAGTGACATATATTTGGTTTATTACATTCTATCATACCATACCATTTCACATGACACCATCCTCTTCCATGTTCGGACCTCACCTTCATGTCTACTCTCTTTGAACTGTATCACACTTATCACTAGATAATGGATTCAACTAGGGCATTTACCTAGTTGTAATCAGTTAGGCTTCAACTACCTAAGATATTTTAGTTAAAATACCCCCCAAGTAGTCCAATATTATCTAAACATTGATATGATTTCATACCGCAATTTAGACCTTCCCTCTCTTTTCTTGTTCAAAAAAGTAATCAACTAGAGATACGGGTTCATTAGCTCATTCATGCCTATTTAGACATATCAAGGAATTATATGAAAGACTTAATCTCCCCTATGAATACTCTATCATTGGTATTCAATTTGAATTCTCGTGCTTTGCCCATATCTTCTTATGGCTCTTATTGCTCAATTCAAGACGTAAAATGAAAGTAAGAGGATTTCATGCCCTTAATCCATGCTCTATAGGCATAATTTATCATGTTTCAAGTGTTGAAAAAAATTTCATGCACTATCTCTTAATACATTTCTCCCAGCTCACCTTTATTCGTAAGATTTTCTCTTGATATAATGAAGCTTTACAACATGCACAATTAGTCCTACCTTGGGATGATGGAATTTTCTTTATGGATTTATTTCTTAGATCATATCAAATCCTCATTTTTAAATTTCTCCATCTCCATTCCAAGTCTAGGGTCATGATCATCAAGCCCAAATGAGAACTTTGTATTTTTCCTTGCTTACCTCTACATTGTATTTTCTCTATCTAGCTCGAAACTTCTGTTATCGATATCTTCATGTGTGCTTGTTTAATCACCCTAAAAATTTTAGGATCTCTAATTCAACCTAGGACAGAGGTATCTTGAAATGTTTAGCTCATTTCATCAGTGCAAACAAAATTTAGACGGATCCCTAGTTTGAGCCCAAGAAGCAACAATTTTCTATAAAAACCAAATCATACATTTTCAAGACTTATAAAATTTATAGTTGCATTCCTCACTACATGTAGAAGCTTCCTACACTAACAAGAAAGAGATTTCACCATCAAAGTGGTATTGAGGGTTTCATACCCACTTATCTATCAAGACACTCCTTACGTAGTCCACCAAAACATACAAATTCATTAAAAAAAGAGGTATATCCTTCCTGGAAATCACCATACATCTTCATTCCTGGTTGAATATCCTTTTACAAAGCTTTCTCCCTCAAATTTTTAACCCATTCATGAATTATTGACCTATTCTAGCTCTTGGATTGACTAATTCTACCCTAGGAAAGCTTAACCATATTCTAAACATAGGAAATTTGGATGATCTTCATCCTAGACACCTCACAACTCGTTTACAAACCTCATTTTATGGTCTTCATGACCTTATCAAGCTATGACAACTCACTTCCACCTAGTAAACTTTTATTATATTGTAAAACTTGACAATCTACCACTCATTACAATGATTTTTTTCACCTTCACTATTACAATGCACATACAAATTTGAATTTGAAAATGAGATAATGGAGGGAAAACAATTCTCCATCACTTCTAACCCACATGACCACCTAATAGACTCTTTCTTACCTGCAAAGGATGCTCATGTATCAGATTACCCAACTTGAAGTTTTCCATGAGCTCCTGCTCATGAGACTTCATCATTTCTTGTTCCTTGATCTTGTTGTTTCTACTTATAAATATTCCATCTTTGTCACTTATGTGTTAAAACAATTTTGATCTCAATTTTGGTATAAACTTCCTAATTTCATTGAATGATAACAATTGTCTTGGCTTGTCATACTCTTCAAATGAGCAACTTTCTCTCTCTTGTCTAGTCTTCATTCTTCCTTGAGTTGTACTTGGGTCCCATGTTCTCCTTGGCCATGTTATATTTTATGTCTTCCCATGGTATTCTCTATATCTCATCTTCTTGCTCCTTTGTCTCTTCTTGTAATGGGTCTTTCTTGTGATGCGGCAACATAACTTGTGGATGCCATAACTTATGATCTGACTGTTGGAGCATCTTGAAAGTTTTTAAGGTGGTATATATACATTATTACTAAGCTCGGGTCTATTTTTATTACAAGTTTGTGGCCATTTTGGCACATTTTTGGGGCCAGATTCCTTCATCTAGTGGCCTAAACTTGGCTTTGAACATTTTTTTCGCTTTTGACTAGGTCTTAAAAGTTTAATAAATATTGTTGTGATTTTTAGAATAAGTAAAAATTTGGGTGAGCCTTATTTTATGAAGGAATATTTGGCACACAAATTTTTGTGCCCATCCAAGTTGTTTTGCTAGCAGTAATTTTTGGCATTTTAGGGTTTTTAGAGTAGGCGTGAAATAAAAGGAGGATTGTAATGATGTAAAATCTTAGTGTGGATTTTAGATTGATAAGAAATCTATTTTGAAACTTCTGGGTTTTATTTGTAAAGTTTTTTTATGTGTGTTTTGGAGGTATTTTAACCTCTTGCAACTAGATCCACATCAATTGGTATCAGAGCAAGATTTTGATCTTGTGGGAATAGTTAAGGTAACATATAAAATTTTTCTATGTATTTTTTTTTCTATTTTATATAAGAATGGATAGACACGGGAAGGGAGGTTATGTGCCTAGATTAATAGGCATATGCAAGAGCTATAAATACAAGTTGTTGAGCTTATGGGAGAAGTTACCCACCTTAGAAGGAGACATGCCAATGGGGATGTAGACCCAGATAGTGATACTGAAGAAGTAACTCCATTAATGAATGAAGGAAGAGATGAACAATAAAATGAGAGAGATGAAAACACCTTGATTGAGAGACCATTTAAGGAGAGACTGATTGAGGATTTAGAGGGAAAGAATGATGTCATCAAGATTAATGTTCCTAATTATGGTGGAGGGTTACGACTAGAGGAGTTGATTGACTGGTTGAATCACATGGAAAAATTATTTTAGTGGAAAATACTTTTAGAGGAGAAGAAGGTTAAGTTTTCATGCACTAAGTTGGCCATGCATGCATTAATCTGCGCAGACCACCGCAAAATGAAAAATAAAGGAATGGAAAGGGAAAGATCCAAAACTAGAATAAAATGGTAAAGAAGTTGAAATAAAATTTTCTTCCTATAGATTATGCTCAGACACTCTTTTGAAGGTTCCAAAATGTAAGACAAAAGGATCTAGCATTGAGGAGTATACCAATGAATTTTACAAGTTTTTAATCAAGGTGGAACATGGAGAGTTTGAAGAATAGAAGGCTACAAGGTATATAAATGGGTTGAGTTATACCATACAAGATGAGTTGAGTATGCTCCAGATCCATAGCCTAGATGATGCTTATCAAATCGCATTAAAGGAAGAAGAAAAGAACAAGAGGAATAATTTTAGAAGAGGTGTGAAGAGAGGGCCATCATCATCTCCAATGAGAGGTAGAGGTAGATTTGAATCTACAAAAGGTGAATCCTCTAGTGTAGAAGGGTATGAAGATTCTGGTCAAAGCCATGGTAACTACCAAAAAGGTAGGAGTTTTAGAGGGGAAGAGGTTATAATGGAGGACAGGGATGGAATATCCCACAAAGGTAATATACATGTTACATGTGTGTTGAAGAGGGGCACAAATCCTTTGAGTGTCCACACTATCCTACATAGGATAGATGGCAAGGAGAACAACCGTGAGTAAATCTAGTTGAAGTTGAAGAGGAAGAAGAAATAGAGGTTACTACACACTTGGGTGAAACCCTCGTGATAAGGAGGATGATGATTACCCTAAAGAAGGAGAAAGAATATGATGTTACTGGTGCTAATTCGTGGCTGCAAACAAATATATTTCAAACAAGATGCACCTCTATAAGAAAGGTATGTAAAATTATTATTGATGGTGGTAGTTGTGAAAGTATAGTTTCAACTGTTATGGTTGATAAAATCAATCTAAAATGTGAGAAACATCCATATCCCTATCATTTATCATGGTTCAAGAAAGGGAATGAGGTAACCATAGATAAAAGATGCCTTATAATTTTTTTTTATTGGGAATACCTACAAGGATGAGGTGTGGTGTGATGTTATCCCAATGGATGCATGTCATATATTACTAGGGAGGCCTTGGCAATATGAAGAAAAGGTTACACATGATGGAGGGAAAAATACATACACTTTTTGGAAGGATGGTGTAAAGGTGGTCTTGTTACCCTTCAAGGAAGAAGAGAAGAGTGAGAGCTTATTGGATACAAAAGAGTTTGTTATAGAAATTGAAGAAGTTGGTTGGTGTTATGCATTGATGTCAAAGAAGGTGGAAATAGAGTAATTTAATATACCTATTGATGCGAAAAAGGTACTAAAAGAATACAAAGATTTCATATGAGATGAGCTACCAAATGAGTTACCTCCGAAGCGGGATATACAACACCATATTTATTTGTTCCCTAGATTGAAACTTCCAAACCAAGAAGCTTATCGATGATTATGACATAGAGTGAAGAGTTGAATAGGCATGTTACATATTTAATACAGTAAAGGGTTAGTGAGAGATAGCATGAGTCCATGTGCAACTCCAACGTTATTGACTCCCAAACAAGATTGAGATTGGAGAATATGTGTAGATAGAAGGGCCATAAATAAGATCACAATTAAATATCAGTTCCCAACTCCAAGATTGTATGATATGACATGGATGTGCTAGTGGGAGCTTGATATTTTAGCAAGATTGACTGCGGCGTGGGTACTACCTTGGTCTCGAATCCATGAAGGGGATGAGTGGAAAACAACTTTTAATAAAAATATGGATTGTATGAGTGGATGGTGATGCCATTTGGGCTATCTAATGCACCCAATACATTCATGAGGCTGATGAACAGAGTATTTTGATAATACAATGCTAAGTTTGTCGTCGTTGTCTATTTTGACGATATTCTTATCTTTAGTAAGACAGTTGAAGAACACTTGTTACATATAAAACTGGAATTAGACTTGTTACGTAAAGAGAGTCTATATGAAAACTTAAAGAAGTGAAGATTTATTTAGAAGTATCTTATTTTCTTGGGGGTTTTCATATCAGAGGATGGATAAGGGAAAAGTAAAGGCAATTTTGGAATGGACTATTCTAAGGAATGTGACAGAGGTTCGTAGTTTTCATGGATTGGAAAATTTTGATAGGAATTTCATCAGAGTTTCAAGAATATTGTCGCACCCATTACATAGTGTACAAAGGGGAGGGAGTTTGTATGGATCAAAGAAACAAAATATAGTATTGAATTGTTGAATAAGAAAGTGTCAAGCATCTGCTTTTGGTATTGCTGATTTTAGCAAGGTCTTCAAGGTTCACCGTGATGCCTCACATGTCGGGATTAGAGTTTTATTTAGTCAAGAAGGATGACCTATGGAATTATTCATTGAAAATATCAATGATTTCAAGAGGAAATATTCTACTTATGATGTGGAATTTTATGTTTTTGTTCAGCATTAAGGCACTAGAGACAAGACTTGGTAGCTAAGGAATTTGTACTCTTCACTCGACCATGAATCCTTGAGGTATGTAAACACACGTAAGAAATTAAATAATAGGCATGAAAATGGGTTTCATTTTTTCAAGAATATACTTTTGTCTTAAATCATAATTCGTAAGCGTAATCAAGTTGTTAATGCCTTGAGTAGGTGTGTAGTAATTTTGACAATAATGGAAAATGAAGTAATAGGGTTTGAGGCGCTTAAGGAATTGTATGAAGGTGATCCAAATTTTTGTGATGTTGTGAGACAACTTAATAACCCTACATTCGGTAGTGGTTCTTCCGATTATTTTATGTAGGACTTATTTATTCAGGGGAAACATTTGTGCATCCTCGTTGGTTTATGAGAGAAAATATTATAAGAGAATTGCATAGTAAATGGGCCGACACTTTGGTTTAAGTAAGAAAATTTATCTTGTTGTAGAAAAGTATTATTGGCCAAAGGTAAAGAGGGACATAAGTATGATTTTAAAAATATGTAGAGTGTCTCAAATGGCTAAGGGCCATGTAAAAAATACTGGGTTGTATATGCTATTACCTATCCCTATAGGGCCATGGGTTGATTTGAGTATGGATTTTATGTTAGGAATTCCTAACACACACGACAGGGAATGATTCTATCCTTTTTGTGGTTGATATATTCTCTAAGATGGCACATTTCATTGCTTGTAAAACAACAAATGATGTTTCCGAGTTGCAGATTTGATTTTTTTTTTTTTTCAAAAGTGGCTAGATTACATGGAGTTCCAAGAACGATCACTTTTGATTAGGACAAAAAGTTTTTGAGTAACTTTTGTGAAGAATCTGGGAGAAAATGGGGACACAACTACATTTTAGTAGTGTATATCACCCCCTGATCGATGGGAAGAAAAAGTAGTGAACAAAAGCTTAAGAAATATCCTACGTTGCATAGTTAGAGAAAATCCAAAACAATGGGACTTAGCTTTACCACAAGCTGAGTTTACCTATAATAGCTCGATAAAAATTCAACAGGGAGGTCTCCTTTCCATATTGTATATGGTAGGAATCCCAAGGTGGTCGAGATTTGATTGTGCTACCCGGTGAAGATAAAACTAGTAATGATGTAAAATCATTTATAGAAAACATTCTACAGCTTGCAGTAATGAAGTGAGGGAAAAGTTGAAAGTGAGTAATGCATAATATAAAACAGTGCCAAAGATGCTAGTAGGTGAGTAAGTGTATTTGAAGAAGAAGATATGGTGACAGTTTAACTTAGAAAGGAAAGGTTTCCAAAATGGACATATAATAAACTAAAGTATAAGAAGATTGGGTTGTGTAGGATTCTGAATAAAATGAATGATAACACCTACAAGGTGGAGCTACCTAAAACTTTGATATCTCACCAATTTGTAATGTTTCGACTTATATAATATTCTAAGTCACGATGAAAATGTTGTAGAGGAGGAAGAACTAAACTGGGAACAACAGATGCTTTGAATAAGAAAAGGAAAGGGTAATGCATGTCTTGGACCAAAAGACAATCACTACTAGACATGGGAGTTACAATAGATATTTGGTACAGTGGGAATGTTTGCAGCAAGAAGAAAATACTTGGATTCCTGAGTGGGAGTTGAAGAAGATTGACAATGTAAAATTAGATGAATTCTGTTAATTGAATTCATAGAACTAAATTATTTTCAACCAGGGGAGAATGATGCGACATCATAAACTGTGGAGGCCATAACCTTTGAGGAAATTATTTTGGGTTGGATTCCTTCATCTAGTGGCCTAAAATTGGCTCTAAATGTTTTTTTTTTTAACTTTTGAGTAGGTCTTAGAAGTTTAATAACTTTTGTTGTGCTTGTTAGAATAAGTCACAATTTTGTGTGAGCCTTAATCTATGAAGGAATATTTAGTAAAAAAATTTTGGGCCCATCCGAGTTGTTTTGATGGTAGGTAATTTTTGCATTTTAGGTTTTTGGCATTTTAGAGGTTTTGGCATTTTAGGTTTTTTGGCATTTTATGGTTTTTAGAGTAGAAGTGAAATAAGAGGATGGTTGTAATGATGTAAAATATTATTGTGGATTCTATAATGATAAGAATGCTATTTTGAAACTTTTGGGTTTTATTTGCAAAGTTGTTTATGTGTGTTTTAGAGGTATTTCAACCTCTGCACTAGATCCACATCATCTTTTCTTTTTCTCATTTATCCAGCTCCATACTTTTGTTTCATCCTCATATAGGTCTTCATTATGCTCTTGTTTTCTTTGTTTTAAGAGTTATTTCGTGGATTCATAAACTTCATCCACATTATCACCTCTTGTACCTACATACAAATCACTAAAAGTAACATTAGGTGTTAAATATCGAGGCCACGAAGCCTCTTACTTGACTTCATGATGTTGATTTTCTTTTTCTTCTTTTTTATTTTTCATTGAACAAGTTTAATTTTGTCTTCTCATCTCTTTTTGTTCTTACATTTATTTATTCTTAGGTTTATCAATGAAACTCTCTTTCAAATATGCCATTATGATCTGTTGAATTTACTTTTCCTTTCATAATTTCCACTTCTTGAGACTCACTTACCTCATTGCATTCATCAAATCCCTCCATCTTTACTTTAGGAAAATAATTGTATTCTTCATTATAGATTGCATGTTATTTCTCATCCTTTTCTCTTCCTTCCCATTTACTTGTTGCATGTTTTCAATTGAGCAATATTAGAAATCTGATTCATCCTCTGTCATAGTCCAATCATCTTCATACTTGAATTTTTCAAGTGATCTCCTTATCTTCCTTCGTCATGGATTATTCATTTGAACCATTCTCCGTAGATTTCATAGTCTTCTCCTTGGCAAGGCTGTCCTTTGTACCTGTAAAATCAAGCTTAAACATAACATTAGCATCCAAAATTAACTTCACATCATTCTTCTTCCATAGAACCTTCTTCACATCTCTTTGTGGTTCTTCTTCATCTTCACCAGACCACTCATCATCACCTTCTATGAGGTTTTCATACTCATACTCTATTTCATCTTTGCAAGAGTATTCACATGCTTCACTCATGAAGCTTAACTCCTCTTGTGCATCTATCATGTCAATTTGTTTGTAGTCATCTTCTTCAAATCCATAAGCTAGCACTTCATCTTCTTCATACCCTTTTCCAGCCTAAGAATTCTCCTACAACTGCTATTGTTTTCTCAAGGAGTTCAATTTGTCTCTCATCTCTCTCATTGCTTGTAACAAATAACTATATGTGTCTATGGTATCTCTCATCCGTGCCTCTTTATCATGGATTGTAGTCCCTCTTCCTCTTATCTAAGCTTCTTCCTCGATACTTATGACTACCTCTTCCTTCTTTCTTATAACTTCTTCACTGTGCAAGCTCCATGGAACCTATGCTCACCTCCTTTGGCCTAATCTACTTCTTCTATGCTAGCTAAATTTCCTTATATTTTTTCTTTACTCACTCCTCTTCTTCTTTTTTGACTACTTGTAGTCGCTTTCCCTCATACACCTCCAACTTTTCATCAAATTCTCATCCAACCATTAACAAAAATATATAAACTAAAAGGAATAATGACTTAATCATTTAAAAATTCATAAATGTATAATTGAGGTATCACCGCTTTGATACCAAAAAGTTATGCATCCTTAAGCTCTCGACTACCTATTTCTCGATACAATTAGCAATCATCTCCAAAATCCCTAAATTTGGGATTCTTTTCTAGGCTTACAAGGTTTAAACTGTTCGAATTACTCAATTTAACACCAAAAATACCTTTAATGGTTTCATTGACAACATAATTTGTTCTGTACTTCCTTCACTGTGAGCCTCCCATTCACGAAATAGCTTCTCCAATATAGAAATTTACCTTATTCTTAACTATCATCTCTTTTTCTCTTCTTCACTTCACCTAGTTCATTTTTTAAAATCTCAAATTTTGACTCCTAAGCTCCTCTAAACCCTTCCTCCTTGTTCTTGTACTTATAACATTATTAAAATAACTAAAGGAATACATCCAGACTTAAAAATATCAAACCTTTTGAGCTTGTTGAATCCATGTTGTATCCCTATCCAACTTTCATGCATATTCAATGCTTGACTATCATTCTTGACTTGTCACAATCATCAAACAAAGTTAAATCCTTGAAATAAACTGATATAGGGGTAAGAGCCAATATAATAATTGCAATACTACACTCAACTCATAAATAAATAGTATCTCTTTTGGTAGATGAATCTTAGTGACATATCTTTGGTTTATTACATTCTATTATACCATAGCATTTCACATGACACCATCCTCTTCCATGTTCAGGACCTCACCTTCATGTCTACTCTCTTTGAACTACATCACACTTATCACCGACTAATGGATTAAATTAGGGAATTTACATAGTTGTGGTCAACTAGGCTTCAACTACCGAGATTTTAGCTCAAATATCCCCAAGTACTCTAATCTTATCTAAACATCAAATGATTTCATACTTACAATTTAGACCGCCCTCTCTTTTCTTGTTCACAAAAGTAATCAAATAGATATAGCAGCTCATTAGCTCATTCATGCCTATTTATACATGTTGAAGGCATCATATTAAATAATTAAGCTCCGCTATGAATGCTCGGCATTGGTCTTCAATTTCAATTCTTAGTGTTATGCTTCAAGCTATTTATGGCACTTTTTTCTCAATTCATGACCTGAAATGAAAGTAAGAGGATTTCATTCCATGGATCCATGCTCTCTACACATCCTTTATCATGTTTAAAGTGTTCACAAACTTCCATACACTATTTATTAATACATTTCTCCTAGCTTACCTTTATTTGTAACCTTTTCTCTTGATCTAATGAAGCTTTACAACATGCAAAGTTAGTCCTACCTTGGGATGATGGAATTTTTCTTCTTGGATTTATGTCTAAGATCATTTCAACTCATCATTTCAACCTTATTCCATCTCCATTCCAATTCTAGGGTCATGATCATCAAGTTCCAATGAGAACTTTATCTTTTCCTTGCTTAGTCTATTAATCGTATCTTATGTATCTAGCTCGAAACTTCGTTATCAATATCTTCACATGTTCTTGTTCAATCGCCATAAAATTTTCATGATATCTAATTTGACCTAGGATAGAGGTAAATTGAAATTTTTAGCTCATTTCATTTGTGCAAACAAAAGTTATAGGAGCCCTAGTTCGAGTCCAAGAACCAACAAATTTCTATAAAAACCAAATCATACATTTTCAAGACTTATACAAATTATAGTTACATTCCTCATTACCCGTAGATGCTTCCTACACTAACATTCAAGATATTTCATCATCATAGTGGTATCAAGGGTTTCATACCCACTTTTCTTTGAAGCCATTCCTTACACAATCCACCAAAACAAACAAATTCATTTAAAACAGATGTATATCCTTCCTTGGAAATCATCATACATCTTCATTCCTTGTAAAATATATTTTTACAAATCTTTCTCCCTTGAATTTTTATCCAATCATTAATTATTGACCTATTCTAGCTCCTAGATTGACCGAGTTTTACCCTAGGAAAGCTTAACCATATTTAAAACATAGAAAATTTGGATGATCTTCATCTTAGACACCTCACAACGCATTTATAAGCCTCCTTTTATGGTCTTCATGACCTTATTAAGCTATGAAAACTCACTTCAACCTAGTAACCCTCTCTTACATTGTCAAACTTGACAATTTACCACTCATTACATTGTCTTTAGGGCTGGCCTCTTGAGCAGAGTGATCTCTTGTTTGTATTTTGTCTCTTCGCTTTTATTCGAGATCATTGTCTCTGTCTTGATCCTGCTTTTGTTTCTATATTGTATTATCTCGGCTGCTGAGCCCCCGATGTTGGGTATTTTACATTTTTAGGGTCGGTTTTTCCTCTTTTGTATCTCGGCTTTTGAGCCTTTTTTACATAGGGTACACGGTCCTTCAAAACTATTTACCCATAATTTTTTTTTTTAAGATTCCTGTAAACACATGTTCAAACTGATTGTATGGGTGTCTGTGTTATTTAGATTAGTGGGGATTCAAAAATTAATAAATGCTTCTCTTAAAGTCTTTAACGCAATGCAAAATGGGTGTAATTTATTTTAATGATAAAAACAAGGAATGGTACCGGTAGGAAAGATAATGACATAAAACTTTTTGCTTTTATTTTTGGCTTAAGATTATGCGTAACTAGAAGGTTGTGGATAAAGCTAAACACCTATAAAGTAGATGTGTCCATCATGAAAAGTGCCATTGATTGGAGCTCTATAAAAATAGCCCTTCTCTCTAGTTTCTTCTCGTAATTTAGTGTCTGTGTAGTATGGTAATGCCCTTCCTTTTTTTTGTGTCCGATCTTTGTATTGATGATTTTTATCTATATTGTGTTGGCTTTAGTCAAATTTCTCATTGTTGTGGGTTGATGTCTATATTGTTGTTTTCATTTGTCTCAACAATGTATGTCATGATATTTCATGAGAGTTTATGTTGATGGAATGGATAATTTATGTTTGTGATGTCTGTTTCTATATATTCTCGTAATGTTTTTTTATTTTGTTTCATTTATTTTTTTATTGTGAATTTGTTTTCTATTATTTTATTTTCCTCCAATAAAAATCTCATTAGAGAAAACAAAAGAAGCACTGATGGATTCCAAGGTTTTTCATGAATATTCAGACTTTCCAGAGACATGACCGAGTTAGTATTTTCCCTTATTCATTACAAATTAATCGATATGTTTGCATTTTAAGCATTTATTTTAAATCAGGTAAGGGTTTATAAAACCATCTTACACATTCATTTTGTTTTAAGGTTTGTGGCTTTTCCTTATTGAATCCTAAATCAGGTATTGTAAAATTATTGCAGAGCTTTATTTTATCTTATCTTATTTATTAAGAAGGAACAAAGTTATCTATTTGGCATAGAAGTTTATAAATCTTCCCCGTACCATCAATTTATTTAAATGGCTTTGGGTTTTATTTCATGATACAGATAATTGAATCATAATTTGAGATTTTATATTAGATGTTTTGTAGGGATAAGAAATTACAAAACTTTTCTCGCAACGTTATATCCTGTATTGGGACTTCTATTTTTTTGGGGAGTGGGGGGTGGGGTTTCTTGGGGTTTTTCTTTTGGAGATTTAACATAGGAATTTAAAATTATTTATAACTAAAACAAATAGACATACTAGAATATAATTTTAAGGTGAAAATTAATACTATTTATGAGAAAATGTGGGTCTGCAAAGCACATGGTTATATTCCTCATTCAACTTGTGCTTCTAAACAAGACATTTGAGTTATTTGTAGGATAACCCTTAAATTATAAATCTCAGTGAAAGGTGTTTGTTCCCTTAAATTACAATGTAGTCCAAATGTTTTGTCCAGACAATCATTACCACTTTTGAAACCTGCACAAATATAGTGAATGATTGAAATGATCTTAATCAACATTAGAATGTGATTTCTTGTCATGGTATTAGTGTGACGAATACAAGCATATAATTTATTTTTTTCACATTCACAACTAAAAACTCAATGACATTATTAATCTGGTTCGTGATTAGGGTATTTCCTTTTAAATGTTCTTGATTCATAGATAGGGTTTTCCATTACGAATTTTGATTGTAAAGCATGCGTTTTTATTTATTACACATGATTCTAGGGTTTATGGATTTTTATTTAAAATTTTTGGGTTGAGGGGTTTTATTTTCATAATTAGAATTATTATTAATGGGGTTTCATCTTCTTACTTTGAATTGTCTTCTAGGTGTGTTTTGATCGTTGACAATGCATGTATTTGTATTGGATATCAAATCAATAATTGAATTGAATAAATTGAATATGGAATGATTTAACCCTGTAACAATGGAGAAATTAAGCCACTTAAAAATTAAGATAAAAAAATGCCTTTTACAATTTATTTGAATTGGATTGTCTATTAGTTTATTTTGTTGCACAATTTATGAAATTCTAAGTACCTTGTTAATCTTAGTATTTATGGTTGTGATAGTTGCTTTGAGTCGTTGTTCAACTTTTACAATTCTAATCCTCGGATTTTTTTTCTAACTTATCATACTTCTCATTTGAAAGGAGTGGCCATTTTTCAGATTCTCTTTTCTTTGTGTAGTAGCTATCCCTTTTCCTTAAACTAATGTAATGATTTATTTAGATGTATTAGATAGATTATGACTAAAATTTTGGATATATTTCGTATGGGTTTAAAGATTGTAATGACAAATTTTACATTAGTTTCTTTCAGACAAACAAAAATAGTTGGAGTAGATGAAGCTGGCAGGAGGCTCTTAAATCTGCCAAAGAGCTTCTCAAATTTGGCCATGTAGGTAGCAATTTGTAGATTTGGTATGTGTTTATTTTGGGTGTCGGTTTATATGAATGTGTGTACAGTTTCAAAATAAATTAGCATGCACCCACATGGAAATACACAACATTTCATAAATGTTATGATATTCTTAAGATACATATCATTTCATGGCATTCAATTTCATGCAGAAGCTCTACATAGGCCTATCTATATCAACATTTCCATTTATTGAAACCCTGAGTGTGGATCGAACCTCTTCTTTAATCTCTTGGAAGATTATGGAATCGATTTCCCAAGTTAAAAATAAAAAATATGCTTAAGGGTTTAGTGAATTTGTAAGCTTTATATGAGATTCTTAAGGGTGGATTTTGCTATCTTCTTATATTGGAGTTTTTTTGTTAGGCTTGTTGAGTAGGTTTTGTTTTGAAACTTATAAATTGATTTTAAGAAATATGGTTTAAATTCATGCTCTATTTACTGATTGGTTTCTCTCGCATGAAATAAAATTTAATGGAGGTGCATGAAATATAGAAAAAGTGTGGTAATAGTAAAAGAGAGTATTATGTGTTCCTATTTTTGTGAGACTAATTTTTCTTTTTTTTAGACTCTAATTGATGACAAAGTGGGTCATATTGTTGAAATATGGAGATTTGAAAAAGTATTTCACTGCATGCCATAATTTGGATTTTTTCCTGCCATTATTTGACATTCCCTCTCATATGTTTACTATTAGTTTATTTAGAACCTCTCTTTTCCTGAGTGAGCAACATTCAATCCGGCCTCCTCCGAATTCCCTTCCTCAAAACATTTTTTTCTCCTATTTATTTGATGGTAAGCATGAATAAATTTTAAATCTATTTTTTAAAAACCTTCTCCTATTCGTATTCTATATTTTATTAGTTGTAGAACTCGCACACAATTAATCCACTAAATTAAATAAGTTTTGAATAGAACATGTGATAACTATTGGATAATACAGAGGATAATGTTTGAAGGTGTAGAGTTAGTGGTGAGGAAATTTTGCATTTCATTTTTACATGTCTTAATTTTGATAGTTTAATTATTTAGGTCTATGTATTTGCTTTTTCTTATTGAATGAAACAACAAAAATAGTAATGAGTGGCATCAGAATGGATGATAATTTATTGTTAGGATTATACCGGTTGTACAAATAAAAAAGTATGCAATGAATAATGCAAAAACATAAAATAGAAAATAATGCAATAAAACAGAGACACAAATTTAATATGGGCTACGTCTACGTAAACAACCAATCCTTATTATTCAATCC
The DNA here is from genome assembly GCA_018340775.1 of Taxus wallichiana var. yunnanensis. NCBI lineage: Eukaryota > Viridiplantae > Streptophyta > Pinopsida > Cupressales > Taxaceae > Taxus > Taxus wallichiana. The sequence continues at coordinate 73,659,991 of CM031241.1, read as the reverse complement.
AAAGAAAACACTCTCTCATAATGCATCCAAACTTACAAAATGAGCCTCATACATAACAATCCTTTAAATATATTAGGGTTTTTATAATTTTGGGGAAACATAGAAAACCAACCGTTAGATTTGTGACATAATAATGAACGGTCCATATTTCACAATGCATAAATACATATAAAATGTGGCTTTGGGGCGCTGCCCCGAACCTCGCCAAGGTGCATTTCCTCGGGCCCCCATCGAGGGGGCATCCCCCTAGACCTCAAGTAAGGGGGCGAAGCCCCCTTGCAATCCCCATTGCTATCAGGCTCCACAACCAACAATCTCCCACTTGGAGACTAATTGTTGCAACTATGCCGCTATAAGTATTGCTTGGAATTTTCTTCTTGGATTGTTTCTTCCACTTCAAACTCAATCTTGAAGACCCACATAAGTTGAATGAAAATCCAACTTCTCCTTTTTCATTGTCTTAGTAAACATATCACCAATATTATCATCTGTATGAATCTTCAAAAACTCAAGTTGCCCATCCTCCAACACCTATCGTATGGAGTGATATCTTAGCTTAATGTGTTTGGTTTTGGAATGGAAGGTCGAGTTATTTTCCAATTGAATTGCACTTTGAATATCACTGTGTAAATTACAATCCCCTTGATCCTTACCCAATTCCTCCATGAACCTGCTCATCCATAACATTTATTTACTTACATTAGTCACTACAACATATTCTATCTCTATAGTAGACAGGAAACTACCTTCTCGCAACTTTGAGATCCAACTCACTACCGCACCACCAACTGTAAAAACATATCCAGTAGAGCTCCTCCTACTATCCACATCTCTTGCCATATCTGAATCCAAAAATCCCTGTAAAGTATAATCCAACCCTCTGAAGCACAAGTGCCTACTACTAGTCCCTCTCAAGTACCTAAGAATCAACTGGACTACCTCGCCAGGTGTTTTACCTAGATTTTCCATATACTTGCTAACAAGTGCGCTTGGGAAATGTCTGGCCTGGTATAAACTATGGCATACATGAGGCTCCCAACTATTGAAGAATAAGGAACCCATGCCATATAATCTTTCTTCTCTTGTATTGTTGGGAATTTCTCTTTACTTAATCTAAAATGCCCAGCCAATGGTGTACTAACTGGTTTCACATTATACATCTGAAACATCTCTAACACCTTTTCTACATAGTCCTCTTGAGACAACACCAATTTCTTGTTTTTCCTATCTCTATTGATTTGCATACTAAGGATTTTCTTTGTTTCACCCAAATCCTTCATTACAAATGTTTGTGTAAGCTTTTCCTTAAGCTTTACAATTTCATGTACATTAGACCCTACTACAAGCATATAGTCTACATATAACAAAAGAATAATGTAGCTCCCACTATCCAACTGTTTAAAGTACACACAATGATCTAACTCGATGACTAGTAAAACCATGCTCATGCATAAAAATATCAAACCTTAAATACCATTGTTGGGGAGTTTTCTTGAGCCCGTATAGGTCTTCTTCAACGCTCAAACCAATTTATCCTTACCCTTCACCTCATACCCAAGTGGTTGCTGCATATAAATCTCCTCCTCCAAGTCACCATGGAGAAATGTCGTCTTGAAATCAAGTTTCTCTAAGTGTAAATATTCAGCATCAACTAAACTTAATACAGTACGAATGGAAGACATATTTACAACAGGGAGAAAAATTCATCAAAATCGATACCTTTCTTTTATTCATACCCCTTCACTACAAGCCTTGCTTTGTACATTTTCTGTCCACCTTCTTCTTCTTCACACGCTAGACCCAATTCTTCTATAGTACTCTCTTCCCAACCAGTAATTTTACCAAATCCCACATTTGTTTCTTCACTAGGGATTCCATTCCTCATTCATGCCACACTCCCTCTCCTTAGTAGATTCCACTGGTATTTCCTCATCAAAGCTCTCTAGATCTCCACTATCTCGTTAGTAATAAATAATACAAAGTAGGGAAAATATTTCCGAAGGTCTACTAATATGTTGTGACCTTCTTACCGAAGATCGGGGTGTCATGGGATAATTACTTGCTTGTTATTCATTGTCTTGAATTTCCGACAAAGGTGCTAATGGTGACACTGGATGTCATTCTTGGCTTATAGAATTGTCAACCTCGGTACCTATAGGTGGATATTTTCCACCCGAGAGTTCATTTTAGGAGCTATATCCTCAACCAATTCTTCTTTGGGATTTTTATCATCATATACCCGATCCATGTGCATTATTCTTTCACACCAAACAACATCACAACTCCTAATTATCTTATATTCATCTAGATCCCAAAATGAAATCTATAATCACTATTGGAGCCATAACCTATGATTGTACAACATTTAGATTTTGAATCCAATTTCTTCCTGTTTTCTTTATTAACATGCACAAATGCCTTTGAACCAAATACTATTAAAAATGAAAGGTCTACCTCTTTCCCAATATAGGATTCTTCAAGTAATTCCTCCATCTAGTACATTCGGAGGCCTACAATTGATTAATTACATAGTTGTATCTATAGCCTCTCCGCCCAAACTCAAGAGAAAGCCTTGCGTGCAATCTCATTGACCGTGCACGCTCCATCATTGTTCTATTCATCCTTTCACTAACACCATTTTGTTGCAGAGTCCTGAGAACTATTTTCTCTCTACGAATCCAATTCAAGGAACAATAATCATCAAATTTCTTGCTACAGTACTCACCACCATTGTCAGATCTCAAACATTTCAATTTAAAACCACATTCATTTTCAGCAAGTGCTTTCCATTTCTTAAATGTATCAAATACATCAAACTTATGATTAATGCAAGATACCCATACCTTCATTGTGGAATCATCTATGAATGTGACATAGTACAGAGAACCACCATGAGATGCAACCTGAGCCAGCCCCCATACATCCGTATGAACTAGTTCCAACTTTTTCTCTTTCTTGGTATTTTTCGCCTCCAGAAATCTAACTCTTTTTGTTTGCCAAAAATGTAATGCTCACAGAACTCTAGGTCCAATTGCTTCAAACTTGAAATCTTACCTTTTTCCTATAGAATTTTCATGCCCTTCTCAATCATATGTCCCGATCTATTGTGGAACATATTGGTATCCTCATATGAAGTAGACAATATGGTATAATAATTAGATATACAAGTAGACAAATAAAGAGTGCCTACTTTCTTACCTCATACCACTACCAGGGAACCCTTAGAAACTTTCCAAGCATCTGAAGTGAATGTGATCGTGCAACCTTCACCACCCAACCTGTCTCAAAGAAAGATGAGATTTCTCCCGAGGCTAGGTAAATGCCTCACATATCTCAATATCCATGTATTTCTGTTTTATAATTTCAAGTGTACATTTCCCTTCCAGACAATGTTGCATGACTCATCATCGTCCAAATAAAACTGTCCAAAATTTCTCTGGACATACTCTTTAAAATAACCCTTATCGGGGGTTGCATGGAAAGAAGCACTGCATCTATTACCCAAGAATCAACTATAGTATTAAGAGAAAGTATAAGACCATCCTAAATGATATTACATGTTAGATTTTCTCTTTAATACCTTCAGCTGGTTTCTTTTTTCGTTTGAACCAACAATCCTTTTTAGCATGTCCTCTCTTTCCACAGTTCCTCTCTTTCCGTAGTTCCAACAAGTAATGCCTCTACTCCTAGATTTGGATCTTCCCATCTTCGATTTAGATCTCCCATGAGCCTTACTCTTTGATTTCTCCTTGCTCCTCCCTCTACTCTCCATATTCAACGCATTTCTAGAAGAATAATTTTCCCCTGTACTTTTCTTGTGCATTTCCTCATTTAAAATGACACCGACTACATCTTCAAATTTAAGAGAAGTAGATGATGTATTACTAACTACCATTACTAAGTTGTCCCAAGTTTGTAGCAAAGAACATAGGAATAATAATGCTCTAACCTCATCAAATGGGTTATTAACTGAATCTAAAATATTTACAATAGTGATGAAATCATTAAGATGGCTAAATAAAGATCCACCTTCTTGCATTTGTAGATTAAACAATCATTTAATCAAATAAAATTTAATGGATGCACTAGGTGTTTCATATAAATTAGCTAGGGTTTTCATCAAATATACCATACTCTTCACGAGTGAGATATTTGAAGCTACGGATGATTCCATACTCAATCGAATCACACCGAGAGCCTTCCTTTCCGTAACCTTCCACTCTTCATCAAACAAGGTTGAAGGTTTCACTTCTTCCTCCCAATGGTAGGTATACATACTTTTGATACATGTAATCTTCCACCGCATTTTCCATTGGTAATTTCAAAGTCGTCAAACTTCTCAACTTTGAACTAATTCTCTCTCTACCATTGTTGCTTCTCCCACTCAAATAGAAATCCCTCTATGAGTATACTCGTCAACAAATAAATATGAAACGTGATCTCGATACTAGTCGTTATGATTATACCGGTTGTATGAGATAAACAAGCATACAATTAATAATGTAGGAAACATTAAATGAGAAAATATTGTAATAAAAACAGAGACACAAATTTAACATGGTTCACCCAAAAATGGGCTACGTCCACTAGAAACAACCAATCCTTATTATTCAATCTAGTAAAACACTTTCTCATAGTGCATCCACACTTATAAAATGAGCCTCATGCACAACAAGTCTTTAAAGATATTTAGGTTTTTATCATTTTGGGAAAACATAGAAAACCACCCATTAGATCTGTGACCTAATAATGAACGGTCTAGATTTCACAATGCATAAATGCATATAAAATGTGACTCCATAACCAACAGCTTATTACATTTCTCTCAATCTCTAGCTATATCTATCTTGATTGTTCACATCTTGTCATCTATGTTTTTTTGTCTATCCACATTTCTTGATGTGTTAGACTAAATTCCATATGGCTATGTTGGGTTCTACAAATATATAGTCCTAGATACACTTGGATATTTTTAAAGCACAATTTAATTTATCGACTAATTATCTTATTCTTTTTCTTTTTCTTTTCGTAAAGGTTTATTTAATAGAGTACATCTTTGGCATGGCTTTATTAGGGGTGATGAGACATAATTTCAAATGGGCAGGGGAGAGGTGGAAGTGTTAGAATGTTAATTGTGTAAAGAAAATGTAGGCCTCCATTTGGCTATGTTGGGTGAATTGTTGATAATATAGGTTATTGGTGCTCAATTTGATCTCGCCCCATTTGCCCTTAAAATTCTTTAGTCCACGAGCTCTGTCATTTTTCTGTCTCCCCATATTGATGCATGAAAGCTCTTTCCTTCATTTGGTTTTCATGATCAGTCCTTCCCTTTGGTTGAGGATCACGTCAAATTTTTTTATCATCGTGGAAATGTGGTCCTTTCTAATTACATACATTTCAATGGGAATTTTAAAACTCTAAGGCCCACTTAAAATCAAGTCTTGTTCACATGGAGGGCCTACGCTCATCTGAAAATTTTCCTCTTGGTTTGACCTTTGGAGTTGTTTCCACTGCCTTTTTCCAAACTTAGACATTTTTTTCATGCGGCCGGTGCAGCCTTGTCAGACCATGGACACGTGGAGGGCCGATGATCATGTGAGAATCTACCTCGAGTCCTACCTTAGCAATTGTGTCAAGGAGACACGTGGAGGCTTCAAATCGGCTCCTCTCTATACTTAACCTTTTCAAAACAACTTTATAAGCCCTGGGACACTTGGAGGGGCCGTGCTTGTTTGGGAACTACCCATGTACTTTACTTTTGAAGAAGTGCCAGGAGGACATGTGGAGGTTTCCACTGGGTCTTCCCATACTTAGAATTTTCAATAGCCGAAGAAACTTTCTTAGACCCTAGACACGTGGCACATTCTGTTATTCCTTAAAAATTTTTAACAACTCTTCCGGACCGAGACACGTGATGAGTCCGCACTTTTTTGGGGTCTCTACTTTTTGGTACCATACCAAAGGTGCACCAAAGAGGCATGTGACGTGTTCCGTTGGTCCTTAAACTTTTTCAACAACTCTGCCAGAATGAGAAACATGGTGAGCCCATGCTTGTTTAGAGTCTCCACTTTTGGGAACCATATCAAAGGTGCACCAAAGATACATGTGGAGGCTTCCATTGGATCCTTTTATACTGAGACTTTTCAAAGGCCAAAAGGTAATTTTCTTGGGCCTAGGGCACGTGGAAGGCCTGCGCTTGTTTGGAAACTTACCCTCTGTACTTCACCTTTGCAGTCATGCTAAGGAAACACATGGAAAGATCTAATCTAAAGTTGATAAAGGGAAGAATCAATGGTTGTTGTGCGGTGCATCTGGTTTTTCTACCATTTTTTCTCCAAGATTCATGGAGATGTGATTAATTTCATCATTTTTATGAAATCCCTTGTCGTTTTGTCGCAAAGTAAAATTGAATGGATTTAGAGCTTCATTTGTCACCCAAGGAATATAACGGATGATATTATGAAGTTGGAATTGCTCGGGCACTTGCAAAAATGTGAATTACTAGAGAAGCTGGATGCAAAGCAGAGTTGCAGAGGAATGAATGGGAAAAGGATGAAATGATGGAGGTTTTAGGTGCAAAGGATGAAAAACATGTTCCTAGAGGAGATGATTGGGTGCCCTAGTTAAAACAATGATGGAAATATTTGAAATGATTCACCTTCTAAACACTCGGGAACTTTTGTGGTAAATTTGTTAAACGTCATTTTCTAAAAATCATGACCGAATACGTAACAAACAAATATTCCTTGAATAATATTTGCTTGGGGGAAAATCTTTAATGTAATGAGTGTTATAAAAAGTCCTTTCCTTTGGTCAAGGATCACTTTAAGTCTAGAATTTGTTTTCCATTCCTCTGTCCATGTGAAAGAATTTGTAACTTGGGTGTAAACTTGGGTTTTTCCCCTTCCTTCTATTTTTTCCATAATCACGTTTTGTTTTCCTGTCAATTTTTGTCCCAACATCTATGGAAATGTGGTCCTTTCTAATTGGATTTAGATTAGCAGGGAATTTTGAAACTCTAAGGCCCACTTCAACTCAAGTCTTGTCCACATGGAGGGCCTGTGCTCATATGAAAATTCACCTCTTGGTTTGACCTTTGGAGTTGCGCCAAGGAGACACATGGAGGTTTCGCTGCCTTGCCCAGACTTAGACATTTTTTTCATGTAACCAAGGCAGCCTTCTTGGATCATGGACACGTGGAGGGTCGATGCTCATTTGAGGATCCGCCTTTGAGTCCTACCTTAGCAGTTGCGCCAGGAAGACATGTGGAGGATTATGATGGATCTTTCTAAGGCTTGGGACACATGGAGGGCCCACACTTATTTGGGAACCGCCCCTGTACTTTAATTTTGAAGAAGTGCCAGAAGGACATGTGGAGGTTTCCACTGGGTCTTCCCATACTTATACTTTTCAATGGCTAAAGAAACTTTCTCAGAACCTAGACATGTGGCACCTTCCACTGGTCCTTAAAAATTTTCAACAACTCTTTTGGACTGAGACACGTGGTGAGCCCATGCTTGTTTGGGATCTCCGTTTTTGGGCACCATACCAAAGGTGTGCAAAGAGGCACATGGCACCTTCCAATGGTCTTTAAATTTTTTCAACAACTCTGCTGAACTAAGACACATGGTGAGGCCACACTTGTTTAGCGTCTCTTCTTTTGGGCACCATATCAAAGGTGCGCCAAAGAGACACATGGAGGCTTCCTGGCTCCTTTAATACTGATACTTTTCAAAGGACAAAAGGTAATTTTCTTGGGTGTAGGGCACGTGGAAGGCCCACACTTATATGGAAACTTGCCTCTATACTTCACCTTTGTAGTTGTGCCAAGGAAACACATGGAAGGCTCTAATCTAAAGTTGGGAAAGGGAAGAATCAACGGTTTTTGTGCATTGCATCTAATTTTTCTACCATTTTTGCTCTCGAGACTCCTAGAGATGTGAATACGCATTTTTTTCATCATTTTTTTGATGAAATCCCTTGTCATTTTTGTTTACAAAGTACAATTGAATGGATTTAGAGCTTAATTTGTGAGTCTAAGGAATGTAACGTTTGATATTCGAAGTTGGAATTGCTTAGGTACTTACAAAAATGTGAATTAGCGGATTTGGATGGATGTAAAGTAGAGTTATAGAGGAATGAATGGGAAAAGGATGAAATGATGGAGTTTGTAGGTGTAAAGGATGAAAACATGTTGCTAGAGGAGATGACTGGGTTCCCTAGTTAAAACAATGATTGAAATATTTGAAATGATTCACCTTCGAACACCGAAAATTTTTGTGGTAAATTTGTTAAATGTCATTTTTCGACAATCATGACCAAATATGTAACAAAAAAGTTTCCACGAATATTATTTTCTTGGGGAAAAGATTTAATGTAATAAATGTTATAAAAAGCATGTTTTAGTCATGCAAATGGTCGGGGTTGAATTCTTACGAGAAACTTTGAGAAATCCCATCTTCTTGAGAGACCATCTTAAAACCTGTTAATTTCCTGTGTTTTAGATTTGATCATTTGAATTTGGTTACAAGTGTACAACCATTGAAATTTTTTGAGACTGTTCAAAGAAACTTTCCCCTGCTGATGAATCTAATCAACTTCGAATTAATCTGTGTTAATCTTGGGAAAATTTGTTTCGCTTTATTTCGTAATGTCTATAAGTAGTTTTTCTTGTTCCTATTGGAATCTTGTGTCAAAATCCCTGAATCACACAGGATCTTGTCCCTATGATAGTTTAGTGGCATTTTCAATTTCATTATGAGAATATCCTTCATCCTGTAATGATATAAAACATTTAAAATCACTTTACTTTCATTTTGTTGGTAAAGATTGTCAGTAAGCCTATGAGTGTATCTTAGGCATGAGGAAACGAGTCTTTGATGTTTAATTGAGTCTTTAGCTCAAGACTTGATGTTAAATTCTTGGATATTGTGTGAAACCATGCAAATTTGGGCCTCCATTGATGCACACCTTCTGGTTGAAGGAATATTTTAGCTATTCTGAAGCATTTTGTCATTTAGTTTTCCAATTGTTGTGAAGGTTCTCAAAGATCTGGCAGTAATCAAGTTTATCCTACTTAATCTCCCACCAAAAATTATTCAAAACAATGAATCCTACTTGAACTACCCATGTTTGCCATGTATGTCCATAAATGAATAAATTCTACTACCAAAATATGCAGAAGCAATCAAGATTCCATAATGTCTCTAGTAACCTTAACCCTGTTTAGAAAATATCACCATTCTTTAGAAGTGACAACTCATGAGAGTTAAATTGTGGTGCATTGATCATATTTTCTCAGGGTATCCTTTCAAATTTTTACAAAGAAGGATATCTTCATTCTCCTTCACTAACAAAGGTTACAAAATGGGTCCTCTCACCCTGGTCGAAAGGCACGACCTAAAGTAGTGAGGATAGATCAAATCCTTAATGAAGGTGCTATCCATTTCTTTGATGCCCGAGTGACAAAGAGTTAGACGAATCCCCTCCCTGGCTACAAAATGACTCATAATATGATCTATCTATCTCTTAGTGTCTTGTTAAATTTGTGATGCTACTTAGTTTCCAAGGGAGAATCAATTTGGATACCAACACCAGAATGGCGCCGTTGTCAGGGATCTTCAAAGGCATTCTTATATTTTTCCTTGGTAATGTTTCTTACATGCTCTAAGTGTAAATACGTTATTTAAACATCATCCTTTGTTGAGATCTGTAAGATTTGCAAAGTTACAAGTTCTGCGTGTAATATTTCCAGTTTTTGTTGGTTTTTACACTAAGTTTACATCATCAATGTTAAATACTGGGTAAAGGAAGGTTAGATATGTGAAGCTTTGTGTGAATTTAGTGTTGAAAGACATTTGATAGATCAATTTTAGTGCATTTTCACAACTAAGGTTAAAATCCTTAGTGGCAACTCTGTGTTGAATTAATTTTTGATAAATACCAGTGTCTTAACCTCTATCAATTTAAATTTATCACTAATATTTACAAAGCTAGAAGGAAGAAGACATTTCTTTGTTAAAGACCCTGCTAGAAGGTTATTTCCAGAATTGGGAAAGAAAATTCTGAAGGAAGAAGAATTTGGAAAGTTATTGTGGATCAGAAATCAAGAAAAGAATTATCAATTGTGGAAACTGATCAACATGTCATCGAAGATTGCCATACTTCCTAAAGTGCTTCTAAATCAAGTAGTCTTTTTGTAGACTTGAATTCCCCAACTGGAGAGGGTCCTTCTTTTGTATTTGAAAAATTTGCATCTCATTCTATCTTTGTGTTCTCCAAAGCGATAGGATCTTCCAAGAAATAGATTTTTTAGAGAGCATTCATTTTGAGAATTTCATTCCTGTGCCCCAAAGACCCCTCACTCATCATTTTTTCTCATGTAAGATCACCTCCCAAAACAATATAGTCTAGCCCCCACTTAGACCTCTATTTGTTGTGAACACTTTTGGTCATATAGATTTCAGAGGTATGGCTAGATATCTAAATGTTGTGCCCCAAGATGTTAGAAATGGACTACCTAAATTTCAAGGAAATAATATTATTATTGGTGATCAACACTTAAATATTTTGTCAATATGATGGAAGAATTTGAGATTGAATTTGAGGATGTGTACATAAATTTGTTTATTCATACTCTAGAGGAGGATGCACGGGACTAGTATAAATCTTTTCCAGACAACTCCATTGATTCATGGATAGAAATGAAGAATGCTTTTAGATTACAATATGGAGATAAAACAGACCCTAAGTTTCTTTCATCAAAATTTGAAAATATTAAGAAGAATCCTAATGAATTTGTTCATGACTTCAATACAAGGTTCAATAAGACCCTGAATAGGCTACATGTGATCCTGAGGCCAAGTGATGTTTCTTGTTTGATAAAATACTTTGATGCTTTTGATAAGAAGGTTGCCTATTATTTGAGGGATAAGAACCCAACAACATTGAGGTAGGCCTTCACCATGGCTTTTCAGATTGAAAATAACATCAAGGAAATTAGTAAACCTCCTAAGAGAGAAGGCATCAAGTTGATCAATCTAGAGAATCCTCAGTCGAGTAAAGTGTGGATATGGAGGAGGTTGTAAAAATTTGGCTGGAGTTGTTAAGGAAATATCCTACAAACTGGCCAAAGCAGAGAAGGGGATTGGACAAGGTTCCCAAGGTCATCATAAAGCACAAGGTCAAGAAATATTTGAAAATCATCCTAGGGGTGATTAGAGATCTGATGACAGAGGAAAAGGACTCATGGGATTAGGAAATAGACAGCCCCAACCTAGGGAAAACAAATTGGTGCCTGATCCTTTAGCCTTCCAGAAAGTTGTTGTTGTGGAAGAAGCCAATGAAATTGAGTGGTGTGATAGATGTTTCTTGCCACATGCCCCATGTGATGAAGAAAAATAAGTTGAGGAAGCTGATGATGACACTGATGATGATGTGTGCATGATGGGGTGCTCTACAAGCTCACGGCAAGGAGCAACTTTGACTAAATTAATCAGTGCCAGAACTGCTATAGATTTTTGGGATTGCATCCACCAGGTATTACCCCTTCCTCCCTCTCATACGTTTGAAATAGATATGGTACAATATTTTTAATTTCCTAATAATGATTTTGAATACTTAAGGGCATTAATGATTAAAAGTGTGATGGAGGAATCCCTTCGAGGAGGATAGGCAAAGTGGTTAATGAATGTTGTGGTTGCCTAAGAAAAAGAATATAACACTAGAAGTAAAATTGTCAAAGGGGCAGGGCCTTAGGCCAAACCAAAAACTCTAGTTCTCACCAATATCTCAAAAGAAACTCCTAAGAAAGATACATCTAGCAAAGGCCTTGTTTCCCCAAATAGAACTGGTATCCCTACCCATGCTCAGACCATGAAAAATCCTTTGCTATCAGATGAGTTTGTTAGTATTCCTCCAAATGTTTCCTTGCCCAAATACGTTCCTTATGACATTGCCCAAGTCTTGAGTTAGATCAAGATTTTTGTTCCAATTGTTGAGCTGCTTAGGATTCCTGAGCACAAGAAAAGGGCCTTTGAGTATTTGGGATTGAAAGAAGAAAATATTACCCAAGGAAGAAATATAAACAATGTTGAGACTCCTCCTACCATTACAAAGTTGGAAAAACCCCAAGTGCTAGAATAACTAGGTGAGACACCTGAAGTATATTTGGGAACATCCTTGGTTGAGTCCAAGGTGAATGCAAATCCATTTTTCACTACTCTGATTATTAAGGATAGGTTGTTACACAATTGTATGTTTTATTCTGGAGCATCATGAAATGTTATGCCTCTTGAGGTCATGAATGAATTAGATATCAAAGTGACAAAATCTTATAGGAAGTGCACTGCCATGGCTTCTAGAGAGGTGCCAGTGATTGAATGTGTCAAGGGTTTGATATTTCAACTTACACCTACCTGCAAGAACTTAAAACTAGATGTTGTTATTGTTGATTTCCCTGCCAAATGGGGAATGTTGTTATCAAGAAAATGGGCTACTAGTGTGGGTGGGAGTGTGCAAATGGATATGTCTTTTTCCACTATACCTATTGAGGGTAGCCTTGTAAAGATATATGGTGAAAAGAAGATGCTATATCTCATTGAGGATCCAAATAATGCTTCCTATGAAGTGTTATACACTGACATTGATGTTGATAATTTTATTGGATTTGCTAATGGTAAAGAGCACAAAATTGATCAATGCAAGTCTCTTAAACAAGTAGGTTCTCCTTGGACTTTGTTGTTTGATGGGACTTTCTCTAAATTTGGAACTCCATGTCGGGAAGAGTCTTTTTTCTCTTTTAAACTCAACTTTGAGTGCACTAACAATATTGCTGAGTATGAAGCACTGATCTTGGGTATAAGGATTGTATGGAAATATGGTATTAGAGACATCATTGTTAAAGGATATTTAGAGCTAATTTTCAAGCAGGTTAGAAAACTGTATGCAATAAAAAATCAGAGAATGAAGTAGTATAAACATGCAGTCTGGGATTTCATTGAAATGTTTGACTCCTTCAACATAATACATCACGATAGGAAGTACAATACTCTAGTAGACAAATTGGCCGTATTGGGGTCCAGATTTGAAAATTGTACTGTATCCCCTATTGTGAGTATAATATTGAGATATTAACTAGGCCATCTGCCTAACAATGTTAAACACTGGAAAGTGTTCAAAGACAATGCCTAGGTGCAAAGGTTTTTATAGAACCAAGGAGAATTTTCCAATCAACGTATAGATTGGGAGCCAATGGTTTGTGCAAGTTGATGGAAAGGAGACTTTATTTGGAAAAGACATCATTCAGTTGAAGACTAATACTATTCCAAGAGGTTTGGTATCACTTGAATCAAACTTTGATAATGTTGGTTGCATTGTTAACAGACACATGTCAACCTCAAGGGACATTCAAGAGCACGAGTTGGGCATGAAGGATAAACCACGTAAGATCTGGCTAGGTAGCAATCTAAACAAGGAATAAAAACAGTCATATGTCCAATTGTTGAAGAAATACCAGGACTGCTTAGCATGGTCTTATTTGGAACTGAAAGCATACAAAGAGGATCTTTTCCAGCACAAAATTCCCTTGGAAGCTTTTGCTAAGCCATTTAGACAGAAACAAAGGATGATCAATCCACTCCTTTCCCCGAGCTGCATAGGAAAGAATGGGAAAAGGATGAAATGATGGACGTTGCGAGTGCAAAGGATGGAAAAGGTTTTGCTTCGAGGGTGAAAAGGATTGTCTATCGAGATCCGGCTATACAGAACCACGGGAAAATGGTTAAAATGGGGATTTATCACATGATATAATAAAAGAATGATTAGAAGGATCATCAATTTTTTTGGCATGGCATCCTAGTCAATAGTCAAGGGTATGAGAAACGTGATTAGTTCATGATTTTTCCACCGCGCTTATGGGTGTAAATTTGTTGAACGTCACTTTCGAGAGAAATTTGTAATAAAAAAATGATTCCTCAAATATTCTTCTTTTTGGGGGAAAATTTGGGATGAGTGAGTGAGTGAATTGTGTAAATGCAACAAGGATACTCTTGTAAATGGTCAGGGGTTAAATTCTTACGAGAAAATTTGAGAAAGCCCATCTTCCTGAGAAACCATTAGAGAAACATGTTAATCTCTTATGTTTTAGATTTGATCATGTCAAGTTGGTTGCAAGTGTACAACCATTGACAAGCTCTGAGATGAGTTCAAAGAAAATTTCCCCTGCTAATGAATCTAATCAACTTCGAATTAATTTGTGTTAATCTTAGGCAAATTTGTGTCTGCTTTATTTCAGAATGTCTGCAAGTAGTTTTTCTTGTTCCTATTGCAATCTTGTGTTAAAATCCCTCCGAATCACACAGGATATCATCCATGTGATAGTTTAGTGGCATTTTCAATTTCATTACGAGAATAGCCTTCATCCTATAATGAGATAAACAATTTAAAATCACTTTACTGTCATTTTTTTATAAAGATTGTTTGTAAGCCTTTGAGTGTATCTAAGGCATGAGGAACCAGGGTCTTTGATGTTTAATTGATTCTTTAGCTCAAGCCTTCGTGTTAAATTATTGGAGATTGTGTGAAACCGTGCTGGCCTGGGCCTCCATTGATGCACACCTTACAGTTGAAGGAATATTTTAGCTATTTTGAAGCATTCTATCATTTAGTTTTCCAATTGTTTGAAGTTTCTCAAAGATCTGTAAAAATCAATTTTATCTCGCTTAATATCCCACATGAACTACCCCTGTTTTCCTTGTATGTCCAAAAATGAATAAATTCTATTGCAAAACTATACATAAGCGATTAGGATTCCATAATTTCTTTAGTAACATTAACCCTGTTTAGAAAATATCACCATTCTTTAGAAGTGACAACTCGTTAGAGTTAAATTGTGGTGCATTGATCATATTTTCTCAAGGTTTCCTTTCAAATTTGTGCAAATAAGGATATCTTCATTCTCCTTCACCAACAGAGGTTATAAAACGGGTTCTCTCACCCTAGTCGAAAGGCATGGCCTAAAGTAGCGATGATAGATCAAATCCTTTTATATGGTGATATCCATTTCTCCACCATCTTAGTGACAAAGTGCTAGCTGAATCGCCTCGGGTATAGAAACGACATACATGATGATTTATTTGTCTCTAGGCTTCTTGTCAAATATTTGATGTTGCTTGGCTTGCAAGGAGAATCAATTTGGGTACCAACATAGGTAATATAAAGCAAAATACTTTATTAATCCTAAAACACGTCATTTTTTTGTGAGAGGATATGGAGTCGTTTGGTGTGCTCGTAGTCATGGTAGATCAAGTTACGTATAATTTTTTTGACATCATTGTATTAAATTGTTAACATATAGTTTGATAAATAAAATATTATATTTTCCATCGGGAACACTCATTCTTTAGTCTTGTGTTTATTTTGTTATTTTGTGTTCATATTTATTTTTATTATTTTTAATGTTTAAATGGTTATATTTACTTATAAAAAAATAATAGTGATATAATAAATGGTATTTTATTTATTTATAATAACAATTAATAAAATGACAATAGTAACTATTGTATTAATTTTTTTATTATTCATAATATTGTAATAATTATATTTATTTTTCAAGTAAATATTTATTTTATTCATTTTAATTAAAATATTAAAATGACCATAATGAATATATATAGGTTTAAAAGCTATTTTTATTCATTGGAGGAAAAGGAAGAGGGAAGTTTGAGGGGAAATAAGGGAAGAAGAGGGTTAAAGAGGGGTTCACGGTTGGAGGGAAAAGGTAGGAAGACGATGGTTAGAGGGAGAGAACAAGAGGGTTGAAAGGATGCAATGTAAAAGGGAAAATATGAGAAGAGGATTGGAGCATTGGAGAGTCAAAGGGTGAAAAATTAAAGAGGAGGTTTAAGGAAAATAATAGATGAATGTTGGAGTGATTGAAGGGTCAAGAGTTTGGAGAGAAGGGTAGGGGAGGTTTGGACGTAAATGAAGGCAAAAGTAAGTTTGAGGGAAGGAGAGAAGGAAGAACAGAGGGAATGTTTGCATGGAAGAGGAGGGAAGATGATTAGAAGGAAAAGGAGGGAAGAAGTGAGTTGGATTTGGGTTGGAATTTGGATACAAAAGAAGGGAAGAGAAGCGAAGAATGTTAGAGGGAAGATAATTTGAAGGAAAAGAAGCGAAGAAGTGGGTTGGAGTTGGGTTGGGAGTTAGATGGAAAATAAGGGAAGAGAAGCGAAGAATTTTAGAAGGAAGATGAGAGAAATATGATTTGAAGGAAAATGGGGAAGAAGTGGGTTGGATTTGGGTTGTGAGTTAGATAGAAAAGAAGGGAATAGAAGGGAAGAATGATGGAGATAAGAGTAAGGAAACTGGTTTGAAAGAAAAGGAGGGAAGAAGGTTGGAGTAGGGCTAGGATTTGGGAAGAAGATAAGGGAAAAGAAGGGATAATGTTTGGAAAGAAAATGACTGAAGAAGTGAGTTAGAGTGGGGTTGGGAGTTTGTGAAAGGAGGGATATTGAATGTTGGAGGGAAGGGGATTTAAGGGAATGACAGGGAAGAGTTAAAGGGAAAAAAATGTTTAGAGGAGGGTCAAAGGGATGACTATTGGAGGTAAATAGGGTTGCAAGGTTGTAGGGAAAGAGGAGGGAAGAATGTTGGAGAGAAAGAAGGTTTGAAGGAAATAAAAGGAAGAAGTGGGTTGGAGTGGGTTTGGAATTTGGAAATAAGAGAAGGGATAATGGTTGGATGGAAAATGGGGAAGAAGAGAGTTGGAGCGGGATTGGGATTTTGAGTGAAAGGAGAGGAAATGGTTGGATGGAATGAGAGGGAAGCGTTAGATGGAAAATGACATTTGTAGCAGGGAATATGGCTGGAGGGAGTAGCGGGAAGAGTTGGAGGGAAAAGGAAGTTTCAAAAAGAAAATGGTTGTAGGGAAGCGGGGAAAATGGTTGGAGAGAGAAAATATTGTATAGTTGGAGGGGAAAAGAAGGAAGAAGTGAGTTGGAGAGTGGGTGGGAGTTGAAAAGAAGAGAAGGGAGAAGGGATAATGGTTGGAGGAAAATGAGGGAAGAAGTGAGTTGGAGCATGGTTGGGAGTTTGAGAGTAAAGGAGGGAAGAAGTAAGTTAGAGAGGGGTTGGGACTTTGAGGGAAAGGAAGGAAAATGGTTAGAGAGGTGAATGGTGGAGGGAAGGATGATTAGAGGGAAAAAGACCTTTGGAGGAGGGAAAATGTTAGGAGTGGGGTTAGGAGTTGGAAATAAGTGAAGGGAGAAGGGATAATGGATGGAGGGAAAATGAGGGAAGAAGTGAGTTGGAGTACGGTTGGGAGTTTGAGAGAAAAGGGGGAATAAGTAAGATGAAGTGGGGTTGGTACTTTTATGGAAAGGAGGGAAAATGGTTGGAGAGATGAATGTTGGAGGAAGGAGGATTGGATGGAATGGAAAGAAAAATTTGGAGGGAAAAGGACGTTTGGAGGAGGTAAAATGTTTGGAGGGAATAGTGAGTTGGAGCGGGGTTGGGAGTTTGAGGGAAAGGAGGGAAAATAGTTGGAGAGATGAATGTTGGAGGGAAGGAGGATTGGAGGGAATGAAAAGGAAGAGTTGGACGGAAAAGGACGTTTGGAGGATGCAAAATTTTTAGAGTGGGGTTGGGAGTTGGAAAGAAGAGAAGGGATAATGGTTGAGGGAAAAGGAGGGAAGAAGTGAGTTGGAGTAGGGTTGGGGTTTGAGGGAAAGGAGGGAAAATGGTTGGAGGGATGAATGTTAGAGTGAAAGAGGATTTAAGGGAATGACAAGGAAGAGTTGTATGGAAAAGGAAATTTGGAGTAGTGAAAATGGTTGGAGGGATGAATGTTTGAGGGAAGGGGGATTAGATGGAATTGCAGGGAAAATATGGAGGGAAAATGACATTTGGAGGAGTGAAAAGGTTAGAGGGAAAGAGGCTTGTAGAGTTGGAGGGAAAGTGGAGGGAAATTTTTTTAGGGAAAGATGGTTTGAAGTAAATAGAGGGAATAAGTGGGTTGGAGTGGGCTTTGGAGTTAGAAAGAAGAGAAGGGAAGAGAAGGTATAATGGTTGGAGGAAAGGAGGGAAGAGGAAAGTTACTCACACTAGAGGGAGGAGAGGTGAAAAATATTGTAGTAGCACTGAGTCCTTCTTGATGCCCATCTTTCTCAAAACCCCATTCGACCACGAAGGTCCAACAACCAAAAGAAGGTTTTCATCTATACCTCTATCGCCGATGCACCTGTGAGGGAAAGGAAAATTGGTAATGTCATTTCCGAAATGTCTTTGTCACCATTGTTTTTTCCACCTCTAGTCAAGGAAAGGTTGGGGGTTTGAGAGAAAGGAGGGAAAATGGTTGTAGGGATGAATATTGGAGTGAATGAAAAGGAAGAGTTATAGGGAAAATGAATTTTGGAGGAGGGTAAATGGTTGGAGGAAAAAGGGTTGCAGAGTTGGAGGGAAAAAGGAGGGAAGAATGTTGGAGGGAAATATGGTTTGAAGGAAATAGATGGAAGAAGTGGGTTGGAGTAGGGTTGGGAGTTATAAAGAAGAGAAGGGATAATGGTTCCATGGAAAAGGGGAAAAAGTGAGTTACTTGCACTATAAGGAGGAGTGATGTAAAATTCCATACCAGCATTGAGTCCTCCTTGATGCCCCTATTTTCCGCAACCCCTTCGAGAAAAAAATCTCTAACAACCAAAAGAGGGTTTTCATCACTACCTCTTCTCTCGATGTACTGTGAAGGAAAAAGAAACCAACGATGTCATTTCCGGAAATGTCTTAACCACTACATAAATTTTAGTAGTGATAGTGTAACTTTATTCATTTCTAATAACAATAATTATACAAATTGTAATATTTTAATTTTTATTTATAGTTTAGTCTTGCGGTGTTTTATTGTAATACTAATTTTTTTATTGTTCTAAAAGAAGATGAAAAATAGGGTTATATAGGAAAGGAGGACTGATGGTTCGAAATAAATTGAGGAGAGAGGAAGGAAGAATGGTTTAGAGGTTGAGGGAGATGAATAGTTGGAGAGTAAAGGAGGGATACAAGAGGTGTTGGTGATGGGTAGGAAGAGGGGAGGAGGGGTTAGGTTTGAGGGAGATGCGTGGTTGGAGAGAGATGGGTGGCTAGAGGGACTTGAGGGAAACATTATTGGGATGGGTGTGAATTGGATATGGAAGATGAGTGAAAGGAGTGGAGGGAAAAGTAATTTTAATTAGTGTGAAGAGGAATGGTGGATTGGGTTTGGGAGTTGATGAGAAGAGGGGTTGTGGGTGTGACATAAGAAGTGTTAGGGATGCATAAGAAGAGGATAGGGTTGGTTTTGGGTGAAAAGAGGGATGGGATTTTGTATTGGGTTTTAAGAGGAGAGGGAAGATGAGTAGAGGGATAAGATGGAAAAGTATTTATGGTGCATGTGAATAGGAATGGTGGAAATGATTTAGGAGCTGATAGGAAGATGGGTTGAGGATACATGAGAAGAGGATAGGGTTGGCAATGGGTTTGAAGTGGGATTGGAGGAAATTTTATGTTGGAGAGAGATGGGTGGTTAGAGGAAGAGGGAAAATTAGTTGGGATGGGTGTGAAGAGGAGAGGGAAGATGAGTGGAGGGAGAGGAGGGAAAAATAGTTGAGGTAGGTGTGAAGAGGAAGTGTAGATAGAGTTTGGGAGATGATGGGAACATGGATTTTTGGTGCGATGTAAGAGGTGTTAGAGATGCATGAGAAGAGGATAAGATTGGTTGTGGGAGAAAATAGGGAGGGAGTTTGTGGTGGGTATGAAGAGGAGAGGGAAGATGAGTGGAGTTAGAGGAGGGAAAAGAAACGGTGATGGGTGTGTTGAGGAAGGGTGCAAAGGATTTGGGAGTTGATGGGAAGAGGATTTGGGGATTCATGAGAAGAGGATAGGCTTGGTGGTGGATGTGAAGGAGTGAGGTATGATGAGTGTAGGGAGAGGAAATAAAAGTAGTTAGGGGTGGGTATGATGAAGAAGGGTGGATAAGGTTTGGGTGTTGAAGGGAAAAGGGGTTTTGGGTGTGAGGGAAGAGGGTTGTGGTTGGAGGGAAATGGATGGTTGGGGGAAAAGGAGGGTGCGAAAAGGGGTTGATGATATAATAGAAGAGAAGAGGGTTAGTGTTGGGTACAAAATGATAGGGCTATGTGGTGGGTGTGAAGAGGAGATGAAATATGAGTGGAGGTAGAGGAGGGAAAATGAGTTGTGGGTGGTTGTGAAGAGGAAGACTGGATAGGGTTTAGAAGTTGAAGGGAAGAGTTGTTTAGGTTTAAGAATATTTTGGTGGGATGGAAGAGGAGGAACTAAGTAAAGTGGAATAATACAAGAGGATGGGTTAAGAGAATAGGAGTGATGGAAGAGGGGTTGGATACTTAGATATAGAAGATATTTAATAATATAAAAAAACATAAATCATTGATGAAAATTTAATTAATTCCATTTTATTTATTTGAAAATACCCTCTAATTCTTTGATTACACAATGAATATGAAAAATTCTAATTTTCTAAGCCTATATAAAGAGTTATGACAATCAAAATTGTGAGTTACCAAACTTTTCTTCAATTTTATCTTCTCCTACTTGAACCTTGTTGTGTTTCTTATTTCTAAACCCTAATTCCCTTTCTCTCCTTTTGATTTAAGACATTTTACCTATCCACCCTTCCAAAATATAGTAGTTACATCAAAAATATAGGTTTTTGTTGCTAAAGGAGGGTTGTGGTTAATTTTGGCATGTGTGAGAGGAAGAATCATAAGTGATGAATATTATAAAAATCTATTTAGGCCTCATTAGAATACCTTACAAGTTTCAAGCTCTCAAATGAACTCTAAATGAAGAAAATGGCCTAAAAACATACATTTAAACTTGAATTTTTAAACCATGCATTTTGGAGGAAATTACATTAAAATAGTTTGAGGAAAACGGGAGATGAAAGCAAGTTGAAAACCTAGTTATTTATTAAAAATAAGGACCTAGATCTTGTCAAGAATTTTTTTTTGGATTTATACCCTTGTATTCTCTAGATTGCTGTTATTTAATTTGGTGGTAATGAAGGGTCTATGTATACCTAACAAACTTCATAATATACACCAAATTAAGAACTAAAATAAAATAAAACATGCATAAAAATACAAGTCAAATGAAATTTTAAAATTGAACAAAAATAGGCTTTAATCGTATATCCATACTTTGATCATGAGTGATTTATAGCTCCCAACATCAAATCTTGTACTAAATTGATCCTTTAATATTTAAGATTCTTCCCATGATATAAATTATTACTCTATAAGAAAATTTTGATCTACATATAATTATTTCTTGTCACCTCCTAAACTCTTAATTCAGCAAAATTCAAATGGAAGTATCATAGGACACATTAATAAATCCAAACACAACTTGTAGACACCTAAAATTGGGTCATAACCCTCTAAGCCCATTCAAATTAATTAATTCAACACATCCCCGATAATGGTCCATCTTCCAATTATTATTAATTTAATTACCCATATTAAGTTAATAATTCCCTCACTCCTCCACCTCAGTGTGGACCCTTTCCAAGCCTATTTATTAACCTAGACTAAGTCATTTACTTCCCTAACTAACTATGACCTCTTATAAACCTAACTATGAATTCTTCTACACTTCTCCCACCTATTTCCTGCTTCATTTAGCGATAACCCACACTCGTAGTCCATAACAAATCTTGACCAACACCAAAAATGGAGAGAAAAGGGTATTTTTGAAAAATATGACCTTTTCTCCCTAACTGACATTGGTTATTCCTTAGCCTGTGTCGGTCACCTAATCACCATTGGTTGCTTTAAATAAATAATTCCAATCCTTTACCTGGGTTCTTCTTCCCTCTAGGCTTTAGCAATTCTTGCATTGGCATTCTTAAGCATCTAGGTGACCTCACGAAGAACTAGGGACCATTCTAGCATTCACCACCTTCACCAAGCATCAACACTATGTTCAAGAGAATTGGATCACTCATAGAGAAGTCCAGATCCTTCTACCACCGCTGCGTGGGATCGGGACTTGTCTCTCCTTTAACCACAATCATTATTTCTACAAACAACATCCAATATCGAAGTAAGTAATATCTACCTTGTGATTGTTTTTTGTATTTTGGTTGTTAATTATGTATTTGATTTCTTTCACCTTATACCTCTCTTGGATCTCTTCCGTCTTACCTCTACCTAACCACTTGTCCATTAAACCTCTATATCTATCCCAAAATCCTATTTCTTCATCTCTAATTTTTCACATATCTTAACACCTAGCCTAAGCCCTCCCAAATCTTTGTGAAATCACAGAGAGCTACTAACCAACCCATTTTAGCCTTCTCATCTAACATCCCCTACCGACATTGGTCGTCTAACTAGTGTTGTTTATTACCAAGTGCCGGCATCGATCACCCAACCGATACCGGTCTCCGTGATTGGTAATTTATCTCAAACCATTAATCTCCTAACTCACCCAAAACCTCACCCAATATCACCTAGACCTTCCTAAACACATGTTCCACACTGCTAGCCTTGACAACACCCTGGCTTCTCTAGGTTTAGTTATATGTTCAATATTTATCTTAAATCTAGCCTATTGTTAGCATATGAGATACCTAAATCGTATTGTTACAATAGGACATTTGCTTTACTGTCTTTTCTTTACATTAAGTTATTTGTAAATAGTGGATGACGACTTTTTTAGGAAGTATCACACTTCCGGATCTAGCATACACTAGGTAGTCCACTATCATAAGCTATTTGACTCTATTTGGTGGTAGTTTTATCCTTCTACGGGTAGTGCTTCCTAGACAAAAAGAGCTCTTGATTATCAGCGTTGTCGTCTCAACGATGCAAAACCTTCTTTGACTTCACATGTATCCCTCCTCACCTTACCTTTACTTTATATTTTTATATGCAACATGTGGTGAATTTTTTTGCGCTCTGGTGGGACTCTCATTTGTGAGTTCCTTTATATTCATATAGGTTACATCTTGTGTGTTTCCTTTCTAAATCAATATACACTAAATATTCCTATTTGATAAATAGCTCCTTTCTAATTGTTCTAAATGAAACACTTTTTTTGGTGCATTTAAAAGGAATTCTTCTTCTTTATTTTTTCCTTGCATTAGTAAAATTCATCCTTCTTCCTATTCACTCTTGTTACATCAAATATCATATTTCTATTTTGGTCTTAAAACACTTGCATTTCATCCTGTATGTATGTCCTGCAAAGTTAGCTCACATAGTTAAGTAGCAATCATATGACGGAGGTCATGAGCGTTTGGTGATTGATTAATAAATTATAGTTCACATTTGTGAACACTCCTTATCCAAATCACTTAACACAATCTACAAACTTCTTAAACATTCCCTTCAGAAGAAGCCATCAATGATTTAGAAACCCATTGACGGTGGGCCCCGCCTACTTTTCTATCGATTTATCATATCGAGCTTGGGGTAAGTGCAGGAAGTTTATGGACAAATATATGGTCATTCGTAGACGTCATATTGCAAAAAACAACAAAATATCAACTTGTAGGGATTATTAGCAATACGCGCACTCAAAATTAGAAAAAATTATATAAATATGAATCATAGCATTCAGAATCTAGTTTCTAAAATACTAATTTTTTTAAAAAAAACGGACAAGTTTAGCTATATTAAACACTTAAAATTATATGAATTGGTTTTTTTTTTTTTTTTAAAACTTACAAGATTGTAGTCCGTTTGCTGTATTTTGGATGACCAAATCTTGTTTATTTTTTTTCCTTTGGTGAAATGTTAGATGTAGTTGTTTATCTTGGGATGGATTTTATTTTGTATTTTTTGAGGAATATTTTTTTTTAATGATTTTTTCCGTGAAAGTGGTCTAAAAATATTTAGAAAACAGAGCACTTTCTATTTGCCGCTTATAACTATATCAAAAATATCGAAATCAAATATTTTTTTTTTTACGTGTATAGAATTTGTGCACGCTTGGGATGGTATAAGTTTTATCACATTTTGATAAGTGAAACAAAAGTTACAGTCTTAAATGTAGACATGAACATTCACGGGAAAAAATGTCTTAAAGACCTATTATTAGTAAAAAAATTATAAAATGATATTTATCTTATTCTATTCACTTTAAAATCAATATTTCTACAAAGCTAAAAGTCTCTCCTACGCGATGGCACCATTTTTGTGAAATTTTTTCATTTTTTTAGTATGGTTCAAGTCTTTGGAAGAGAAAATTTGAGGTTTTTTTGACCTTTTACACTTCATAATGACCTTCCATAGCTTTGGTTGGGGAAAAACAAAGATTTCCCGAGGCTTAGGTTTGGCAGATAGATCCGTGATCACGGTTTATAAAGCATGATCATGAGTTCATAAATCATATTTACACACATCCCAATGTCTGAATTACCATGTGATTTTTACTCTCTGACCTTACCGTATGAATTACTATGAAATTCTGTCTTTTTCTACACGTTTTTCTTATCACCGGAAGCAAAACATCATGGGAGATAAGAAACAAAGTCAAAAAAGGAAGTCATTAAGTAAAAAAACACCAAATGAATTAGAGGCAAATGAAATTAAAAATCTTTGAGCGAATGCGAGTCTTCGTGAATCAAGAAGAGGTTCATCTTTAACCCCAACTATTATAAGAAATGAAGAGCCAGTAATGTTTCTACTATCAATGTTGAAGTTGAATTAAATACTTGCAATGAAGATTTTTTTACTCATCGATGTTGAAGAAGAATTAAATACTCATGATGTAGTTGAAGGAGACAATGAAAATGTGAATAAGGAAATTCATGTTGAAATTGTAGACAGGAAAAATTTGACAAAAATCCCTCTTAGGATTTTACGTAAGAAACCTAATTTTTATTGAAATTGATGAAAACATTTTTAAACCAATGTCTGAAAAACTTTACGAATAAAAATTCGAAGAAAAGCCACTAAAATTTGGGATAATCATTTTGAAATTTTAAATGATTCCCAAAGATGTCATTGTTCGTTAGTTTGATGAAATTGATTAAAATGAGACCTACATTAAACACCTTAGGATTGAAAAATCTAATATACGTGGTCAAACCTCTACAATTGTTGAAAACCTTCATGATGCATATCACACTTTGTTGGCATCAAGAGACACACTAGGGATAGTAATATTGTGCATTGTGTACTTGCTACTAATGTTGTAAGTGAATCAATAAAAAACAACGTTTGATTACGTAAACAATTCGAATGTTGCAAGTTAATTGAAAAACTCTAATGAAGCAATTGAAAGAAGTAATATCCTTTAATCACTCAATAACGCTGATTTTTGGGAATGTTCTACCGAGCACCGCGTAAGGACAAAAATAATTCGATGCTATAAGAGAAGTTGTTATTAAATTTTGGCATGATAACACTAGAGTTTCACCTAATACAAGACATGTTATAAAACAAAGAGTTGGTTCTACTAATCGTGAACCACATCCAAATCATTTCTTAGATATGACTCAAAATCATTTTTTCGTAAGTTTGAACAAGAGAATGTAGAAATTAAAATTAATCAACATTTTTTTGAAATGTTGAAACCATTCTATGTGAAAATAAACCACACTCACACGACATTGTTGTTGTAGGCAACATGTTGAATTTGTGATACATTATGCTAAATTTTACGTATTCATTATATTTTTCATTCTAAAACTATGTTATCGAATGTGGTGTTCAAGTTCCACCAATATCTTCTAGGATTTCATTCCTACTATATTTTGTGAAAAGAAGTTGGACATTTTTTTATAGTCATGATTATTTAGATGGAAGTTGTAGTACATGCGGCGGATTACTTAAATTGGAAAGTTGCATCCATGAGAAAATTGAAGGTACAATAGGACATAATTTAGTTGAGTTTGATAAATATAAATCAGTTGTATACCGGTTGAAAGATGGAAAAGAGTCTAAATGGTGTGAGCTAGTTACAGAACAAATGCTGTTTTCTAATTTTTGAGAAAATTTAAGGATGAAATTGTTTATGAGTATGCTAGGCATACACATAGAGATCGATGGTTGGATGAATAGTTCAAGATATTCAAGGACACATTTCCTAGTAGTATTATTGTTTTAGTGGTCGATTTTGTAGAGAATTACACATTATAACCACAAATGGAGGTTCAATCGTAATATTACAACTTAGTACAAGTTGTCGTTTTTGTGTATATAACATTTCTACATTCTCTGACAAAGAGAGAATGATAAATTTTTTTAAGAGAGTATGAATTTTATATCGGTGATGATCATTCTCATTCTACTAAATTTGTGCAAGGGTGTTTCGAGTTTATTTTATGAAAACTTGTCGATAGAGACATCCACTTCAAACAACATTATATATGGTCAGATAATTATATCTCCTTTTAAGAATGCACGAATGTTTTATTGGATGAGAAGAATGCACATCAAGATGGGTGTGCAACATATTTGGAGTTTCACTTAGGTTGGACATGGAAAAGGAGAGCATGACGGTGCAGGGGCATGTGTGAAAAGAGCTCTTGCAAGAGAAGAGTTGCAGTACAAAGATGGTGCTAAATTAAAAGATGTAAAGAGAATAGTGGAATGGTGTATTGACAATATGGCCTGAGGTTCTCAAGAAAATTCCACAGTTCACAGATATTTTTGGTTGATAGAGGAAGAAAAAATTGCTAACTATGAGGATTGTATGACACTCACTGGGTCCAGTGATATGCACTCATTTTGTAGCTCAGACGCTACTTTGTGGGCCATATGGAAAAGAAAGTTGACATGTTTTTGTGCATCTTGTATCGAATTTGTCACTACTGAGTGTGATTCACAAGAATGGGTGGATGGATGGATTTGTAGGCCTCTAACTCCGCTTCCTAGTTATCAACCTCCAAAAGCATTACGACTTGTTTCTGCAGATGAAGTTGCAACATCTAAGGACTTTGAAAAAAATTTGATTTTGGTGTGACAAGGTATTTATGGTTATTTATTTAATTTTTGTATTGAGTTATGTCCATTGAAATTTTAAAATGTAATTTAAATTTGAGTTGTTTAATCTTTATTTTTGTAGGACATGTGTTTCATAGTTATTGCAAATGAAGACAATGAAGAAGGAGCAGACTATTTCTTATGTCGTTGCATCGAGGAAAGAAAGAAGTAGACTTCTCCTATTATAGATGGCAAAGATATTGAGTATCCTACAGGGTCAGTAGTAGTTACTAGAACTTGGTTTCGATAGTATCCATTAAAAAAATAATCTGTTTGGGTATTTGAAGACTTTGAGACACACAGGAAAATACTCTTATATTCGCATATAGTTCTAATGACAAATATTCAGCTATATAGATATCGAGGAAGGCCTAATAATAAGATTCTCTAGAAGGTTCGAGATTCAAATCATGAAGCAATCTTGTCCACTATTCGAGTAGATCCGATCCACGATGGTTCATTGGAATGAATTTATAATGTTCATGTCTAGTATATATAATTTCTTTGATATATATATATATATATATATATATATAAATTTTTAGTTCTAGATCTAGATTTAAGTTCATATATTTTATTTTAAATTTGTGTATTTTATAAATATCTAGTATGGTTTTGATTTGAAACTTAAAATTATTTGACTAACACTTTTATGTTCGGAGTTAGTGGTGCGGAAAAGCTTTGACCTTCACGTGGTTGGCATTGTTAGTAGATAATTTTAAATTCTTGAAGCTAAGAGAAGATTTCATTGTTTTACAAGAAAAGAGAAGTAATTAACAACGATTTATGTACCCATGGAGGGGGTTCTTGGCTCTGGAGGAGGTAGCCCATAAGAACTTGGTGCTTAGAGAACCAAAATGACTCCTCTCCAAGTGTTTACAAGACCGTACCTACATGTGAACACTATCGGTTTGGTGTCATGACCCACCGTTTGCAAAATATAGTGTTTGACAACGTTACACTGGCTCAAACTTCACTATTTTGTGCATTTGCAAACAATAGGGCGGTGATAGAACTGATGCGGGAAGGATAAAACTCAAAGAGGATATTATAGAGGGTCCCTTCACCGAGGTTTCAGATCGAGACGAGATGTCTATAGGTACCACAAAGTCTGAGTAGTCACCCGTCGAAGTTGAATGATATTTTGGTCTCGGGGCTTATAAGGGACTGTACCCAAACGGAGTAGCCCGGAAGTAATGACCTTTTTGCATACCAAAAAACCACCTCCTCTAGTGTTCACTTTGCCACCCGGACGTGTTGGCGTAGT
The DNA here is from genome assembly GCA_018340775.1 of Taxus wallichiana var. yunnanensis. Lineage (NCBI taxonomy): Eukaryota > Viridiplantae > Streptophyta > Pinopsida > Cupressales > Taxaceae > Taxus > Taxus wallichiana. Next base: position 73,631,725 of record CM031241.1, on the reverse strand, counting down.
TGGTTTGGTGCCACGACCCACCATTTGCAAAATATAGTGTTTGACAACCTTACATTGGCTCAAACTACACTATTTCACGTGTTTGCAAACAATAGCGGTGAGAGCACCGATATGGGAAGGAAGAAACCGTGAGAGGATATTATAGAGGGTCCCTATGCTTTGAGGTATCGGATCATATGGGGAATCTCTAGGTGCCACGGAGTCGAGTAGTCACCTGTCGAAGTTGAATGATATTTTGGTCTCAGGGCTCTTAAGGGACTACACCCGAACGAAGTAGCCTAGAAGCAACGACCTTGTCACGCACCAAAAAACTACCTCCTCTAGCATTCACCTAGCCACCTAGATGTGTCGGTGCAGTCGGTTCGGTGCCATGACCCACCGTTTGCAAAATATAGCGTTTGACAACCTTACACTGGCTCAAACTGCACTATTTTGCACGTTTGCAAATAATAGGGCAGCGAGAGCACCAATATGGGAAGGAAAAAACCAAGAGAGGCTATTGTAGAGGGTCCCTACACTGAGGTGTCAGATTAGATGAGATGTTTCTAGGTGCCACAGAGTCCGAGTAGTCACCCGTCGAAGTTGAACGATATTTTGGTCTTAGGGCTCTTAAGGGACTACGCTCGAACGATGTATCCCGAAGCAACGAACTTGTCGTGCACTAAAAAAATTGCCTCCTCTAGTGTTCACCTAGCCACCTAGACAAGTCGGCGCATGACAGATTCAAATGCCATGACCCACGGTTTGCAAAATATAGCATTTGATAACCTTACATTGTCTCATTCGCACTATTTCGAGGCATTTGCAAATTATAGGATAGTGAGAGCACCAATCTAGGAAGGAAAATACCGAGAGAGGCTATTATAAAGGGTCCCTACAATAAGGTGACATATCAGATGAGGCATCTCTAGGTGCCACGAAGTCTGAGTAGTCACCCGTCAAAGTTGAACGATATTTTGGTCTCATGGCTGTTAAGGGACTACGCTCGAACGAAGTAGCCTAGAAGCAACAACCTTGTTGTGCTCGACACACTACCTCCTCTAGCATTCACCTAGCCACCTACACATGTCGGCGCAGTCAGTTTGGTGCCATGACCCATCATTCGTAAAATATAGAGTTTGACAACCTTACATTGACTCGAACTGCACTATTTTACGTGTTTGTAAACAATAGGGCAACGAGAGCACCGATTTGGGAAGGAAAAAACCAAGAGTGTCTATTGTAGAGGGTCCTTATGCCAAGGTTTTAGATCCGATGAGGTGTCTCTAGGTGCCACGGAGTCGAGTAGTCACCCGTCGAAGTTGAACGATATTTTGGTCTCAGGGCTCTTAAGGGACTACGTCCGAACAAAGTAGCCTGGAAGCAACGACCTTGTCGCAAACCAAAAAACCACCTCCTCTAGCATTCACTTGGCCACTCGAACATGTCGGCAATAGGTTGGGTACCATGAACCACCGTTTGCAAAATATAGCGTTTAACAACCTTACATCAAGCTGAAGCGCACTATTTTACGCGTTTGCAAACAATAGGCAACGAGAGCACCGATTTAGGAAGGAAAAAACTGAAAGAGGCTATTATAGAGGGTCCCTACACCGAGGTGTCCGATCAGATGAGGTGTTTCTAGGTGCCATGCAGTCCGAGTAGTCACCTGTCAAAGTTGAACAATATTTTGGTCTCAGGGATCTTAAGGGACTACGTCCGAACGAAGTAGCCCGGAAGCAACGACCTTGTCAAACAATAAAACACCACCTCCTCTAGTTTTCACCTAGCCACCCGGATGTTTCATGTAATTGGTTTGGTGCCATGACCTACCATTTGCAAAATATAGCGTTTGACAACCTTACACTGGCTCAAACTGCACTATTTCATGTGTTTACAAACAATAGGGAAGCGAGAGCACCAATTTGGGAAGGAAAAAAATGAGAGAGGCTATTATATAAGGTACTTACACCTCGGTTTTGGATCAGACGAGGCATCTCTAGGTGCCACGAAGTCCGAGTAGTCACCCGTCGAAGTTGAACGATATTTTGGTCTCAGGGCTCTTAAGGGACTACGCTCCGAACAAAGTAGCCTGGAAGCAACGACCTTGTCGTGCACCAAAACACCACCTCCTCTAGCATTCACCTTGCCACCTAGATTTTTTTGTGCATTTTGTTGGGTGCCATGACCCACCGTTTGCAAAATATAGCATTTGACAACCTTACACTGGCTCGAACTGCACTATTTCACGCGTTTGCAAACAATACGGCAGTGAGAGCACCGATCTAGGAAGGAAAAAACTGAGAGAGGCTATTATAGAGGGTCCCTACACTAAGGTTTTGGATCAGATGAGGATTCTCTAGGTACCACGGAGTCAAGTAGTCAATCAACAAAGTTGAACGATATTTTGGTCTCGTGGCTCTTAAGGGACTACGCCTGAATGAAGTAGCCCAAAAGCAACGACCTTGTCATGAACTAAAACACCACATCCTCTAGCATTCACCTGGCCACCCAGATGTTTTGGCACATTCGGTTTGGTGCCAAAACCCACGGTTTGTAAAATATAGCATTTGACAACCTTACACCGGCTCGAACTGCACTATTTTATGCATTTACAAACAATGGGCGGTGAGAGCACCGATCTGGGAAGGAAAAAAATTGAGAAAGACTATTATAGAGGGTACCTTTGCCGAGGTTTTGGATCAGATGAGGTATCTCTATGTGCCACGGAGTTTGAGTAGTCACCCATCGAATTTGAACGTTATTTTGGTCTTAGGGCTCTTAAGGAATACGTCCGAACGAAGTAGCCTAGAAGCAACGACCTTGTCACACACCAAAACACCACCTCCTCTAACATTAAATTGGCCATTCAGACATGTCAACACATTTGGTTGGGTGCCACAACCCACCATTTGAAAAATATAGTGTTTGACAACCTTACATTGGCTCGAACTACACTATTTCGCGCGTTTGCAACCAATAATAGGGCGGTGAGAGCACCGATCCAGGAAGGAAAAAGCTGAGAGACAATATTGTAGAGGGTCCTATCTGATGTTTTGGATTAGACAAGGCATCTTTAGGTGCCACGAAGTCCAAGTAGTTATCCGTCGAAGTTGAACAATATTTTGGTCTCAGGGCTCTTAAGGGACTACGCTCGAATGAAGTAGCCCGAAAGCAACGACCTTGTTGCACACTGAAACAACATCTCTTCTAGCATTCACCTAGCCACTCAAATGTGTCGATGCATTCAGTTTGGTGCCATGACCCATAGTTTGCAAAATATAGCATTTGACAACCTTACACTGGCTTGAATTGCACTATTTTACACATTTGCAAACAATAGGGCAACGAGAGCACCAATCTGGGAAGGAAAAAACTAAGAGAGGCTATTGTAGAGGGTCCATATGCCAAGGTTTCAGATCAGACAAGGCATCTCTATGTGCCACTGAGTCCGAGTAGTCACCCATCAAAGTTAAACATTATTTTGGTCTTAGGGCTCTTAAGGGACTACACGAAGCGAAGTAGCCCGGAAGCAACGACCTTGTCGTACACCAAAACACCACCTCCTCTAGCATTCAACTGGTCACTTAGACATGTCAACATATTCGGTTGGGTCCCACGACCCACCGTTTGCAAAATATAGCGTTTGACAACCTTACACTTTCTCGAACTGCACTATTTCACACGTTTACAAACAATAGGCCAATGAGAGCACCGATCTGGGAAGGAAAAATCTGAGAGAGGCTATTGTAGAGGGTCAGTATGCCAAGATTTTGGATCAAACAAGAAATCTCTAGGTGCCACGGAGTCTGAGTAGTCACATGTCGAAGTTGTAAGATATTTTGGTCTCAGGGCTCTTAAGGGACTACGCCCGAACAAAGTAGCCCGGAAGCAACGACCTTGTCACGCACCGAAACAATGTCTCATCTAGTGTTCACCTAGCCACCCGGATGTGTCGGTGTATTTGGTTTTGTGCCATGACGTCCTGAGGCATGACTTCTCACTCCTCACCTCCGTTCATTTCCTAGGACTCAAAACATTCAATGTCACCTTCCATCTCTCTTGTTCTCTTTGGACTTGCCTCTATCCTCTTAGGTGCTTCATCACTGTCCTTTCTTTTCTCTCTTGAGCTATGTTGTTTTGGTGATCTCTCTCCATCCTCTACTACCCTAACTATGTGCTTACATGCTCATTATGTTTGCATTGTAATATGGTCATGCTCTTGGCTACCTTGAAACTTTTTACATACTTTTCATCCCTTAATGGGTATCTAATACCCTAATTATCATGCTTTGAAGATTCACAAGAATAAATCATTCCCTTGTTATTCTAATAGTGGATTAAGTATTTGAATATAGGTCAAGAATACTAAATGGAGTTAAAATTAAATGAGCCATAATTGCTAGTGAAGCAAGAACTAGTGAAAAGTGGTGAGTAAAGGTAAGTCATGTTAAAGGAATGAAATGCATTTATTCATTGTTTCTAATAGTATGGTGAGAATGTGAACATATGAATAAGATTATCAATAAAATGCTAAGGCAAGTAGCTTCAAGTTTGCATATTTGGATGGAGTTTTAGAAGGAGAGTGAAGTGGCCAATCAAGTCACTTATGAAGCATGCTAAAAGAAGTGAAGGAAACAAATAAGTGAGAGCCTATGAAGGAATAAGACAAAAATAGTTTCCATACACGAGAAACATGAAGAAGAGAAAATAATTCTCATAATGGAGAACATAGCACGAAAGAAGAATAATTAAGGAGAAAGGAAGTGCAAAATGAAATGCTTAGAGAATAAATAGGTACTCATTCAATATGAAATGGGAAACAAGAGGAAAGTGGCGAGAAAAGGTCAAATTTCAGTTTGAGGCAAGCATGTAATGGTTGTGATCAATAAATGAAGAAAGTGAAGGAGAGAGTGAATACTTGTTGTACATGAGGAGATATTTATGACAGGATATTCAAAGTAACAAGAGACAAGTCAAGAGAAAAAAGAGTGAACAATGGCAAAATAAGAAGGAGAAAGAAAGAAGTCTTGAATACATACAAGAAAATAAAAGGAAAGAGAGGATGGTAAGTCCAAGAAGAAAGAGACAAATAATGAAAATGAAAGAGAGAAGTGAATCTACTTTAAACGATAATCAAATTGAATGTTTAACTTCTTAGTTGATTGGCATGTAGCACCAAATTATAAAGAGATCTAAGGTGTGTACATCTATTGATTCCCTTAAGTTCTCTATAACAATGTAAATGCTTCCCTTAATTTCTTAACAATTATACCATGCAATGTTGCACCATAAGTAATGTTATATTCATATAGTTCAAGATGAACTCTACCTTGCTTATTTCTATCAATGTTCGCATTAGTTGATATGCAACAGATGAGTGTTAGCTTTAAAAAAAAAAAAAGTAATTACATGTATTGCCCTTTTGTAGTTCACCTAGCATGGTTTTGCTTAATGGAATAGGTTTGCTTAACAATTGTACCATGTAGTGCTCCGGGACATGGTTTTTTAATTTTAAATCAAACATACATATCTAGAACTAATAAATGGTTATGAAAACATACATAGAAGGATATCATACATGCAATGAAATCGAATCAAACATATAGAAGTAATATCGTTATGAAAACCAACACACATAGATATATAAGAATCAAACAAAGTGTGCTCCAGACACACGTCTCTAAAAATATGTAAGTTCATAACATGTGTACATCTCAAACTAAGTGTGTCATAATGTATATAGGACCACATGCGGTCATGCAAAAGGCTATATATATACAATGGACTATATGAAGAAACATGTTCACTAGGACTAGATGACCCATATATATATCTATGTACATCTAGGTGGACTATGAATCTACTCATGAAACATCTTCCCTCTCTTCTCCCTACTAGAAGTAGCACATCCACGACCTGGGGATGTAGTGGAGGGAGATGCCACTACGGATTTCATCCGTGTGGTCCTAGGCGTCTCTAAGCTAGGCCTACAACCTAACCTGCACATTCATAAAAACAAGTTTTTAACACCCAAAATTTTAAAATACATTCAAAATTTAGAAACTTTTACAATTTACTTAAAATGTATGTTAAATCTTACCGCAATGTCATGATCCCTATCAATTTGTTGTTGATGCATCATAGGGACAATAATAGACTCACGAGGGGTAAGATGTACATACAAATAATTAATTTTCAAATTAAATATTTCACATACATACGAATTTTGATATTGTAGATTTAAGTAATAAGAAATAATGAACCTCTAAAATTTAACAAATTTGAAAAATTGTACCTCATTTAGTGGATCTACAGATGCTATGGCAGTATCTACTGTAGCCTCCACGGTCTGTATATATGGAGGAGTCTCTTTGGCAGTCATAAGCTATAAAAAAAATATGTACAATTCAATATTAAAATCTACATGACTATGCACCACATAATAGAGGTCCAAAGCATATAATCCACATGAACTTCCACAATTAGAAACAAAGTGTAAAGAGAAACTAACCTGCGTAAAACTCATGTGAGGCGTGCTCAGTAGCCTTAGTTCCCAGAGCAGATGATGACCCACCAGGCTCCTGTGTATAAAAGACAAACATATTAATATGTACAACATACACGTGAAACATTATAATAATAATCTAGTGCAATCAAATGAAATTAAAAATGTAAGTTTGTACAACTTGAAACTTACGTTTGAAACATGCCAGCTGCAGTAGCTAGCATGTCGACGCCAGATGTTTCCTTCACCGACTCTTGCTATTTAAAATAAAATTAAAAATAGTTTTTTACATGTATGTACATGACGTACAATCAAATACATATATATTAAAATCTCAAACATGTGAATTAAACTATTGTATATATATATATATTATTTATATTTATTTGAAATTTACCTGTGAAAGACCAATATCAGTGGCACCAGTTCCAAAAACATCCCCCAACATCTCATCTATAGAAAAGAAATCATGTGAACCAACAAATGATGTCTCGCCCGTAGTGCATACGGCACCACATGATCCATAGTGGTGTGGTGCGCTAGAACTGGCGCCTCCACCAACATCACTAGATGTAATCTGGTCACTATGTTGGGTCAGAGTGTCAGTGAGCTCCCTCAATGCATGTAGTGTGTCAATCTCCACAACCTCCTTCACTGTAGGAGGGATAACTGAAGGCAGTGGGGGTTTTGGGGCATGGGGATCCTTGGTTGACCTATGTGTGCACTAGGTCTACTCTGTATAGAGCCACCTCCTTGACCAAAAAAACTTAGAAAAGTCAAAATAATTTGGGACCTCATTAAGCACAAACTCACAATATAATTTCTTTAAAAAATAAAGAGGAACCTCATTGTTGTTGCATGGTGGATAATCAAAAACTATCCACCATTGGTCCCAAAAATTATTTTTGATTCGGTCATCGTGGCACCAATGGATTGGGAACCATTTGCAAGTAACTGTAGGGGGGCATTGGTTCTTGGGTCAGTAATAGGGCACAAATGAGGTCTTTTCAATTTTTTTGTCTTTTACGGCCGCATGGGATAATTTATCCGCATACCACCACCTACAATCACCTCTAAAGGTATTCCATCTATGTATTTGGTTGGTTGCAGGAGTCGACTTCGCCAATCAATGTTTGTAATGTGTTGGCTAAAGTCATGTGGGATGGATTTGTGGCATGATTTTGTCTTATAGTCTAAATAAGGTTCTCAATGACAATTTTATTTTCTTGGATTCTTCTAATGATATTATCTTGTGTTCTTGTTGGTTCAGTGGGGACAGAAGGAGCCACAAGAGGTGGATCTATGTTTGGAGGAGGGTTTTGAGGAATGTTCGGAGGGTTTTGAGAAATGTTCTAGATGGTTTGCATGATTTTGAGCTTCTTTGACTAATTGACAAAATAAGAAAATTGTATACATAAACAAACATTTCAAAAAACCCATGAAACTGTAAAAAATAACCTAAAATGCAAAAAAACCTAAAATGTAAAAAAATAATTAAAATCAGGGGCTTACCTCCTCGTCTTGGCGACATGGTTGAATCTATCATGATCCAGAAGTTCGATGAGAAATTTTGAGGCGATGTTCAAAGTTCGAGTGAAAACGCCTAGGAGAAATCACAATTTGAAATGAAAAATGCAGAAAATAAGGACTTGCGGGACTATTTTTGTCTCAGAGTTCCACGATCATAGTTTATAACCGCGCTCATGGTTCTAAACCATAATTGTGGTTTTAGGTTTGGTTTTTCTAAAGCTGAAATTCAGAAGCTGTGATCGCGGTTCTGAATTTTAGATTTCTATGTCCACGAAATTGTCCACCAACTTCATGCACTTACCCCTTTTTGTCATCACTAATCCAAAGCACTATGATAATTCTTCACTGGGAACTCCTCTCGCTATGATTATTTACTAATGCACTGACTTTTAGTTTGGTGGAATTAATCACGGAAACACAATAATGAGGACATAATACAATAATACCATAGACTATGATACAAAAGTAATGATGAAAATATCAAATATAAGTGTAAATTATATTATCAACATGAAATTGTTACAATCTCACCCATGAGGTACTTCAAGTGTTACCAACTCCACTTTCCTTCTAACAATAAATATGGGAGAAACTTCATAATTACACCTCTTAATGACTTCTTTAACACACTTTCTTTACAATATTTCTCACTACTTCCTTCTATGCGAAATGAGGGGGTTGCCTCTTTATTTATAGAAATTTCAGGTTTATCCACCTTATCTCTAAGATAGGATAAGAAATCTACTCTGATTAATCATATTCCATACCTTAACTCTTATCTTTACATGTAAGCTTATCTTTAAAGATAAGATAAACCTTATCATTTCACATGGGTTCCACCTTTTTGGACTTTTTACAAATAAAATATAAAAATATTAATGACATCACTCCTTATCCTTATTATGACTATAATATTTCTAATTCCTAATCATGTAGACCCTAGTTTTCTACTTACCCTAACTTTGACATTTTAACATTACCGAACCACTTACGACAAATATTTACTTTTTACCACAACATTCCTATTGTACTTTGATTGTTACCGTACTATACATTATGGCGATGTGTCATCGTCTTGGTATGACGTTGTTATCTTCTATTGAATGCCTCTACTAATTATACTTAATAACATCCTATTCCTAATACATACATTAATGAAATAGAAATTACAGAGGAAAATTTTAGTGTTGACATCTTCCCCTTCCTAGCTTCTACTTCGTCCTCGGAGTAGACTATTTTGGTGCTTGGAAAATATTTAACTTGTCGTGGTTGACCCATTTCATAATGGGAGTGCCATCCAATTCCTCCAGTCGATATGTACCATTTTCATGCACAACTGCTATTTTGTAGGGCCCCATCCATTTGGGAAGAAATTTTCTTTGCCTTCTTTTTTTGTATCTGGAATCATATACTAGAACCAAGTCATTCACATGAAATGGAGACCAATGGATCTTTTGATCAAAGTATTCCTTCTGCTTCATTTTCTTCTTATAGCTTGTATCCTTCACTATTTCCCTCATTTCTTCTAGCAAATGAAGATGTACAAACCTTTCCTTTATTGAATCACTTTCATCCATCTTTTCATTTTTCACAACTCTCAAGTGGGAATATCAAACTTAATAGGAAGAACTAGATTAATGCATAAGCCAACTAAAATGGGGAGTATCATTTTGCTGACTTTGATGTTGCTCTATATGCCCACAATCTTTGCATGAATCCTTTTATCCCACTTATGTATTTGCAAGGCTGCATCTTTGCTAAAATTTGACACAACACATAATTTGTTCGTTCCACTTGTCCATTTGTGCTTGGTTTGTCAATTGTTGCCTTCATGTGCTTAATAGAAAACTTGTTGACTAGGGCTTCTACCACCTCATTAATGAAGTGACTTCTTTGATTTGTTACAATTTCTAATGGACAACTAAATTGGGTGACAATGTGTTCATATATGAACCTTACCACTTCATCCATGGAAGTTATTTTCAATGGCCTAGGTTCAACCCATTTGGTTAAATAATCTATGACAACTACAATATACTTATTTTGGCATGGGGTAGTTGGAAGTGGAGCTACAATATCTATTCCCCACTTTTCAAAGGGACGAAGTGGAAGAATATGGCATAATGGAGTTGATGAAGTCTTATAGTTACCATGTGTTTAACAAATATCACATGTCTTACAATAATTATAACAATATCTAAAAAGAGTGGGCCAGTGATAACCTGCATCCAAGATCCTTCTTGATATAATTTGTCTAGAGAAGTTTCCTCCACATGTACCATTGTGGAGTTCTTCTATTAGCTCCTTCCCTTGATCACGTCCAACTACCCTCTTGTATTGTCTATTAGGTCCTATTCGAAATAATTCTCCATGTAGAATAGAATATGGATGACTAGTTTGAGTAATCTTCCTCTTAGTCTTTACAATGGCACCATTAGGAAACTTGAATTCATTAGATAATTTCAAATATCTATATATTCACTAGGGATTGTGTCAAGAGATAACAATGTTGCATCTGGGAAATCATCATCATCACAAGATGAACCTAAACCATTATAGACTCGAGGAAGTGCATCTGCATTGACATGCTTCTTTCTGGCCTATCTATAATATCAAATTAAAATTATTGTAGAAAAATTATCCATCTTGCTGTCCTCTCTAATGGCTTGGGCTTATTTACAATATATTTTAGAGCCCGATGATCTGTTACAACTATGAACTTCTGCCCTAGAAAGTAATTTCTAAACTTTTTTACAGAAAAAATGATAGCTAGAGCCTCTTTTTAGTTACATAAAGTATAATTTACCTCAGCACTACTCATTTGTCTTCTCCCAATGTAAACTGGATGATCATTCCTATTTTCATTATTTTGGTTCAGAGTAATTCCTAGTGCTACATCTGAAGCATCAGTATACACAATGAATGGATTGCTCTAGTCTGGATTCTTTAAAATAGGTGAAGACACCAAAGCCTCCTTCAGATGTTCAAAACCGTCATTTGCCTTCTTTCCTAGTTCATAAGTAACATCCTTCTTCAAGAAATAGGTTAGTGGCTATGAAATCTTTGAGAAATTCTTGATGAACATTCTATAGTAACCCACATGGCCTAAAAATGATCTCAACTTACTTCTATTCATAGGAAATGGTAACTCTTTGATTTTTAAAACCTTATCAGGATCAGTACCAATACCATCTCTGGATACAACATGCCTTAACAAAAAACCTTTAGAACATCCAAAGACACACTTTGTAGGGTTTAGTGAGGCTTGTGCTTCATCTAACCTTTGAAATGTTGTCTCCATCTGGTGCAGGTGGTCCATCTTGCTCCCATAGATAAAAAAATCATCTAGAAATACTCTGATGAAGCTTCCAATGTAGGGTTCAAACACCCTATTCATCAAGCATTGGAATGTTGCCGGAGCATTACACAACCTAAAAGACATAACTCTCAAAGAAAATGTTCCCCAAGGAGTGGTGAACATGGTCTTGATTGATATTTCTCTCTATATACTAACTTGGTTGTATCTACTATATCCATTAGCAAAACTATATCACTCTGACTAGCTACTTTATCCAAGATCTGATATGAGAATGAAAGATGGTAATGATCTTTCTTTATGTCCTTGTTAAACTTTTTGTAATCAACACAAATATGTAGCTTCCCATTCTTTTTATTGAGATCATAATGGGAGAAACCCATTACGAATTCTCATGCAACAAATATGAATCCTACATCAAGCAACTTATCTATTTCTTCTTTTACAATCTTGGAAAAATTAGGATTCATTCTATATGGTATTTGCTTTATGGTCTTAGCACCATCTACTAGCTCAATATAATGTTCTACCCAACTTACTTGACGAATTTCCTTGTAATCAAAAGTGAATAGGTGTATGTACCTTCAAAAGAGTGGAGGTAGGATTCATTCTCACTCTCCGTCACATCATCACCATTATTTATTTGTTGGAGAAGATCATCAATTTATTCATTAGATAATTTTATGGGTTCATGAGTCGGTGTGACTAGTGGAAGGATATCCATGACCGAAACATCAACCACACTTTATTCATCTTTGTATCCACTTCACTGGTACTAGAGTTATAAGAGGATGTCCAATCATCAGTTTCATCACTTGAATACACAAGTTCTGCCTTATGATGCCGATGGATCACGTTTATCTTCACCCTCTCTCTGTCACATCTAAGTGTCATGAATCCTTCATTCCAGTAGTTTCTTACATGAACTCTCCTTATCCATGGCCTTCCCAACAACATTGGGTACGCAATAGTACCATTTTTCATCACCTGAAATTCTACCACACATATAACACCCATAATAGATATTGCCTCATCTGAAACAACACCTTCTGGTTTAGTTTTTCCCTTATTATATGACCTTAACATAAGTGTTGAGGGACGATCAATTTTTAAACTCAACATATTCATTACAGACTTGGTCATTACATTAGCTGCAACACCTCCATCTACTAAGACATCATCAATTAAAATACCATTACATAATACCTCATCTTGTGGAGTGTAGGGATCTGCCTCTACTTCCAAAACAGGGACCTCAACCTCCTTCCTTTGTCAAACATTGAGTCCACTTCATAGCTCCCGCCTCTTCTGAGAAGACATAGTCAGAAGTTGATCATATGTAATATTTACAGGAATTTTGGATAGATCTTCTAAGATGGAGTATGGTCCTTGCCCTTGTGAAATTAGAAAATATTGCACACCCAACTTTCTTCTCCTATGTTTCTTACTAGTTTATCCTTTCATCTTCTTAGGATCATTTCCATCTTGGTTATTTTTTCTTTCTTTATTTTTGTTACAAACGCATCTGCTTCATTATTTATGCTCCTATCTACTACATCAAAATAATTCACAAGTGTTTTTCCTTTATCATTATCTCTTATACCATATGTAGAAGCTCTATCTGGACAATTATACTTATAATGACCCTTTTATGACAACCATAACATAGAACTTCAGATATATTTCTTTTTGGACCTCTATCTCCTCCCGAGAACTAAATTCTTTTGCTTGAAGAAGATTAATAGTTAAGCGGCCCATCTTCTGAGCAGATCTTCATACTCAGTGGATGTACTAAAGAAATATTTGTGCTCACCGAGAGTGGTTGTGGATTCTGGACCAATTGTGTTGGTGTAGGCTCTACCTTAGCAACAATTTCTTTGGGCTCTTCTTCCATGCTTTCTTCTTGCCTTCTTGCAATCTCTTTTTCTTGATCAAAGGTCATTTAGGTGGTCATACTTCACTTGTTGTCTAATCTTTGGCTTCATCCCAAGAATTAAGTGCTTACGAGAGGAGATTATCCACGCCATTCATCAACCCATCCGCTAATCCTTCCTTTCGGATATGGGCATCGAGCTTCCTCCTTAGCTCTAGAACATGACTGTGATAATCCCTTATCTTCTCCTTCTCTCCTTGGGATAGTTTTTGACCTCGAGCACGAGATCTCGCATATTTCGTTGTTCACCAAATTCTTTAAGAAAACTTTCGGTTAATAAATCTCATGATTTTTTGACATTATCACTTAGTGTTTCAAACCACCTGAAGGGCTGAACCATCCAAAAAGGTAGGAAAAATTTAGTCCATTGTTCCCTTCTTATGAGGTCATGACAAATGCAAGATCGTTTAAATTATTGAATGAAAGAGGAAGCATCTTCATTAGATGGGCTGAAAAAACAGGAATCTTCCTCATTTTAAAATTAACCACGGTGAAATACCAACCCACAAGTATAATCAACAAGACATGTGCACAAATAATTGGAATCACTATAATAGAAAGTGACTTTACACCTTTCTACGGTAAAATAGAAATGACGATGGTAACTATGGTAAAACTTGACTTATCATGCGGTAAAAATCGACTTTTGTGGTAAACACTATTCACGGTAAAAAGTGAAGTTCTTGTAGTAAATACTATTCATGGTAAAAAGTGACTTTTTACCTGTGGTAAATACTATTCACGGTAAAAAGTGACTCTACCATGGTAGCTACTATGTACAATAAAAATAAGGTTACCCTCCAAATAATTTCGACTAAGTAGGAATATCTTTCCAGAAAATCCACCAACTAGGAATGGTCCTGCAACGGAACCAAAATGTCATCACCAATCTAGCACTATGATAATTCTCCACCAGGAACTCCTCGTGCTATGATTATTTACTAATGCACAACTTTTAGTTTGGTGGAAGTAATATGGAAACACAATAATAGACATAACACAAGAATACCATAGACTATGATACAAAGGAATGATGAAAATATGAAATATAAGTGTAAATTATATTATCAACATGAAATTGTTACAATCTCACCCATGAGGTACTTCAAGTGTTACCAACTCCACTTTCCTTCCAACAATAACTATGGGAGAAACTTCACAATTACACCTCTTAATGGCTTCTTTAACACACTTTCTTATACAATATTTCTCACTACTTCCTTCTATACTAAATGAGGGGGGTGGCCTCTTTATTTATAGAAATTTCAGGCTTATCCACCTTATCTCTAAGATAGGATAAGAAATCTACTCTGACGAATCATATTCCATACCTTAACTCTTATCTTTACATATAAGCTTATCTTTTAAGATAAGATAAACCTTATCATTTCACATGGGTTCCACCTTTTTAGACTTTTTACAAATAAAATACACAAAATATTAATGACATCACTCCTTGTCCTTATTACTAATATAATATTTCTAATTCCTAATCATGTATACCCTAGTTTTCTACTTACCCTAACTTTGACATTTTAACATTACCGAACCACTTACGACAAATATTTATTTTTTTACCACCACATTCCTATTGTACTTTGATGTTACCATACTATACATTATTAGCGGCGTCATACATCGGCAACTTTGTTATCTTATATCGAGACACCACTACTAATTATACTTAACAACATCCTATTTTTATACATACATTAATGAAATAGAAATTACAGGAGGAAAATTTTAGTGTTGACAGGGCCTCACGTGCAGAAAGGTATATCAAGGACTCCTTCACCAAACAAACTTGAAACCATCCATAGATTTATTTCTAGGTACCTTCATTATCCAACTATTCTATATCATTCATGGTTAGTATTAAGGCATAAACCAAATAAACACTAAAAATATATCCTAGGATAATGTGTTTATTTAGTTTTTACTTGTTCGACAATCGCCTTTCTTTTGTCTTTTACAATTTGAGTTATGAGGATTTTTAAGAACTTTTTCTTCTTTTTCCACACTCAACCATCACAATGGTTAATTTTTTTTTCTTGAGTGTGTTAATTCAGATTTTTATACACCGCCTCTTTCAAAGCTTATTGTGACTAAATCTTTATCCAAAAACCCTAATTTCTTCACTTCCCATTGTTATCAGTAACCGACATCGGTCCAATGAATGACATCAATATTTCTACCTAGCTAACACTGGTTTTACTGACCGGTAGCAGTATCTATGTTTTTTATTTTTATTAGAAACATCAACCTCTTTCTATCCTCTAGACTTCACCAAACATATGTTTCCGAGTTTTTTTGGTTCTGCAGAGCCTAAAATACCTACCTTTCAAATTTCTTATAGTTTGGACTTGCCAACATGTGTGTGAGATTATTCATTTTATGTTATTCACATAACATTACCTACTTTGCCTTCACCGTCATCTATTTATTTACCAATAAACCCCTAAGTCATTGCAACTATACCTATAGGTGACAAAGAATTCACTACATTCCTCAATCATATCGTCATATCTTTACATCATTACCTTGCCCACTCTTCTACCACCGACTTATTAGGATAGCCATTGTCCGGTATGCCTATCTCCATACCCCCGCCATATCTGTGATTGCTACTTTAGCATTATATACTACCACATAAACACCACCTCTCGCACCCTCGACATCCGCCAAACCTTTGGTGTCTATAAAAATTTGACATCTATCACTTCCCCACCTCTCTCAATGCCTTGACACTGCCATATCCTCATCCACGGCTCCCTATAAAAGGATCCCCACATGATTTGTACCTATTACTTCATAGTCACTAGTTGCGTTGTAATCATACACCCCCTTTTAGAATTTGGTCCTTTTTATACCTGAATCTCTTTCGCCCATTGCTACGAGGCTATTTACACAAGATCCTCCCACCTACACTTCATCTCAATCATAACCTATAACATCCACCTAATATTTACGGTACATTCCTCATCATCTATTCCTACCTATATACTTGCTTCTCATTTCCCATATTCAACACCACCATACCCCGATATGTCTTCTATGACCTAATTATCTCATCCTCCCCTTGTACCACAAGGTTTATTCCTAAATCTAATCCTACCATCGATCTTATCAAGATGATGATGGATAAGATGCAAAACTCGAGGCCTTCATTTCTAGATCTTGTAATGTCCTCACTTACGATGAAATATTTAATGAGTCCATTCACCCATCCATACCTATCCACCCTTATCATGTGCAATGGAAGTTACCCAAGTTCAACCATTTCAATAGAAAAAAAGACCCTTAACAACATTTACAATTATATAAACATGTGTGTTATTTGATCTCCCATAATGATTCCTTGCTCCTTATAACTATCCTTAAGTTGTTATTGGGACCCACTCTAGACTAGTATAGTGATTTACCTAGGCACTCAGTCTTCTCTTTCAACCAATTGGTCCAAACCTTCCTTAATCACTTCTCAATTAATATCTCTAAGAAGGTCTCTATGCTAGAATTATACTCTATTCATCAATATGAGGATGAATCTATCATAGATTTCGTCACATGTTGGCAAGGCCTCATCAATCAACTCACTTTCTAGATTCCACAAGTAAAGCTCATAGAGTTGTTCACAAGGGCATGTGCTAGACACATTTCACGACTCTCAAGGTTCAAATGTTTCACATGTTTGAGGAAACCCTCATAATGGCCCCGAAACGGTAGATTCATGCCATTGACGAAGAAAAAATCAAGTTGCGTAACAATAACGCTAGCTTCAAATCAAATGAATCTTCTTCTAAACCGCCAAACAAAAATTCTAATAACCATTCCAAGGCTAAAGGATTTGCCAACGCAGTGATTTTGAAAGTCAGCCCCTCGGATCCATCAAATCAACCAAAGACATTTGCTAACCTCTCTCCTCTTCAAAAAATTCATTACAAATATGAGCAGAGGGATTATACTCCTATCAGATAACCAGATTCTTCGTGTTGGAAAATATTTTAAAATCTATAGTCATCACCCCGCCACCTATCAAACTAAACACTTTGGTTTTGATCCTTATCTTCCTACACCATTGTGGTACAAATAAAACGACTTCGTAGCTATCACCAAGTTAGGGGACATAATGGTGGAAATTGCAAAACCTTCAAGAACATTTTCCAAGGAATGCTAGATAGCGGCTATCTTCTCTTGGACAACCCCAATGCACTATCAATACCAAGTATGGGTGTGTTTAAGAAACCTTTTCATAATCATACACCTTCATCAAACCAGTGGTTCAAATATCTCTACTAGTGACACCAATATGCATGAGGTTCATGCCATTTTCGGCACAATACCTATTCCATCTAGCCATCTTCCTCCCATAGTGTTTATCGAGTAAATTCTTGCACGAACTCTCGTTCCCATGGAGGATCCTATCACACCTACTCCTCTACCCATGGAGGATCCTACCCCACCTATTTCTCTCCCAACCACAAAGCCTATTGTACATGTTCCTCTACCCAAAGAGGATCCTATCTCACGTGTTCCCCTATTCAAGAAGGAGCTAGCCCTATCGACATTTTTACCTAAAGACAAGTCCACATCAATTTTTTTGCCTTCTCCTCAACCCATAGAGGAGCTACTCTTATTTCCTCTTCCTATTGGTGATGCTTCTTCTAGGGTCTTTCAATATCTTGTCAACCTTCTTACATAAATCATTATATCTTGAATAAGAGGTGAAAACCTCCCTCTATCACAAGAATTGGATTTTGGATGGGTTTCACCACTGTTTCATCGTATTCTAAACCAAAACTATTCTCACTTTTTTGGTACTAGTTAGAGTATGTTAATTACTCCACACTTTGGGGGTGCCTTCGACTCCCGAGAATCCACCCAAATGTAGATGTCCTAGATACCTCGCTTATCTATCCTAAGGTATTTAAAGAACTAAAACCATGGAACCTAAGCCACCCATATCATCCCCTCCTTCAGCCATGCCTTCAATTGAACCTCTATCCACACCTAAACCTACCACCTCCTTAGGGGTCCTACCAACACCTAGCCTACTACATCCTGTAGTTTCTCACAAAACCGACTTCCACATCTAAAAGGAAGACCAACCTCCTAGGCCTTCTCTTTCACCTTCACCTTTACCTTCGATTTTAGGCCCACACCCTTCCACCCTGGTCAATTTGCCTCTTCCGCAAGGCAAATCCAAGGCACAACAACCCGCATTCACACTTTACCTTCTCTTTTCCCTCACCTTCATCTTCATCACCTCTCCTACCTTCATCTTCTCCATTACCTACACCCGCATTATTTCCAACATCGCCATTCTCACCTTAGATTTCATTGGTACCCACACCTTCTACATCTCCTTCTACCTTGTGCACCCCTTTCATCTTTACCCAAGAAGGTGAAACCAAAACTAAACCCAAAATGTTCACTTCCTACAAGAAAGGTATTCAAACCTACACTACCTCAAGTAGCACCTCTCCCATGAAAAATCACATGTACCTTTATCCAATCCAACTTTGACTTCTCACTATGATCCTTTGGCAGGATCCTATTCTAACATCCTCACTAGGTTGTTAGATAACTCGCTATCTCACTACCACCTATTGAGCCTTATGACATGCTCAAACCCAAACCACTAGGGTTTGAGGACACCAAAATATGCACATATCATCGATCACTGTGGCATGATGTTGAAGGGTGTAAGGTCCTAAAAACATTCTCATTCAACTTTGTACTTCAGATGGTATCTTTGATGAAGATGACCTATTAGAGGAGAATTCCATTCCCCCTTCGCCCACCTCCACACAATCTCGGCCCTATATCTATTCAACAACCTTTACTCGCATCTCCATAACCCTCTTTTCCTCCTTTGATCTTTGAAATAAATATGGTCCGAGTAGCCACTCGATCATAAAAAGATAAAGGAAAAGAGAAAATTTGTAGCCCATCCAATGGTCCTTCACCCACCATTCCACATGCACCTACCCTCAAGGTAACCATCTGTTGGCCAACTTATCACATTTCGATGGGGGCACAAATCACTCTATGATTAAAAACCTCATCAATATCCTTTGAATATGTACTTATACAACCTAATTAAAACCTCCAAGTCTCATTGTCAGGCCCTTATTGAGATCCTACAATATATTGAGGTTCCACCAAATGATCCTACACTTGTGGCCTCCCTCACCACTTCGCCCCCAAATTCTTCCGTTATTACCTCTCTTCAAGTTTCGACGTCGGTTTCTCGATTCGAGATATTTCTCCTCTACAATCAAATGATCTTGATCTCACCCTATTCATCTCCACCTACATCAATGGTACTGTGTTCAACGCATTATGATTATTGGAGGTGCTAGCATTAATATCATTTCTTCTCATGTATATGAAAAATTATGCATACCTACCAACTACATGCATAATAACCTTGTTATGCTACATTATTTCAATGATGCCATGACTTCTACCCTTGGCACCATCATCCTCCACATTCACATGGGTCCCCACACCAATCCCTAACTATTCTATGTTCTTGAGGGCAATTTCAATATAACATGCTTTTTGTCGACCTTGGATTCACACCATGTGGTGTGTCACTTAAACCCTTCACCATTGCCTGAAATTTGAATATGAAGGGCACCGCTACACCATTAATGAAAATTCTTCACATTTTAAAACCTCAAACATGATTTACCAAAAAAATTATGTCCTTGTTCCAATCAAGGTATCTAGTCAAGGTATCTACTACCCCTGTTGATTCATCTTCTTCAACTCTTGTATCTACTACTTCCATCGCTACACCTACCATGACCAACCGATATATCCCCTCTACTACCACATCTTCCATAAATAGCCCGTTTACCAACCCTCATATTTCATCGTCAACTTATGCCCAATCTTCTCTAGCTTCAAGTAGCTCATCTATCCCCAATACCCAAGTATTTTCCTCTCGACCCCCTAGAAGGTGTTTTTAATGCCTTTCTAAGTTTCCTTGTTAGAGTACCACTTATACAACATAAAAATTTTCCTTACTCCTCAATAGTATAGTAGCCTTCATCAACACCCATGTTACAACCATCGTGTAGGAGAGGTTTTTCCATACGGCCCTCCCGACTTTGTACCAACCCTGACTTATGGGGGACTAGAAAATTCTAATTATTCTCTTGAACCACCTACCCAAACCCAACCTTTCTCATCCGACTTCTAATACATCACCAACCATCGCTTTTCCCTCACTTTTCTCCATTGATGTGCTTAGAAGGGCTTTGGATTTGGTCTTTATGAGAAATGTCATAACACATTCATACCTTGTACCACCCGAGAACACAAAGACCGTAGTGGTATCGGATTTTCCATGTCACATATTCCTAAGAAGGCTAGAATTAACCTCATGGAGGAAGATAAGCCTTCCCCACCTAGCTCACCTACCACACTGACTTCACCCACGAGTCCATGGATCAAGAATCCATGCCTCGTAACTTTTTTTTCATGAACACCACTTCTTTAGGACCTCTAACTTATCATTGTGATGATGAGGTGCCTATTGGTGTGTGTATTTCTCCACATCATTAGGTGAGTCATCTCATTTAGGTGAGATCGTAGGTCCATGTGTCATTTAGGGGTCATTATGAGATTCTCTTACGCGTCAGTGCATTAGTGCATCATATGTGTCATTGGGAGTTACACTTCTATTCTAGGGAATGTAACTCCCCCTCTCTACTCGAGTTGTCATGATTGCAGCACTGGGGGTTACTCAACACCTCCTATATGTACATGTCTTTTGATCTATGAGATAGAGGAGAGTTTTATGGCTTAACTAGGTTCTGCCCATTTGTCGAATCTTTGCATGCACATTCGGTTGATGCTCGCTCCTCCCGAGATCTCTTCACGCTACCGTTCACACGTCTCGTTGATGTGCACATCATCCCTCATGATCCTCGCTTATGGGTTTTCAAACCCTCTTTCATGGTATCAAAGTGGATCTTGTGGATCCGTGCACTCATCGGTGTTTCTGTGCATGTTTTCTAGCTTCGACGTGATATTCAGATTCTCTTGCGTGTGTCGTAATGGTTATTCGACCGTGCTCTACTTGCACTGATTCGGGTTTCATACCTCTTGTAGAGTTGTTCATGTGATCATGGTTGTTTTTTGTGGTGTTTGTGGTTTTCGGCTATTGCATGCATTGGCCTTGGTTGTTGACGAGCTCTTCTTGGTATATGGGTCGGTTTTGAACTTGCAGCTCCTGCATTGGTCGTTGCTTTAGCATTTTTCGATCCTCGTGGTTTACTTTTGGGTTTTTCAACAAGATTTTAGTGGGTATTGGTCTTCGACCATTCGGTGTAGCTCTCACGTGCCTGTGCATTAATCTACATTGAGTTTGGTTACTTTAAGGTCTGTTTCTGTGTGAAAGTGATTCTCACCAGCTCGGCCTTTGACTCATGTTTGATGGGTTCAAATCATACTCGCATTTTCAACCTTCATTGTTGGCTCATGCATTGTTTCCTTTGCACTCCCATGCTCCTGCATTGCTGTTTGGACTCCCATCTCTGTGTGTTTGAGCTCTCTTACTCGGCTGGTTATCTACATCTATGTTCGTGCCTTGAATCTTGGTTCGATGTCCTCTATTCTCGGTTTTGTTGAACACCGCATGCTTCATCAATTTGGCCGTTGCATTGGATCTCTAGTGCTCTTGCTCTATTTCGGCAACTGCTACAAATCAGGCTCCCACATCCTAGACATTTTCTCTGGCACTGACATGTCCCTTGGTTTTCGTTCTATTTTCTGCCATGCACAGCTCACTCTACCAGAGGCATTTCAACCTCTCAGTGGCTCGAGTTCCATGGCTGCACCACTCTGACCTGCTCCTACATTGGAATATCACCTACAACACTTTCTAGATCATCAACAGCTCACCACTCCATTACAGCTTGCCTCGGGCACTTCTCCATGTGGTCTCACTAGTCTCTGCCATCCATGTGCACCAAACTATCAACAAAACACAGCAGCACGTTGTATTGTATGGTTTGACACCTTCCAATGTGGGTCCCCCTCTCATCACCTTCTTTTTGATGTTTTAGGGTGATTATTAAAATAAAAACATTTCATTTAAGGCATTGTAATTTTTTAAAATTTGGTTTTTTGGCTTGTTTAATTAAACCTTCCTACGCTTGTCAAAGATGGAGGGCGAGGTCTGGGGTTGGTAGGAGGCTAACCCCCTCGCAAAAAAAAACCCTACTAAAATTCCATGCCGTTTCCAACGAGTAGTCACACGACACCCTTTGCACCCATTTCAGGCATTTTTTTAATGTGTTTGCAGCATCTAGTGTATTTTTCCATCAGTTGCGGGAATCGTTTTAATGCTATAACTTTTGACTCGCTGCTCGTTTTTTAGCGCTTCTTTAGTCAAAGTTGCATGATTTTTCACACTTTACATGATGGCATTTCCAATTTTGTAAATGCACTACTTTTATAAAGTGCCGCATTCTGGGGGGGTTGCTTGTACTCTTGGGCCTACACACACAGACGCATTATCGGCCGAGTCCGACGTCTTGCTTTTGTGCATCTTGCATTTTTCATCATGGAGAGTGCTCTTTCTAGATGTGAGTGTCGTAGGATCACCTTACAGCCTCCGCCACTTCTCACCGGGAGAGAGACCTATTCAGCTTGGCATGCTTCCATGGAACGTTACTTCACCCACGAGGGTCTTTTACCCTTCTTGCTTGGGCCAGTTCCTACACCCATTGATCATCATCATCTAGAGGATTTCCTCAACACTTGCGACCACATCTTTGGTCACATGATGATGCATGTCTCTCATTCTCTCTGGTTTCACGTGGCAGATTCAGATCCACCTCACCGTGTCTAGAGCATTCTTCAGTCCTTGTATGGAGACCCTTCACATACTGCCGCCATTGTTGTTGTTGCTGATTCAGTTGTCTCCTCTATTTCTTCATGTGATGACAGTTTCACTAACATAGGCTCGCTTGGTTCTACTTCTGATGACGAGGATTGTGCATGATTCAAAGAGCATTACAGAGGACTTCTCTCCTCTTTCTCTCACTATTCCAAACATTGTTGTCACCCCCCACATCTCATCAGATATCGAGTAGTCTCCTACTCAGTCTCACATAGTCATCACACCCACCTCCTTTCCACTTCCAGTGTGCGAGGCCCCTTACACTCCTCTACCTTCATTGGATGACTCCTACCTATCTGACATCACTCTTCTATTTTTTGAGCCCCCTCATTGGGACGAGTATTTGCTTGAACTTAGTAGTCTTTTCACAGAGTCTACTTGGGATGCACTATAGGTCCCTCATCCATCTACAGGTGTTTCAGAGGATTTCGTCATCTCTATTGTTGGGAGTGCCCCTTCCGGGAATCATGTCACTTCCACATTCCCAGAGACCTTCATTGATCCACCCTCTGTTTGTGGATCCATTTTCTATTGTGGAGGATGTTTTGTTCCCTTCACATCACTTGGACATCCTTTCTACAGGTGTTCCTCTTCACTTTGATAGTTCTACGCATGTGGCATTACCTTCGGTTCCTTGGCACTCACTCGCTAGACCTATGTCACACTTCTATGCACCAGACTCAGAGTTCTTCATGCTACTACCTTCAGTTTCCTTTGTGGAGTGGGCGGACTTCTAGCACATCATTTATGTCCTTCCTAAGGGCAGGCACACGTTTGTTGTGGGTGGCTCTTCTTCAGTCCAGAGGTAGAGGATCTCATCATCGACATTCTTCTAGGAGACTTCCTAGAGCTACAGAGTTCAAATCCATCCATGGCATCTTCTACATTCCTCTCATCTCCCTCTTCTTCTCTCTTCTTCTTCTTTATGAGAGATTTCCTCTTTGTACATGGGTACCCTTTTAGGCTCGTCTATGGCCGGGACCCATATTTGGCATCTTTCTTAGATTAGAGAGTGTGTTGTTCTCTTGTGGTGGATTTTTTTCCCACTGGGTTTTCCTTCACTACTTGGGATATTCTTTCTTGTACATGGGTACCTCATCAGGCTTTGTGCCGGGACCCATTTCTCGTTTCTGACTTGTTGCCTCATCCTAAGTTACAATGAAGGGGGGGTGTTGGCATGTGTATATTTCCACATCATTAGGTGAGTCATCTCACTTAGGTGAGATCGTAGGTCCACATGTCATTTAGGGGTCATTATGAGATTCCCTTATGTGTCAATGCGTCATATGCATCATTGGGAGTTACACTTCTATTCTAGGAATGTAACTCCCCTTCTCTACTCAAGTTATCATGATTGCAACACTGGGGGTTACTCATCACCTCCTATATGTACATGTCTTTTGATCTATGAGATAGAGGAGAGTTTTATGGCTTAACCAGGTTCTACCCATTTGTCGAATCTTTGCATGCACATTCAGTTGATGTTTTCTCCTCCTGAGATCTCTTCATGCTGTCATTCGCATGTCCATTAATGTGCATGTCATCCCTCATGATCCTCGCTTGCGGGTTTTCAAACCCTCTTTCAAAGTGCCCTCTTCCCTTCCTCTTCTTTACCCTAACATGTTATATGATGGCACACCTTCTATCAATGTCATTAAATGTCAAGATAATTATTTTATTCTCACCTATTTAGGCGCAAAGGATTCTTACATTCACTTTGGTCATTACCTTCTAAGACACAAACCATGCTGAATGAACTAACCATAGAGATCAACATTCACACTCGGGATGACCTCGAATTCTAAAGATATGACAATCTTTAGATTCTTCCAAAAATAATCCTTCACCTCTTTCCCTCAAGATCATAGAAAATATTTTTCTTCGTCTTATGTAGATATGCCCGGTATTGACAATAAAATTGTAACTATCCCTCACGCTAAGCTTTTGAAACAAAAGCTATGAAAAATGCATCCACGCATTGCACTTATTGTGAAAGAAGAGCTCCAATGCCTTCTTTCTATTTATTTTTTCTACTTATTGAATATCCACAATCGATTTATAACATTATTCCTATTACCAAAGTGACAAGGGGATTCCGCATCTCGCACGGACGTCTATGACCTTAACCTTGCTTTCCCCAAGGATGAATTTCCTCTACCTAGCATCAAATAACTCATTGATCTTATAGCTGGCCATAAGATGTTATCTCTTATGGATTAATTCTTGGGTTATTATAAAATATTACTTGCTCTGTAAGATTAACATAAAACTACCTTCATCATCCCTTAGGGGACCTTCTTCTCTCGCATCATGCCCTTTAGCTTGAAAAACATTGGCGCCACCTATTAGTGCGCTATGACCTATATCTTTCACGATATCATGCATGAAATATTAGAAGATTATGTTGGATAACTTTTTGGGAAATCCAAAATTCATGTCGAACACCACACAATTCTTAAATTCATATTTGATCATCTCATCCAATACTCATTCACCTTCAACAAAAAAATTTGATCCCACCAAAATAAAGGCTATTCTCGAGATGCCTACACCTACTCACCTTGAAACATTCATATTTTGCAAGGAAAATTGCAATCCATTTGACGCTTTATTTCCCAAATCTTTAAGCGATGTCACCATTTTTATTAACTCCTTAAAATGACATCTGCTTCAATTGGAAAGATGAGTGCCACACATCTTTTTAAGTGTTGAAGAAATACCTTCTTCACCACTTTGTGTTCATCGCATATAAAGATGAGAAACCTTTCTACCTCTTTATTTTTTCCACTCGACCATTCCTTGGGTACTATGCTCACTCATTGTGATGAGAAACACAGGGAGAAAGTGGTTTATTACATAATTCACACTCTTTTAGAATTTTAGACTAGGTATACTCATGGTGAAAATATTTTCCTAGCCTTAGTATTTATGGCCACTAAATGTTTCCACTACCTACTTAACCACAAAATGTTCATCGTCACCAACACCAACCTTGGCATTACATGTATGATAAACCCTATCAACACTAACGCATCACGTGTTGGCTCATGCTAATGGAAGACCTAGACCTAGAATTCATTCATCGAAATTCGTCAAGGGACAAAGCTGTTTCCGATCAGTTTGCATATGCTCCTCTTCCTTGAAATCAATCTTCTAACTTTTATTTTCTAGACAAATCCATATCCATTATTTCCTTGGATAACATTGTTTACCAAATAACCTTATTCTTCAATGCTTCCAAATGTCAATGTGTAGGAGGTGCAGGGGTCGTCCTCATTCCTCTTGATGGTGATCCTATGTGATTATCCTTTAAATTAGATATCAACTAGACTAATAACATGGTTGAGTATGAAGCACTTGTGCTAGGACTTCAAACTGCCATTGCCTTAGATGTTAAATCCATTACTATCTTTGGTGAATCTCAACTGGTTTTGAACCAAGTCAATGATTTTTACCAAAGTGTCACAATGAGGAACATCAAAAGTATAAACATCATGTTGATATAATTTTGACCACATTTGACCACTTCCTCATTTAAACCACTCTGCGATCCACTAACAAATTCGTGGACACTATGGTTTGTCTTACCTCATAAATACTTTCCTTACCTTCGGACTCAAAAAAATATTTGTCCTGTACAATAATTGTAGTCACCCTCTTATATTATTTTTGGCGTAAATTTTTGGGAAGAATTGAAACCGACCCACGTGACATTTGGTATAAGTAGTTCGTTGACTACCTCTCTCTTTCAATTCTACCTCTAGATCTCACTTGTAATGGACGATGATCCTTCCTAGAAAATTTATATTGTTACATCATTATGGGGGTCTTCCCTACAAATGTGGATTTGATGGTATCCTCCTATGGTACCTCACCAGTTTAGAAATCCCATACACTATCAAAGAAATCCATGATGGGATTTTTGGGGGACATTTAAGTGGCCTCACTATTGCAAAATGTATCCTTCTTTTCACCTATTACTAGCTAACCCTCAACCAAGAATATTATGACTACGTCAAACATTTTGTTAAATGTAAGTAGCATGCTAACCTTCATCACACTCCTATTCTTGCCATATAATTTTCCGAGACTTTTGGCCCTTCTTTCAATGGGTTTTGGATCTCGTTGGAGAGATTAACCCTCATTCTCCTAAACGTCATCACTTTGGATCATCACATTGACTAAATACTACACTAAATGGGTGGAATACATCCTTCTCATTTCTACCAAATCTGAAACGATAACTGAATTCATCAACCACTATATCATTTTTTATTTTGGTGTTCCTCATCACCTCATCACTAACAATGGAAAACAATTAAAAAAACCCTCTGTAAACTATGTGACAAATTTGGCATTCAACTTAGTTTCTCTCCACCTTATTACCCACAGATAAATGGTTAAGTCACATCTTCTAACAAAACCCTCAATTTAATTATTATGAAATTCATCAATGACACTAGTAACGATTGGTACACACACATTCCTTTTGAATTATGGGATTATCGTACTATCATTTGTACCTCTACCGATTCCCTACCTTTTTCTTTGGTATACGGTATAGAGGTAGTCCCTCCCATTGAAGTACAAATTCCATCTCTTTGTATATCACTTAAAGATATGCTCTCTAATAATGATTTTCTCCAAGAACATTTGGTACAACTTGAGCTTTTAGATGAATATCACTTGAATACTCTAGACCACCTTCAAATCTACCAAAAATGCATCAAGTGTTCCTATGATAAATGTGTTCATGAGTGTTATTTCAAGATTGGAGATCTTTTCCTAAAAAAATCAACACATAACCAAACCGAGAGAAAAGAAAATGGGGCAAGTTTTCCCCTAATTGGCTTGGACCCTATACTATTACCCATACTTATGGATCAAGAGCTTATCGTTTATCTTCTCTTAAGTGTAAACCCGAACCTAATCATATTAATGCCTTACATCTTTAATCATTATAGTATTGAATCAAGTAATACATCACTTTATGTCACTTATATTTTCATCCCTTGAGCAAACCTCTCCTTCCATCTACCTCTTTTCAAGACCAACGACTAATTTATAATTGTGTGATTATCCATCACCATTTAGCTTTGTCTTCAATATGATTACCACGTCTCTACTCATGGAATGATTCTCATGGATACATTTTGTCCTTCTCAAGATGAAATCCCATGGTCGTTTATCACTTAAAACTACTCTTTCATAGCTAAAATTTTCATGTTATGGTTTTTCCTTCATAAAAGAGACCTATAATCCTTTATAATCTTGTCCATGATTACAAGTTCAAAATAATACAAAATATTGGGATACCCAAAGCATTACTCCTAAATTCAAATTTCTTGCAAATAGATGATTCCCTCAAAAGGACATCCATGTATCTCTCTTTTCTGCTATATGTAGAATGCTCCCTGAAGGATAATTTTAAAAATCAAACCACTTACTGTGCGTAATCTATCCAAAAAGAATACTAATCTATATTTGTAAAAATAAAAAATTATCTTGGAGATTCTTGCATCAATCACTTCACGAAGACCTCAAGAAGAATCTACTTACCCCGATATAAATTCCTACATCGATCTTTCTATAAAATCAAAAATAAAAAGTCAATAAAAGTACAAAATTTTGGTCTTGGACATGCCTATTCTAGTTTTAAGTATCTTGCAGAAGGGGCATGGTTGTCTCACAACAAGGTTATGCTTAACAAATGACTCCACCCTACCTTCCTTTATTTATTCCTATCAACTTAAGGGACGAAGTGTGTATACTACACATTATGATCACACAACTTCTTTTAACTCTAGACCCATCACTCATGGAGTGTATCTAGTGACTTGTGTTCAATATGTCTAGGGGTATGATAATTATGTTCCTTTTCAAATATGGGCTAGCCGCTTATTTTGGTTTTTTAACTATTTACTTGTTATTTCTTCAACATGGCATGACCATCAAAATTGAATCAACCATAACACCTTCATCTATGTGAACGCCTAATTCACCTTACCTATCACGTATTCATCATTCGACCTTACATATTTTCAAACATGCCTTACCCAGCCAACTTACCTATCCAACCTACCTACTCAACTTACCTAACCCAATCTCATTCTTCACTAGTTTTTGGGAGAACTACATGGCCTAAGGCACCTTTTGCAAGGGCTATGTAGGCAACATTCTCGAGGGCATGGGGCCCTCAATGATTAGCTTGTCCAATATTTTCCCCACCATTTACCCCCATAAAAAAAAACCTAGTTAGTTGAATTAAATAAAAATAATAACTTGGAAATTAACACAAAATAAACCATACATCCCCATACACATAATTATTTACTTTCCATAATACCAATAACTTGGAATTTAAATCAAAATAAACACAACCACACCATGCCTACATCTAATTTCCACAACATAAATACATTGGAAATCCAAATCAAACTCAACCCTGCCTACATATCTAGTTTCCATAAAAATAATAACTTGGAAATTAAAACAACTTCATCTCATATCACAACAACATCACCACCCATGCCTCATTGTCTAGTTTCCATGACATCAATATAATGGAAATAAAATCAATCATTCACAACATACATCACCTAAACCATTCCTAATCATCTAGTTTCCATAACATCAATATAATGGAAATACAATCAATCACTCACAACCTACATCACCCAAATCATGCCTACACATCTAGTTTCCATGATAACAATATTATGGAAATTAAAACATCACGCAATAGATATCAATGTCATCATCTATATATATAGTAGAATGTTTATATGTCAATATAATGTATATACATATATAAATAAAGTATCTCAAAAACTCTCATGTACATCTCGCATCTTTGGCACATAGGCCAATATATATAAGTCAAAAATAAAAATAACCAGTATCTCCATCATCTACTCATCTCTAGGAGGGCTCGATGCCTCTTCTAGTCTCTTGTGTCCCCTCACCTAGCCTATGATGATGTGAACATTTTACCTCTCATTGATTTCGTCTATGGACTGGTGGCTCCTCGAATCGCTATTACTATGTTTCCATGAACTAGACCTCTCACTAGCTGCTTATTGGGCTCTATGGGTGGCATAACTAATAAAAGGGATACCACTCTCTTTCAACCAATCCTCATGGAACCTAGCCTCCAACACAAACTCCATGTACCTTTTCATAGATATCACTTGTGGAGGTTTCATCACTCTATCTCATGTTTGTTGACCCTATCCTAGTAATAGTGGCCCATGTACTTGTATGTACAGTGTGGACCCTTTCCTAGTGCCTACACCTAGCCCGATGGACCTGTTCCTATGCCTATGCCATGACTTGTGCCTATTTTGCAGTCATCTATGTCAGTAATATTGCCACATATGCCTATAATGTAGTAACCTAGGCCTACAATCCTACAACATGTCCCTTATCACCCACCTACGCCATTTCTGTGTCAATGCTAGGTGTCCCCGTAAGGTGGCCACCTATGCCCGAGCCCTCATTAGCTACCCATGTAATCTTGTGACATGGTCCTATAATACATCCACCACTCCCTGTAACTTGTCTCTTTCTACTATAATAGTAGCCAAATCGAGTTGTCCTCACCTTGGAGGTGCTTCTCAGAATCGTGCTATCCACCACTTCCTATATCTATCAGTATAGCCTGCATCATCTATCCTCCTATCTACCACTTTCTCCTCTACCCTTGCTGGATCTTTTGGATGTGGTGGAGATAATGGTCTCTCCATGTTGTCCCTGCGGTATTGTGGGAAGGGTGGAGGCACATCCTACCATAGCCTGAACTAACATTTGACCCAGTCAACTGGTATCATCTCATGCTCTCTAGGTCTACATCCATGTATCCATCGCACCAACTATAAACCTACCAACTCCTCCACCATACCTCCAAATGAAGGGTAACCAAGATATGACCTCCAAAAATATCAACTACTAATAGGCCATCTAGTAAACACTGTAATATGTCACATCCCAAGATGCCATGTCCACCCTCGCATGTGCCCTTATACGAATCCATCATCGAATCATCTTTGTGTAAATACCCTTGTACTAATCCTCTTATGGTAGATTTGATAGACACATGAATACTACATGTTCATAAACCCAACAATGCGAAGATAGGTGCAACACAAACCAAACCATTGAATCCTTTTATATGCCCACATCTCCTCGTATACGTGCACTAGGTATGCTAGCGCCCATGCAAAGAATACCTTATCCTCAATCATATCTTCTATTATTCTCATCAATGCCCATGGAAAACTGCCACCCTCGAGTCCGGGAGTGCATAACAACCAATCCCCGCCATCATCAACATTGTTAATCTCATCTCCTATGGATGATCAACATACATATCGCCATAGCTAATGCTTACGTTGTGATAAGAAAAGTCTATTATAGCGTCTCTAAATACTATTACCATGGGCTTGTATGCATAATCTAAAGTGATTTGATACAACAGCTCCCTAATAATATGTAGTCTCGAATCCGATAGACATCCTCCATGGTGATAGTCATCTCCTTGGGAAGTAGGTGGAATGTGTTAGTCGTTGGGTCCCATCTATTAATGAGGGTGACCATCATGTTTTGATCTTGAATAATCTATATTTACCATTTAACAAAACCCATCCCAACATACCTCATGTGAGCCCATTCATCCTCTGTAACACTAGGTCTCATCTCGACTAATAAGGGAAGTAGTCTATCTATCATCATTAACTACTGTCATGCCTGCATCATCAACATTCACACTAGTTAATCATTTACCCTTACCTATTTGGATCTACATCCTATCTTTTCTTACCATTTTTACCCTTTGACATATCTTCCGTACATTATTTTCCTTGCCTTCTATCTTCTTTCCCACTTCTATGTTTCATTTATTTCCGCCCCTTCATGTATTGACCTACCATAGATCATCCATGTTATACCCATCCTACATTTTTGACCTATACCTTCAATATGTCCCTACATCTTCTCATATCTTACTACACACCCTTACCCGGCTTAAGCCGATCCATTCCTACCTTGGACACCCCTACCCACCTTCCCCTTACCTTTCGACCTCCCAATTTACATTGTTCTAATACTTGGTCACTTTTCACAGCTGACCGATATCGATTGCCTAACCAATACTAGTCCCCTTTCCACTAGCCGATGTCGGTCATCCTATGGACACTAACCGATAACATACGAACATCGGTTACTAGTTCGGCCCTCGGGGTCAAGTCCCCACGTCCCCATTTTCCAAAAAATCTTGAAAACACTTGAACTACCCACCCCATGCCCCCAAATTACATCTAGATTCATTTTCAGCCCTAATTAAACTACTTTTACCCTCTCCATACCTAATTTCACTCAGTTTTAACCAAAAAACCAATCAAATTTCAACAACCACAATTTTAATTTATTCTACCTTATTCTTCACTAAATACAATAATGGATCCAAAAACCTACCTCTAATAAATAATGCCTCTGAGGTGGGATCTCTTGAATAGGAATATGACCTCCCCCCATGCCATCTCTCCTCGCCTTTTCCATGTCTAAATCAACCTCTTATATCTCATCTAATAAACTCGCTTGGGTAGATCTTGTGGGCCACTAAAATCCACTCCTCTAACAATTCACCTCTCTCCAAATCAACTCTCTCGGTCTCTCTATCATTTTCCGACCAATATGCCCTCTCCAAGTCATTTTCACCAAGTCAAAAGGCTCAAATGAACCTATTCCACATGGGTTTCTACTTTTATCCCATCCATTGGGTGATCGACATCAGTTTAGTCATTCCTTAGGTGACCGGTGTCGATCATCCTTATCGACATTAGTTACCTCTCAACCAAGAAGCGGTCACCTTGCCTAAACCATTTTGCCTAATTCACCCAAATTTTTGTTATAGGTGTTTCACCTAATTCTAGAGCATTTCTTCAAATGTTGATGAAAGAGATAAGGGTAAACGGGCTAGGAGGAATACCTGTTGAGATGCTGGTTGTAGGTTACACTGGTATGAATTCTGGATCCACAGCTGATCATGACAGCTTCCTTTTTGTTTGGAGGATCTACCGAAATGGAATACAAGACCACCAAATAACAATTAAATAGTATATGTAGTGGACTTCCTAGCGTGTGCTAGATATGGGAAGTGTGATAATTCTTAGACGGTTGTTAATCCATTGTTTAAACCAACTTCATGTTAAGAATAGAGGAAATCCTACTATAGTAATAATGATTTAGGTATCTCATTCATCTACAATAAGAAAATTTATTGTAATGTGCTAAGATATGATTGAATCTAAAGGTCAAGGTCCTTTGTCGGGTCATTTGTCTTGGTCAAGGTGGGGTTCGGGGTGGTTTTAGGTATTGGGTAGAGAATGGAAGCTCGGTTCTTGGTTTCGGTCAAAGACATAGAGACCGACGTCGCCTAGTATGACTGATGTCAATTTAGGTTAACCGGCGACGGTTGTGGGTAATCAGTGTCGATATAGTTGTGGTAAATAAATTTTAGTAAAATGGGGTGGGGTGACAGATCTGAGGCTAGATGGGAATGGAAGGGCAATGGAAGGGTTCGTGTGGGTCTCAGGTATGCACAGAATGATTAAAATCCAGATATGGGTAGTTCAAGGGTATGGGTAAAGGATGGTCAAGTTTGCATGGAGGTAAAATGGTGGTGGAATGAAATGAGGGTAGAAACTAGTAACAACAACAAAAGAATCTACCAGATGATAAATGGACAAATGTTGGTTAACAAAGCACTTACCACTTGTACGAACTTGACGTCTGGTTGGTAATGGTAGGTGATCAAAGGGAATGAACTTGATGTGGTGTTTGTGCTTCCCCTGGATGCTCCAAAGTGAAGGCAGATGGCTATAGATGCTCGATGCATGTACAGGTGTTGGTTCTACTTGTATGCAACTCTGGTTTCATCACTTGTTCTCGAAGATGTCTCTAACCTCTTAGAAATGTGCCAACCTCGAAATAATGTTGTTTTGGGGATTAAATGGTAATCGATGGTGGTTCTAGTTTAACTAGTGGTGGTTTAGGTTAACCAACATTGGTTAGAGGGGATTTCCTAGGTTTTCTAAAATAGGCGAGATCCCCTTAATTTTCAGTATCTCATTCATTTGCTTATGGATTAGAATGGAAGATTCCTTCTAACATGCGGGAATGTGGTTAGAGGGAATGTAGGCATTAATTTTTAGGGTTTGGGTAGGTCTTAGTTAGTTATGGCAACCTACTAAGAATAGGTCTTAGGGTGAGGTGGCTAGATGAGGTGGATATGTGGGCATTATCACAATTAGGATATTTAAATAATAAATATGGTGAGGATAATGAATTAATTTAATTTAATTAATATTATAGTGGGGTGAAGGGGGCCATGGCTAGGTGGATGTGTTCAAGGAGTTTATTTTTCGTGGGACTAAGGGGAGTGTGACCCAATTTTAGTGTCAACATTTTTCTCCTTTTTGTTGCATAGCTTGTATTAGTAAGCGATCTTTGAAAAAAATAAGATATGGTCACCGCATGTGTGGGTGAAGGTGATCCCCCTCAAACCAGAACCGATGAGGGAGAAGGCGGAATTGGTGAGTGATTTGATAAAAGGTGATTGTGATGAAAAATAATTGGGGTAATGGGTAAGAAGGGAAAAAGGTCCACTTGGGTAATCCGGGTAATGAGTCAAGGTCAAAGTTAAGTGATCAAACGCACGCACATGTATAAAGCTCAGTAGCACCATACTAGGTTGAAGAGTAGGCAAACTCTACATTGTCTAAGGTCGATAGGTTTATCCAAACAAGGTTGAAGTGCATCTGGTATCCAAGGTATAGAATATGGTTAGGAAACACAACAGAGGTAAGGTGCAGGAACATTTAGGTATGTTTCGGTACACCAAGGGTTGGGTCAGGATAAATGGTTATGACAAGAGGAAAGGTAAGGTCGAATGTCCATCAACATAGGTAATAGTGCCACAAGGTATAACAAACACATGAGGTCAAAGGTCACTAGTGATGTTCCAGGTCCAAATATCTAGGTCACGGCATGGGTAGGGCCGAGGTATAGGTAAATGTTACGAGTCCCTGAATGAGGACAAAGTGAGGAAGAAAATGATAAGGTCGATAGGATACATGGAAGTGTCCAAGTGAGGTGTGGGTTGGGTAAAAAGGATTCAGGTCAAAAATTAGGGGTAAGGGGTAGGAAAAAGACTAAGCAGCTAAACCGATGATGGTTAAAAGGAACCGATGCCGGTCAAGATAGACCGACCATGGTAAGCTAGGGCACAGGACCGATGTCAGTCAAGGTGAAACCATCACCGGTCAAGTTGGGTAAGTTATAAAAAGAAAAATTACCACATTTTTCAAATCATTTATCTTTTAGCAAATTGGGAAAATGACAAGAGAGATAGAGAAAAAGTGGAAAGTGAAAGAGTGAGGCTGAGGACTGAGTTGGCGAGCCACGTGGCTGGTGAGAGTTGGTTGATAGGTGGATCCGCTGGGCTAGGTTGGATTGATTTGATTGGATTGAGTGATTGGAGAGCGAGTGGTCATTTGGTGATGGCAGAGGTAGGAGAGGGATTGGGGGACCACCAATGCAATGGCTGAGGTGCCACCATGCAGATGGCTAGTGTGATGAGGTAGGATTCAATCCCGCTTGGTGTTTTATTTGTTAGATTGAATTTAAGGTTAGGTGGGTAAAAATGGTTTTTTTTTGGGGGAAGAAATTTTGAATTATGGGAGGGAAATCCAGTAAAATAGGAGTGGGGAGGGAGGGGATTAGGTGAAGAAGGGGTAGGGAAGGGTGTAGGAGGGATTTGGGTAGGATTGGGTGGGTAGAAGGGAGGAAAAGGGAATTAAAAGGAAAAATGGGGTTGGGCGTCACAGGTTTTTGATGTGAGTTAACACGACGTCGGTTGGAGGGTACTCGGCGTCGGTTCTAGTGCATCAAGATTAGCCACGAAGTAGGTGGTGATACCATTTGAAGGGGGACCGGGGTCGGTTAGGGGTAACCAGTACTAGTTGGATTTGGAGAAAAAATGGGGCCAAAAGGTGCCCGAGGTTGGGTGGGTGAGGAAAGTGGTTTAGGTGAAAATCAAAACATAGGTAAGGGGTAAAAATAGGTAAAAATATAGATGTGTGGGAAAAAGGTAAGGTCAGGGAGTGGGTCAAAAATGGAAGTAAGTGAGGGATCAGGGTGTGTGTAAATAGGTAAGGTGATATTGGGTTGGGTAGGTGTAGGGTAGGTAAGTCGGTTGGTTAGGGTTGGGTTGGGGTCGGTTGGTGATGGTTGGGTTGGGGTGGAGGGTTGGCAGGGGATAAATGGGTAAGTAGCGAAGTAAAATAGGTAGGGTAATGGGAATGGGTATGGGTGAATGTAGATATAGTCTTGTTTAAATGATGTGATTGTTTTTGTATGCAGGCGAGTGATCGGTGAGGATGTGAGACAGGGTACCACCCATGATCATGATAGTTCACAGTGCAGTGACACCCGAGGAGTTGTGACATGTGGAGGAGGTGGGCACGAGTGGGGTCCGACGCTTATCGGCATGCATCCAGTAGCCGAATCAGATGGTTACCCTCATCGATAGATGGGATGTCGCAACCAACACATTCCAGTTACCAATGGGTGAGATGACAATCACCCTGACGATGTGCTCAAGATCTTTTGGTTACCCATATTGGGAATGTAGGTATTTTTATCTCCTTAGAGGTGTTTGAGGAGTTGATGCCGACGGTGTTTGGGGAGGGGATGGCGGAACCGACATTCCATAGTTATGGAGAGATGTACTTGTCGACACTAAAATTTTCCTCCGTAATTTCTATTTCATTAATGTATGTATTAGGAATATGATGTTGTTAAGTATAATTAGTAGTAGCGTCTGATAGAAGATAACGACGCCATCAGTATGGTGCCGCCAATAATGTGGAGTACGGTAACAATCAAAGTACAATAGGAATGTTGTAAAAAGTAAATATTTGTCGTAAGTGGTCCAGTAATGTTAAAATGTCAAAGTTTGGGTAATTAGAGAAGTAGGGTCTACGTGATTAGGAATTAGAAATATTATATTGGTAATAAGGACAAGGAGTGAGGTCATAAATATTTTGTGTATTTTATTTGTAAAAAGTCTAAAAATGTGGAACCCATGTAAAATGATAAGGTTTATCTTATCTTAGAAGATAAGCTTACATGTACAGATAAGAGTTAAGGTATGGAATATGATTTGTCAGAGTGGATTTCTTATCCTATCTTAGAGATAAGATGGATAAGCCTGGAAGTTCTATAAATAGAGAGGCCACCCCCCTCATTTAGCATAGAAGGAAGTAGTGAGAAATATTGTAGGAAGTGTGCGAAGGAAGCCATCAGTTTAAAGGTGTGTTGAAGAAGCCATTAAGAGGTGTAATTGTAAAGTTTCTCCCATAGTCTTGGTGAAAGGAAAGTGAAGTCAATAACACTTGAAGTACCTCATGGGTGAGATTGTAATAGTTTCATGTTAATATTATAATTTATTTTGATATTTCAGATTTGTCATCATTTTGTCTTATCATAGTCGATGGTATTCTTGTGTTATGTTGTTGTTTTGTTTCCAGATTACATCCACCAAACTAAAGGTTGTGCATTAGTAAATAATCATAGCACGAGGAGTTCCCGGTGAAGAATTATCATAGTGCCGGATTGGTGATGACATTTTGGTTCCGTTGTCGGGACCATTCCTCGTTGGTGGATTTTCTGGAGAGATATTCCCACTTAGTCAAAAATCAATTGGAGGGTAACCTTGTTTTTACTGTGCATAGTAGTTACCATGGTAAAGTCATTTTTGCCATGAATAGTAGTTACCATGGTAAAGTCATTTTGCTAGGAATAGTATTTACCGCAATAAAGTCACTTTTACCATGAATAGTATTTACCGCAGTAACTTCACTTTTTACCGTGAATAGTGTTTACCACAGTAAAGTCATTTTTACATGCATAAGTCAAGTTTTACCATAGTTTACCGTGGTCATTTCTATTTTCTTGTAGAAAGGTGTAAAGTCACTTTCTAGTATAGTGATTCAAATTATTTGTGCACATAAGTCTTGTTGATTATACTTGTGGGTTGGTATTTCACGATGATTACTTTTGAAAATGGGAAAGATTCCTATTTTTTCAGCTCAATCTAATGAAGATGCTTCTTCTTTCATTCAAGAGTTTAAGCGATCTTGTATTTGTAATGGCCTTATAAGAAGGGAACAATGGACTGAATTTTTTCCTACCTTTTTGGATGGTTCAGCACTTAGGTGGTTTGAAACACTAGGTGATAATGTGAAAAATTCATGGGATTTATTAACTCGAAAGTTTTCTTGAAGAATTTGGTGAACAATGAAATATGCAGATCTCTTGATTGAGATCACAAAGCTATCCCAAGGAGAGAAGGGGAAGATAAGGGATTATCATGCTCGTGTTCTAGAGCTAAGGAGGAAGCTCGATGCCTAGATCCGGAAGGAAGGATTAGCGGATGGGTTGATGAATGGCGTGGATAATTTCCTCTCGTAAGCACTTCATTCTTGGGATGAAGCCGAGAGATCGACAATGAGTGAAGTATGACCGCCCAGCTACCATTGAACAAGCAAAGGAGATTGCAAGAAGGAAAGAAGAAAGCATGGAAGAGGAGCCCAAAGAAATTGTTGTGAAAGTAGAGCCTACACCAAAGCACCTTTGGTCAGTAATCCACAACCACTCCCGGTGAGCACAAATATTTCTCCTAGTACATCTACCGAGTATGAAGATCTCGCTAAAAAAGATGGGTCGATTAACTATTAATCTTCTTCAAGGAACATAATTTAGTTCTCGGGAGGAAATAGAGGCCCAAAAAGAAATATTTCTGAAGTTGTATGTTATGGTTGTTATAAAAAGGGTCATTATAAGTATAATTGTCCAGATAGAGCTTCTACATCTAGTAAAGGAGATAATGATAAAGGAAAAGCACCTGTGAATTCTTTTGATGTAGTAGATAAGAGAAAAAATAATGAAGTAGATGTGTTTGTAACAAAAAGAAAGAAAGAAAAAGATAATCAAGATGGAAATGATCCTAAGAAGATGAAAGAAGAAACTAGTAAGAAACATAGGAGAAGAAAGTTGGGTGTGCAGGATTTTTTGATTTCACAGGGGCAAGGACCATACTCCATCTTGGAAGATCTGTCCAAAAGGCCTGCAAATATTACATATGGTCAACTCTTGGCTATGTCTTCTGAGAAGAGGCGGGAGTTGCGAAGTGGACTCAATGCTCGACGAAGGAAGGAGGTTGAGGTCCCTATTTTGGAGGCAGAGGTAGATCCCTATGCTCCACAAGCTGAGGTATTATGTAATGGTATTTCAATTCATGATGTCTTAGTTGATGGAGGTGCTGCAGTTAATGTAATGACCGAGTCTATAATGAATATGTTGGGTTTAAAAATTGATCGCCCTTCAACACTTATGTTAAGGTCATTAAATAAGGGAAAAACTAAACCAGAAGGTGTAGTTTCAAATGTGGCAATATTTGTTATGGGTGTTGTATGTGTGGTAGACTTTCAGGTGATGAAAAATGGTACTGTTGCGTACCCAATGCTGCTGGGAAGACCATGGCTAAGGAGAGTTCATGCAAGAAACTACTGGAATGAAGGTTTCATGACACTTGGACGTGGTAGAGAGAGGGTGAAGATAAACGTGATCCCTTGACATCATAAAGCAAAACCTGTGGATTCAAGTGATGAAACTGATGATTGGACATCCTCTGATTACTCTAGTACCAGTGAAGTGGACACTGAAGATGAAGAAAGCGAGGTGGATGTTTCAGTCATGGATATCCTTCTAGTCACACCAACTCATGACCCCATAAAATTATCTGAAGAAGAAGTTGATGATCGTCTCCAACAAATAAAGATTGGTGATGTTGTGATGGAGAGTGAGAAGGAATCCTACCTCCACTCTTTCGAAGGTACATACACCTATTCACTTTTGATTACAAGGAACTCCATCAAGTAAGTTGGGTAGAACATTGTATTGAGTCGGTAGATTGTGCTAAGCCCATAAAGCAAATGCCATATAGAATGAATCCTAATTTTCCAAGACCGTAAAAGAAGAAATAGATAAGTTGCTTGATGCAGATTCATATTTTCTACGTGGAGAATTCAGAATGGGTTTCTCCCATTGTGATCTCAATAAAAAGAATGGGAAGCTACGCATTTGTGTTGATTACGGGAAGCTCAATAAGGCAAAAAGAAGGATGTTACTTATGAACCAGAAATAAGGCACATGAAGCTTTTGGACAAGCGAAGGAAGCCCCGGTGTCTTCACTTGTTTTGAAGAATCCAGAATGGAGCAAGCCATTCATTGTGTACAATCGATGCGTCGAGATGCAGCACTGGAAGTACTTTGAGCCAAAAGGATGAAAATGGGAATGAACATCCAATTTACTTTGGGAGTAGACAAATGAGCGGTGCTGAGGTAAATTATACTGTAACTAAAAAAGAGGCTCTGGCTATCATTTTTGCTGTAAAGAAGTTTAGAAATTACTTGCTAGGGAAAAAATTTCTAGTTGTATTAGATCATCAGGCTCTAAAATATATTGTAAATAAGCCTAACCCATCAGGGAGGATAGCAAGATAGATAATTTTGCTACAAGAGTTTGAATTTGATATTATAGATAGGCCAGGAAAGAAGCATGTCAATGCAGATGCACTCTCTCGAGCCTATGATGGTTTAGGATCATCTTGTGATGATGATGATTTCCCCGATGCAACATTGTTATCCCTTGACACAATCCCTAGTGAATACATAGATATTTGGAATTATCTGAATGAATTCAAGTTTCCTGATGGTGCCAATGCAAAGACTAAGAGAAAGATTACTCAAGCCAGTCGTCCATATTCTATTCTACATGGAGTATTATTTCGAATAGGACCTGATGGACAATACAAGAGGGCAGTTGGACATGATCAAGGGAAGGAGCTGCTAGAAGAATTCCACAATGGTACCAGATTTGGTTGCTCATTAGAAATTATAACAGATCAAAGAAGCCACTTCATTAATGAGGTGGTAGAAGCCCTAGTCAATAAGTTTTCTATTAAGCACAGAAGGCAACAACATACAAGCCAAGCACAAATGGACAGGTGGAACGAACAAATTTTGTGTTATGTCAAATTCTAGCAAAAGATGCAGCCTTGCAGGTACATAAATGGGATAAAAGGATTCATGCAGCATTGTGGGCATATAGAGCAACATCAAAGTCAGCAACAGGATACTCCCCATTTCAGTTGGCCTATGACATTGATCCAGTTCTTCCTATTGAGTTTGATATTCCCACTGTGAGAGTTATGAAAAATGAAAGGATGGATGAAAGTGATTCAGTAAAAGAAAGGTTGGTACATCTTCATTTGCTGGAGGAAATGAGAGAAATAGCAAAGGATACAAGCCATAAGAAGAAAATGAAGCAGAAGGAATACTTTGATCAAAAGATCCGGTGGTCTCCATTTCATGTGAATGACTTGGTTCTAGTATATGATTCCAGATACAAAAAAAGAAGACAGAGAAAATTTCTTCCAAAATGGATGGGGCCCTACAAAATAGCAATGTGCATGAAAATGGTATGTACCGACTGGAGGAATTGGATGGCACTCCCATTACGAAATGGGTCAACCACGACAAGATAAAGATTTTCCAAGCACCAGAATAGTCTACTCCGAGGACGGAGTAGAAGCTAGAAGGGGAAGATGTCGACACTTAAATTTTCTTCCGTAATTTCTATTTCATTAATGCATGTATTAGGAATATGATGTTGTTAAGTATAATTAGTAGTAGCATCTGATAGAAGATAACGGCGCCGTTAGTATGGTGCCGCCAATAATGTGGAGTACGGTAACAGTCAAAGTACAATAGGAATGTTGTAAAAAGTAAATATTTGTTGTAAGTGGTCCAAGAATGTTAAAATGTCAAAGTTTGGGTAATTAGAGAAGTAGGGTCTATGTGATTAGGAATTAGAAATATTATATTGATAATAAGGACAAGGAGTGAGGTCATAAATATTTTGTGTATTTTATTTGTAAAAAGTCTAAAAATGTGGAACCCATGTAAAATGATAAGGTTTATCTTATCTTAGAAGATAAGCTTACATGTATGAGATAAGAGTTAAGGTATGGAATATGATTCGTCGAGTGGATTTCTTATCCTATCTTAGAGATAAGATGGATACGCTTCTATAAATAGAGAGGCCACCCCCCTCATTTAGCATAGAAGGAAGTAGTGAGAAATATTGTAGGAAGTGTGCGAAGGAAGCCATCAGTTTAAAGGTGTGTTGAAGAAGCCATTAAGAGGTGTAATTGTAAAGTTTCTCCCATAGTCTTGGTGAAAGGAAAGTGAAGTCAATAACACTTGAAGTACCTCATGGGTGAGATTGTAACAGTTTCATGTTAATATTATAATTTATTTTGATATTTCAGATTTGTCATCATTCTGTCTTATCATAGTCGATGGTATTCTTGTGTTATGTTGTTGTTTTGTTTCCAGATTACATCCACCAAACTAAAGGCTATGCATTAGTAAATAATCATAGCACGAGGAGTTCCCGGTGAAGAATTATCATAGTGCCGGATTGGTGATGAAAGTACCTAGACCTGTCTAGAGGATACACGGCTAGTAGTATGGTGATGGAGGCACTTTGTTGTTTTGCACTTCCGATGCGAGAGGGTGGGAGATTCCCACGGTCACTAATGGGGGTCTTACATGACATGGGGATGGCGAGGACCCGGTTTTCACGGGAATCAACATTATTGGTACAACTATATAGAGAGCTATGGGTGTATGGGCATCTCCACAGGTTTAGTATGTGCTGCACTTTCATTCTACACTGTTGGGACTATGAGCACATTGTCTATGTGTGTCCAGTGGGTATGCCCTAAGCATATGCATTTGAGCCAAGTTTTGTGTTGGTGGGGTACAGCGATGGGTGCCTATTATTGGAGAG
Organism: Taxus wallichiana var. yunnanensis; assembly: GCA_018340775.1. NCBI lineage: Eukaryota > Viridiplantae > Streptophyta > Pinopsida > Cupressales > Taxaceae > Taxus > Taxus wallichiana. The sequence goes on along the minus strand of CM031241.1, from coordinate 73,588,562 downwards.
TAGTGATCTAGATAGGGATACACATGATGTAGCGTATTACTAGTGGCTACTAGAGGGATTGTCTAAAGTAGATATTATATGGAGACCATATGTGGGTTATCCCTCATACAAACAGATGGTGAGGAGTTAGCTAGCCTTTAACTACTCATATGGATAGAGGGGTGCTGTGCAAGAGAGCACGAGATGATCCCCATTGATAGGGTTAGACGACAGTTTGGGCTACGATAGGATATACCTCCACCCTTCCCACAATACAGAGAGATGACGTGGAGAGGCCATTACCTCTACCAAAGCTGATAAGTACCGATAGGGCAAGAGGATCGGGTGATATACGGTGGATCGATGATCTTTGGGGTGACAGATAGATATAGATAGTGGTGAGTGGCTAGTTACATGTTACGGATGTTGGGGTGACAGATGTTACATGTTTGTAAGGCTAGTTAGCCACCGTATAGGTGTAAATTCAGGCATTACAGGTGTAGGTATAGGCACAGGGTGCAAGGCCAATGGCACCTCCATAGGCACCAAGACAGGGTCCCAGTTCACAGGCAGGGGTGGGACAGGGTCCCGCAAGATAGGTACAAGGGTCGAGGCCTATGGGGCCACCACAAAAAATTCCATATCTAGGTTACGGGATGCCCTAGGTGAGGCCAGATACTACCAGGATCAGTTGATGGTGGCTGGGATAGATTTTCTATCCTATGGAGAGTATAGGGCACAATAGGCCTCAAGTGAGAGGACTAGATCTCAGATGCACAATGTGGAGAGAACAGGGGTCCAATGAGCCCCAAGAAAAGATCGGGGGTGAGGCCATGAGCTCATGGAGACTAGCTCTAAGAGATGTACCAAGTAGGGGCCCAATCGCTACCTATGGCAGGCGGTGAGATATTATTAGGCTGATGACATGGGAGCCGAGGAGGAGATAGGAGATACTGACATGGAGGATGTTTGATAGGATGAGGCTTGATGCCCATCCCTATATGTTGATGTATTTTAGTCATTTTTTGATATATACCAGCATGTGTCTTCAAGACAAAGTGAGGATGTATGAGAGTTTTGTATATCTTGAGTATATACCGGCTTGCATGTCAAGATGGTGATGCCGCATATGAGAGTTTTGAGAAATTGGATTATATACACCAGCTTGCATGCCCAATAAATTTGAGAGTTATGTATACACATGTTTGGATATTTTATTTATAAAGATGATGATGATTATGGGCATTATGTGTTTGTGTTGATAAAATTTTATTGTTATGTATACATGGATTTAGGATAGGTGTGTTAGGCATGGATGGCGCAAAGTTATAGTCATGGATTGAGTTAGGTTGTAGGCATGGTTGACTCATGTTATAGGCATGGCGGAGTTAGATCATAGGCATGGATCGAGTTAGGTTGTTGTCTAGGCATGGATCAAGTCGGGTTTTAGGCATGGTGGAGTTAGGTCATAGGAATGGTGGAGTTAAAATTGGTTGAGGTTGTAATTCATTAATTTGTGTAATGAATGATGATATGGGTCATGTTTAAGATGTTTTATAATACATACATGATGATGGTAAAGAAAGGTAGTCATAACCAATGTATGTTCTACTGATGATAAAAATGTGAAGCAACTTGTGTATTTGGTTTAATTTCAAATTTTGATATAAAAGGAGACTAAGTAGGATTAAATGTGAGTTAGGAAAATGAAGGATGAATTGGTTAGGGTAGAGAGTGGTGAGCTAACCTCCAAGGGCCCCATGCCCTCAGAGTGCTTCCTACATAGTCCCGGCAAAAAGGCACCTTAGGCCAATGTAGTTCTCCCATCACCTAGGGAAGAGTGTGAGGAGGTATGAGAATGAGTTGGTAGGTTTTAGGCATGATTTGAGTTTAGTTCGTTAGGTATGAGTGAGTTGTGGTAAAATTAGTATAGGTGATTTTGATTGTGGTGGAAGAATGATATTACCTAAAGGTAAGCATCAAATACTAGGTCTTGTATAAGGTAATCAATACCTAATAAAGAAGGTAAAATATAATAGGGGGAAAGAATGTCGCCTGATTGGTGAGGATTATATTTGGTGGACCTTACCATAGGTAGGCTAGTGAACATAAGACCCTAAATAATTTGCTTGATTGATTATCCTAAAGGTGAATAGTAGTCACATGATCACCAAATGTCATAGTTTCAAGAGGTCCCTTGAGGCGGTAGGAAATGAGAGGGTGAAAAGTGGTTCATTTTTATATGGTACGAGGTAGCATGCCTTTGTGGCAAGAGATCCAATGTCACAATGGGCAAGTCCATGACTAAAAGGTTATTTGTGTTTAACTCGATGTTTGAGATAAACTAATTGATGCGAGAAGTCTATATGGGATGAAGAAATTAAATCCATGAGGTCTTTGTAAAGATGATTGATGCAGAAGCTTGGACTCTCTCTCTCTCTCTCTCTCTCTTTTAAAAGAGATTTACATAGTTGTCCTTCGAGGGAGCTGTCTATTTATAACAGCGATTGTATAGAGAAAGATGTCCTTTTGAGGGGGTCATCTTTTATTGGAAGTTTGGCTCAAGGAGTTGGATCCCATGTGAGGGATTTTAAGTCATGGATAAGACTAAGGTGAAGAATAGGACTATTGTTCAGAAAGTAGGGTGAAATGACTATGGGATCTCATCTAAAGGTAGACAAAAAGTATCCATGATAATCATGCTATGTGCAAGACCGTGGTACACATAATCAAGAGAAGATAACAAGTGATAGGTACACACATGATTCTTGTTTAATCGTTGGTGAGGTGTAATAAGTGGACAACGCTCAAGGGATGAGCATGGAAAGAGATAGAAGATGAGGTAGGACTAAAATTAAACAAGAGAATGGTCAAAGATTTAAGGCATTAAGGGGCTCGAGTTTGGATAAACAATAAGCACCTGATCCGTAAGTATGGGTCATGATTTATGGTCCAAGCCAATTAGGAGAAAAATTACCCCGTTTACATTTTTTCGCTTTGGTTACTGAGTTGATTTTCTTTTCGAACAAGGTCACAAACTTTGAAGGTTTGTTCATGGACACATTTGTGGAAGGCACATGTGATACGTTTTTGGTAAACTTGAAGATGGTCAAGAGCATTAAGATGATGTTCGTCTAATAACTCAAGTTTTGCTAAACGGTCATGATGAAATTCATCATCATTGAGGATGTCATGGAGAGAAATGCAGAGTGAGGGAATTTGAACCTCGAGAGGTAGAACAACCTTTGTACCATAGACCAGAGAAAAGGGTGTGGTGGCAAAGTGGAAGTTCAAATACTAGTGTAGTATGCCCTGAGTAAAAGGAATGTGCGTATGCTAGTCCTTCCTAGTATCATTAACCACTTTCATGAGAGTTTTGTTCAATGTTTTTTATTGGATTTGGCTTGGCCGTTGGTTTGTGGGTAATAAGGTGACGAGAAACTTAGCTGAATGTTGAAGGTGTCGCAAAGTTTTCGCAAGGTTTTATTTTTGAATTGTTTTCCATTATCAGTGATGAGGCGATGAGGGACACCAAAGCGACAAATGATGTGATGATTGATGAACTCACATATTTTCTTGGCTTTTGTGGAAATGAGAGGTATGGCTTCAACCCATTTTGTGTAGTATTCAATAGCGGTGATGATCCATTGATGTCGTTGGGAAGAATGGGGATTGATCTCTCGAAAAGATCCAAACCCCATTGAGAAAAGGGCCAAAGGTCACGGGTGACCTATAAGGCATGACTGGGTGTATGATGAAGGTTGACATGTTGTTGGCATTTTACATAGTTCTTAACGTAGTCACAACAATCATGGTTGATGGTTGGCCAGTAATAGCCTAGGCAAAGAATATGCTTAGCAACAACAAGGCCACTCAAGTGACCTCCACATATGTCATCCTGAACTTCCTTAATGGTATAAGAAATTTCAAAACTCATGAGGCATCGTAAGAGAATACCATCAAATCCACGCTTATAGAGGAGGTCCCCTATGATGACATAACGAGAGACCTTTTTAATAAAAGCACGTTGTCCATTATGAGTGAGGCTGGGAGGTAAGACAGAGAGAGAAAGATAGTTGGAGTATTGTTTATACCAAAGGTCACTCGGGTCGGAGGCAACATTTTTGATAGAGTAAACATCACGAGGGAAATAAGAGGGTGATTGGAGTCATTCAGACGGTGATAAAGATTTTAGAATCGAGGGCGAAGCAGGTATTTGAGAAGCCAAGTAGGCCATGGTCTCGGATTTTTTTGGTTAAACGTCGGACGGTTTGAAGGGCGTAGCGGTCGAAGGTGGTCAAAAGTATGTCTACGTGATGTTTTTACTTTTGAAGTGTCTCATTATGACATTGGTATATACCATTGACTTGGTTTACGACCAATTGGGAATCACCAAATATGTTGATGGATTTGACATCCACGACATAGGCAGCTTGGAGACCTAATACGAGTGCTTCATATTCGAAAATATTGTTTGTATAATCAAAATCTAGTTTGAAGGAGAAAGGCATGGGTTCACCGTTAAGCGGAATGAGGATAACTCCTACCCCACCCCCACACTGACACTTGGAGACGTCAAAGAAGAGTGTCATTTGGTAAGCGGGCTCGTCTAGGGAAAGGGTGGCAATTGACTCATCTAGAAAGTCAAAATTAGAGGGTTGATCCCTGGAAATAATTGCATCAACTAATTGGTTGGCAATAGCTTGGCCCTTGATGGAATTTTGATGGATGAATTCAAGGTTGAGGTCGGCTAGAAGCATAAGACAACATGCGGCACATTGATTTTGGTAAGGTTTTGCATACATGAAGTGTAAGGGGTTGGTGTTGGTCACAACATAGGTTTTGTGGTTGAGTAGGTAATGGTGGAGTTTTGTGGCAACAAAAACTATGGCCAAGAATTTTTTTTCGGGATAGGTGTATCAGGTTTCGTATTCCAAAAGAGTACATCTTATGTAATAAACTACATGCTCCCTATGTTGTTCATCACGATGAGCGAGCATGGTTCCCAAGGAGTGATCGGTAATCGAGATGTATATGTAGAAGGGTTGATTGTATTTAGGTGGAATGAGTATGGGTGGTGAAGAACGTATTGTTTTAAGGCCTCAAAATTTTTGTGGCAGTCATCATCCCATTTAAAGGAGACATCCTTCTTGAGAAGGTGATGAAATGATTGACACCGATCAAACAATTATGAAATGACATGGTGAATAAACCGCAACTTACCTTGCAGGTTGTGGACTTGCCTATGATTAGTGGGTGTAGGAATATCAAGAAAGGCCTTGAATTTAGCAGGGTCAACTTCTATACCATGTAAGGAAATGATAAATACTAGGAGCTTTCCTGAGAGAACTGCAAAGACACATTTCTTAGGTTGAAGGTGAATGCAATATTTAATGAGACAATCAAATATGGTTTTTAGGATGGCGAGGTGCTTGTAGCAGTGTTTATATTTCACCAAGAGATCATCCACATAATCTTCTAATATACGATGCATGATGTCATGGAAGATGTAGGTCATAGCCCGCTTGATATGTGGCACCAACATTTTTAAGGCCAAAAGGCATAACTCGATAGCAAAAGGTCCCCCAAGGGGTGATGAATGTAGTTTTGTGTTGATCCTTTGGGGCAAACAAGATTTGGTTATAACCTGAGAAGCCATCCATGAGTGACAACATCTCATGACCAGTGGCAAGGTCAACTAGTTAGTCAATACTAGGTAAAGGAAAGTCATCCTTTGCGAAAGATAGATTAAGGTCATGGAAATCCATGCAAATGTGGAGTCCCCTTGTTGCCTTAGTGACAGGGACAATGTTATAAATCCAATGAGGATAATCAATTGGTAAGATGAAGGAAATGAAAAGAAGACACTAAAGTTCTTCTTTGATGAGAATGGCAATGCGAGGGTGTATTTTCCTCAGCTTTTGTTTTACGGGCTTAGCATTAGGAATGGTTACGATATTATGGACTACTATGGTGGGGTTCATACCAGGAATATCTATGTAAGACCAAGTGAAAACGTGGTTATGGTTTTTAAGAAGAGAAGTGATGGCTTCCTGTTCAGTAGCATCTAAAGATTGAACGATCTTTAGGATGTGCGGGTCGTCCTGAGTACGAATGTTGATTTCAATTGTCGATTTATTTAACATGGTTTGCGTCTCAGAGGGGAATGAATGATGAATATATGAATCTTCTACACCAAGTTAGGTGAGTATAGATTCATCATCTTGGAATTGAATGACGTTAATCAATGGTGTGGTGTCATCCATCATTTTAGGGTATAGGAAGGGAAGAGAAGAGGGAGCCTCAACCTCACATTGATAAGTAAGAGGCTCTAAGGAAATGCTATTTATGAAAAAAAAGTTAGGAGGGATGGATTCTAGATCCATCAACTCGTCGTCGAAGGTGGTGATGAAGGTAGAGTGGGTGAAGAAGGTGGAGAAGGGCTAATGTCCTCAATGAGTTCAATGTAGGCCTTCTTGCTAGGTGGTTAAGTAAAGTTAATGCCAATACAACCATTATGCTTGCAGTAGTACATGGAATAATAGTATGGTGGGCTTTCTTGTAAAATCCAAAACCAAAACCCTTCTACACACATCGATGCAGAAGGTGTGGGAAAAATGGTGATTGGTGAGTGACCTGGAAGTCACGTAAAAGGGCGGGTTGGTGAAGGTGGTTCAGGTGTGTAAGTGGTAGTATCAAGTCCCCCATAGGTGAGACTAGTACGAAGGTGGGGAGGTGCATAAAGGAGGCACTATCCTATATGGTAATCATAGGAAGGGTGTTGGTGAAGACTTTCATACTCTTGTGGAGTGAGGAACATGTGACACTATATAGGTGATACTCCCTAGAGTGAGGCGTTGAAAAATTTCTTCCAAGGATCGGTGATTGGTATGTGGGTAGCTAAAATAGTTGATGTTTTGGAGGTTAGATTGGAGGTGGAGCCGACGGATTGGGAGGCCGACGGTTCAACTGTGGAGGTTGTGGCAACGGTAGGAATGGAGGATGTAGGTGTGGTTAAGGTAGCGGCTACACTGGTGAGGGGAGGTGTAAGTGACGTGGCAGTGGTTGTGGAGGTAGATTCTTTGATGGGTATGAGCACGTCATTGGGTCGGTAAATCATGTTACAAGTTTTGAAAGGTGATGGGTCAGCTAGAATGGTATAGGTGTTTCCTTCATGCTTGAATTTCACACAATGATGCAAAGTGTAAGGGACATAACCCATGACACGAATCTAGGGTCTACCAAGCAACAAGTTATATTGAAATTTCCTCTCCAAGACATAAAATAACTCTAGAATAGTATGGGGGCCCACACAAATGTGGAGGATGAATGTGCCAAGTGTAGAGGTGGTAACATCATTGAATGAACACAACATGACAGGATGTTTATGCATGCAGTTGTCAAGTATGTGCATTTGAGTGAATGCATGGGAGGAAATGATATTAATGCTAGCGCCCCATTAATCATAACATGATGTACATGTATATCATTGATGTGGACAGAGATGAAGAGAGTTGGAGTCCGGGTCATCGGTTTGGTGTTGTGCAATCTCTTCCTCTAAGAAGCTAAGGAGGCTACTTGATGAGTAGTTAGAGGTATAGCAGACGAGGGTAATTTGGTGAGAGAGGCTACATGATGGGGTGTGATAATGGAGGCTACGGATGTAGGGTCATTGGGTAAAACCTCAATAGATTAAATAACCTCCATGAGAGCTTGAAGATGGGATTCGAGGTTTGGATGAGGTCATACAAGGACATTTTGAGGGGGATTTGCTATGCCCTTAACCTATAGCTCTTATTAGGATATGAGTAGCCAACTTGTGGCTTACCATATCATTTTATTATATCATTTATACTTTCTCATGCTTAGTAGGTCAGCCTTGGTGATGGCCATAACATATGAATAGTATATATAGGGGATTGTAGGTAGTATTTCATCATCATTGGAGTATTTGAGTATTATTGTATGGTTTGGAGGTTGCCCCCTCAAAGTGGTGAAGCTATTATAATTACATATTGAGATCATTATTATAGAATATTGTGTTATTTAGTGTTATATTTCTACTCATGATCTAAATTATACAAGTAATTTCATTACAAGTGGTATCAAAGCTGCGATCTGGGCCAAAATTAGGGCAAAAAACCCTAATTTTTGTTTCCACCATATATTGCGAACAAAAGTGAATTGGTGGGATATATTTTTACCAAAGTTTCTAAACATTTCAAGTAAGGTTCCCTGAAACTTTTAGACTTTTTTGATTTATTTTGCAAAAGTTATTAGGAATTTAGTGTTTTTCATAAAATCGCTCCCTAGGGTGTAAATTGTGGAAAATAAAAACAAAATTTATTTGGGGTTTGCTCTTCAAGTTTTTTTATATTTGGCCTAATTCTTATCAAAATATAAAACCCTAAAATTTGACCATGATCCCTACATCCTACTATTTTGGGGCATCATGGCGGGGCCTTCCATAAGAGGAAAAAATAATCCCATCACTCTAGGTAAAACACCAGAAAAGGATGAGATAGTAGTTGAGGAGTTAGAGATAGAAGATATAACTACAGATTCCTCAGGGTTAGGGTTTACTTTGATAGACCATAAAGTAAGCCAACTTGAGTTTAACCTGAGAGACCTCGAATCTAGGGTGGCCAACAAAGAAGATGTGGATAGGATTGGACAAATATTGGAGGATTTCATGCAAAAATTCAATACGCATATGATGGGTAATCATACTTATGTCAATCAAGGTGGATCCTCAGGTCAAAGCATAATAGACACATAGGCCGAGTGGTTCTTCGAGTGTGCACAATCCAAATACGAGCACTCTGCAGGCCCATACTATGTTTCCAAAAGTGGATATGTGCAAGTTTGATGGAAAGGATCCACTCAATTGGATCAACCAAATGGATAATTTCTTTGAACTACATCAGATTCCATCAGGACAAAAGGTGACCATGGCAGCTTTGTATCTCAAACTTGACCAATTCATCTAGTATTGATGGTTATGTGCTCAAAGGAAGAAGAGTGGTCTCAATGTTACATGGACAGTCTTCACTAAAGAGTTGCAATTACACTACAGTTCTAGTGTGTCAGATAATTACTTCAGCCAATTAGCAAAGTTAAGACAAACAAGATCCATTAAGGATTACATTCATCACTTTTAAAACCTTTCTTTGCAAGTGGAAAATATTACTAAAGAGAATCTAAATAACCTATTTCTTGGGGGTCTTAAGGATCACATTGAGCATGAGGTGTGTATGTTTAATCCTCATAAGGTTTCTGATTCGATGATTATGGCAAGAAGGGTAGAGGAGAAAATTGTTTCAAGTAGGAGACAACATTTCACTTATACCAGAGATCACAACACCTTGGCCCCAACACTCCCTCGGCTAGTTAGATTGACACCTCAACAAATTGAAGAAAAAAGAGAAAAAGGGTTATGTTTTAATTGTGATGGTAAATTTGGACCCGAACATAAATGTGCTGAAAAGAAGTTGTTCTGCATTGATGGGCCTAGTGAAGATGAAGAGAATAATGAAGATGTAGAGTCGAGGTCTTGGTTGAGCCAGAGGAGGAGTCAGGAGATCCTTAGCCAATGATATCATGTCATGCAATTTCAGGTATTAGCACTACCCAAACCATAAAGGTGGTTGGATTCCTAAAAAATGAGGGTCATAGTGTTGATTGATTTAGGAAGTACTCACAACTTTATCAATCATAAGTTAGTAGTGCGCCTAAACTACTTCATTCATCTAACTCCGAATGTCAACTAATGATTGTTGATGGAGGTATGCATTACATTTATTCTAGAAAATTCCATAGCCTTAAGCTTTCCATGGGATATTATATACTAAATAGTCCAATGTATGCCATTTCTATGGGAGGAGCAGACATTGTGTTAGGGGTTCAATGGCTTACCACTTTGGGAACCATTGAGATGAACTTCCAAGACTTGTTCATGTAATTTCACACCGAAGGAAGGACTTGTTGATGGCAAATCATGAACCCCTAAAAGTATGCAACTCGATGGATTGAGACTCTAAGTGTGATTTCATAACATGGAGCTTTTCCCAAGTGTGGGACCTTGCAAATCAGAAAAGCTCTCCAGATGAAGGTCGGTTCCTATTCCTCTGTTTAGGTGCACACAATTTTTTTTTAGAGGGTTCACTAAAAACCTAATCTAACTTGCCAAGGAGACAGGGTTGAGAAAATTCAAGAAAATAAACACAAGGAATGATGAACAACTATTTTGCCAATAAACACAAACCATAAAAATGCAATACAATAAACATGCACAAGTAACCAAAATTGCAATGAGAGATCACTTGAATGCAATGAATACAAGAGAGGGTTGAAATCATCCATAGACTTGGTTTTTATTGCTCCAAAGATTGATACAGTCCATTACAATGGCTAAGAGGCACAAACATGTATTACAGTTTGAATGGGAGGTTTGGAACTCCACAAATCCACTTGCTGATAAGAGAAGAAGGGAGGGGCAAAAAAAGAATGTCCAACCTTTAGAAAGAAGCCCCTCCTTACAATTTATAGGAAGAAAAAGAGAGGGAGAAGAGAGGAATTTGAAATCTACCCCAACCACTTCTAGATTGCATTTAATTCATCTCATTATGGTGGTAGGTGAGAACCCTAGCAAACCCAAAAAATGGTGAACTGTATTTTGAATTTTTGAAGAACTTGTTCTCACCCAAATAAAGATATCCAAAAAGTCCTCTCTTGTGTGAATCCGAGCTCCCTATGAAAAGTTATGGCCATTTGAATATTTCCCACATCAGGGTCTGCTTCATGTCGGGTTCGAGGTTCTCCTTTGCATTTGCATCGGGTTTGGAGGGTGCCTCGACATGTGTTTGATGCTTATGTTTTCTCGAAACCTGCTTCCGCCGGTGTTGCCAAGATTTCCTTTGTTTTAGGTTCAGAAGTTGGACTTGCATATGCATTGGGTTTTGAAGGTGGCTCGACATGTTTTCACCCCATGCTTTCCCAACTTGTTTCCCAACTTCAAAACCCGATTTTCCTAGGTAGTGTTTTAGGTTTTCGAAACTCCCAAGCATTGGGACATGTCTTGCAATTTGCATGCTTCATGTCTCGTGTTCCCGAAACCCGAAATCCTTTGTGTTGGGTTTTCAGACACTGCGCAACATATTTTCTTTGTGTCGGGTTTTCGGCCATGCAATGCATCCCCAAAACCTAAAATGAAGGATTTCGGGACTGGGGACCTGTTTGGCAACCTCCAAAACCTGAAATGAAGGATTCAGAATTCCAGACTTGTTTTGCATGCATGAAAACCTGAAATGACCTTGGCGGGAGTAGAGGCATGCAATGCACCCTCTGAAACCTGAAATGAAGGATTTTGATTTTCCTTGATTTCCATATTCTGTTGTTGTCTATATTTACCTGGGGTAGATATATATAACAAGACTTTTGAGCTAAGAGGCTTAAGAGCAAAGTCTCCATAAATAGTTAGTTCTCATCGATGCACAAAATGTTAAAAAAGGGTGCAGAGGGATTTGTGGCACAACTCTTTTCATTAAAGGCTCATCATTCTAAGGAAAGTATACCATCAGATATGCAAGTAGTGTTAGATGCACACTCTATTGTATTTGAAAATATACCAAATGGCTTACCTCCAAAGAGAGATCATGATCATGCTATTCATTTATTACCAGGAAGTCAACTACCTAACATCATACCTTATAGGTACCCATATGTGTAAAAGAGTGAAATCGAGAAGATTGTATAAAAGATGTTAGAAGCAGGAATCATTCGCCATATTTAGAGTGCTTATTCTTCAAAGAGTGATGGTGTTAGGAAATATATCTTAGTGCTCCATTTGTATGGGTGAATAATAATTACATGTGTAATTATTATTATGATAAAGTAGTGAAAGTACATTTACTATGTAAATGTAAATAGTAAATGTAAAATGTGGTTAGTATGTGGTAAGTTAGTAAGTTAGAATAATAAAACAATTAGTATTGTTTTATTATTATATTGGTGAGAGGTTGAAACCATATGGGTGTATGGTTGTATATGAAGACAAATGTTGTTGTAAGGATTGTTATTTTACATCTCCTATATAATGGAGTGTAATGAAATAGTGAATATATAATAAAAAATATAATATAGAGTTGTTGATTTCAATTATTGTCTGTGTAGCTATTTCATGGATTCTTTGTATTAGATCAGATTAATTTCTACATTTGGTACCAGAGCAGGTTAAATCTGTCTCAAAGATGATCTTGTAACTTTTGTTTCGTGATCTGGGTTTCTCCAAAATTTTGTGTGTGGAACGATCTGTTATACAGGAAGCTACAATAAAAATTTCAGAAAAACCTAGTTCATAGTTTGGGAGAAACATGCAATTTACTATATAAGCACATTGATCACTGTTGTTTTTTTGAAGAAATCAGAGAATCAAAGGTAATTCAAATCTACATTCAATTTTTTTGGATATTTAGATTCAGTAAAATGGATACACCATTATATAAATTTAATGGGCTAAACTTCCATACATGGAGAGTAAAAATCTAGATGCAGTTAATGAATAAAAACCTATGGAGGATAGTAGATGGAAAAGAAAAAAACCTACAGATGTAAGCAAAATTGTAGAATGGGAAACTAGAGATGAAAAAATAACAGATAAAATTGACTATAACTATGAAGAATTTCTATACTAAGTGAAGTTCTTGGAGGAAGGAGGCACAAGAGGTTGGAGGTCATTCAACGACCTCTCGTCAGTCACCAACGACGGGGCCGTATCAGCTATGGTGATTATTTTTAATACAGTGTGTTCCTGTTGTTTCTTTGTATTTCTGGTAGAGTGTTTGGTTGCAGTGTTCCTATTGTGGTTTTCAGAATAAATGAAATTTCACATTGAGGGGGGAACATGATCTCAATGTTCCATTTCTAGTTTTCTACATTTCTGGTATTTTCTATATATGCAGCAGATTTCAGCAGAATTTCCTATGTTATTCCCTGCAGTGAGATGTGATGAGGGCTAAGAATAATACTTGGCATATCATGATGTGGTTGTAGGTAAACCACTTGAAAACCTTCATTTTTGGTTTGTGGTACACCAGTTGTAAAACCACCATTTTCGGTTGTTGGTAAACCCTATGCAAAACCATCACCCTTTTGGTTTGTGGTAAACTAGTTGCAAAACCACCATTTTCGGTTGTTGGTAAACCCTATGCAAAACCATCACCCTTTTTGGTTTATGGTAAACCAATTGCAAAACCATCATTTTTGGTTTATGGTCAACCCTATGAAAAACCATCCATTAGGTTTATGATCATCCTATAAAATCATCAGATCATGAGCAGGTGCAAGTATAAGGCAGGTTTTCCCCATGTTCACACTAAGGGGGGGAATGTTAGGAAATATATCTTAGTGCTCCATTTGTATGGGTGAATAATAATTACATATGTAATTATTATTATGATAAATTAGTGAAAGTACATTTACTATGTAAATGTAAATAGTAAATGTAAAATGTGGTTAGTATGTGGTAAGTTAGTAAGTTAGAATAATAAAACAATTAGTATTGTTTTATTATTATATTGGTGAGAGGTTGAAACCATATGGGTGTATGGTTGTATATGAAGACAAATGTTGTTGTAAGGATTGTTATTTTACATCTCCTATATAATGGAGTGTAATGAAATAATCAACATATAATAAAAAATATAATATAGAGTTGTTGATTTCAATTATTGTCTGTGTAGCTATTTCATGGATTCTTTGTATTAGATCGATTAATTTCTACGGATGGTACAAACGAAATATGACATGTGGTGCACGTGTCCCGATTATAGGGAACTTAATAAGTACACAATCAAAGATAAGTTTCCTATTCCTGTTATTGATTTTTTCTTGATGAGTTGCATGGTGCTATTAGAGAGGAATTTGAAATCTACCCCAACCACTTCTAGATTACATTTAATTCATCTCATTATAGTGGTAGGTGAGAACCCTAGCAAACCCAAAAATGGCGAGCTGTATTTTAATTTTTAAAGAACTTGTTCTCACCCAAATAAAGATATCTAGAAAGTCCTCTCTTGTGTGAATCCGAGCTCCCTGTGAAAAGTTATGGCCATTTGAATATTTCCCACATCGTGGTCTACCTCTGTTGGGTTTGGGGTTCTCCTTTACATTTGCATCAGCTTTGGAGGGTGCCTTGACATGTGTTTGATGCTTATGTTTTTCTCGAAACTTGCTTCCACCGGTGTTGCTAAGATTTCCTTTGTTTCAGTTCGAAGTTGAACTTGCATATGTATTGGGTTTTGAAGGTGGCTCGACATGTTTTCACCCCATGCTTTCCTGACTTGTTTCCCCAACTTCAAAACTTGATTACCTAGGTAGTGTTTCAGGTTTTCAAAACTCCCAAGCATCAAGACATGTCTTGCGATTTGCATGCTTCATGTCTCATTTCTCTCGAAACCCGGAATCCTTTGTATCGGGTTTTCAGACCTACGCAACATATTTTATTTGTGTCGTGTTTTGGTTATGCAATACATCCCCAAAACCTGAAATGAAGGATTTCGGGACTGGGGAACTGTTTGGCAACCTCTAAAACCTGAAATGAAGGATTTAGAATTCCAGACTTGTTTTGCATGCATGAAAACCCGAAATGACCTTGGCAGGAGTAGAGGCATGCAATGCACCTCGAAACCTGAAATGAAGGATTTTGATTTTCCTTGATTTCCATATTTTTTTGTTGTCTATATTTACCCAGGTTAGATATATATAGGACTTTTGAGCCAAGAGGCTTAAGAGAAAAGTCTCCACAAATAGTTAGTTCTCATTAGATGCACAAAATGCTAAAAAGGGCGCAGAGGGATTTGTGGCACAACTCTTTTCATTGGAGGCTCATCATTCTAAGGAAAGTATACCATCGATATGGAAGTAGTGTTAGATGCACACTCTATTGTACTCGAAAATATACCAAATGGTTTACCTCAAAGAGAGATCATGATCATGTTATTCAGCTTATTACCAAGAAGTCAACCGCCTAACATCGACCTTATAGGTACCCATATGTGCAAAAGAGTGAAATCGAGAAGATTGTACAAGAGATCTTAGAAGGGAATCATCCACCATAGTCGAGTGCTTATTCTTCTCCAAAGTAGTGATGGTATAGAAGAAGGATGACATGTGGTGCATGTGTCCTAATTATAGGGAACTCAATAAGTACATAATCAAAGATAAGTTCCCTATTCATGTTATTGATTTTTTCTTAATGAGTTGCATGGTGCTATTAGAGAGGAATTTGAAATCTACCCCAACCACTTCTAGATTATATTTAATTCATCTCATTATGGTGGTAGGTGAGAACCCTAGCAAAACCAAAAATGGCAAGTGTATTTTAAATTTTTAAAGAACTTGTTCTAACCCAAAGAAAGATATCCAGAAAGTCTTCTTTTGTGTGAATCCGAGCTCCTGTGAAAAGTTATGGCCATTTGAATATTTCCCACGTTAGGGTCTACTTCTTGTCGGGTTCGGGGTTCTCCTTTGCATTTGCATCGGGTTTGGAGGGTGCCTCGACATGTGTTTGATGCTTATGTTTTCCTGAAAACCCGCTTCCGCTGTGTTGCCAAGATTTCCTTTGTTTTAGGTTCGGAAGTTGGACTTGCATATGCATTGGGTTTTGAAGGTGGCTCGACATGTTTTCGCCCCATGCTTTCCCAACTTGTTTCCCGACTTCAAAACCTGATTTGCCTAGGTAGTGTTTGGGATTTGAAACTCCCAAGCATCGGGACATGTCTTGTGATTTGCATGCTTCATGTCTCGTGTTTCCCAAAACCCGAAATCCTTTGTAGACGTTTTGGACACTGTGCAACATATTTTCTTTGTGTTGGGTTTTCGGCCATGCAATGCATCTCCCAAAACCCGAAATGAAGGATTTCAGGAATGGGGACTTTGGCAACCTCCAAAACCTGAAATGAAGGATTCAGAATTCCATACTTGTTTTGCATGCATGAAAACCTGAAATGACCTTGGTGGGAGTAGAGGCATGCAATGCACCCTCAGAAACCTAAAATGAAGGATTTTGATTTTCCTTTATTTCCATATTTTGTTGTTGTCTATATTTACCTGAGGGAAGATATATATAACAGGACTTTTGAGCTAAGAGGCTTAAGAGAAAAGTCTCCACAAATAGTTAGTTCTCATCAGATGCACAATATGTTAAAAAAGGGTGCAGAGGGATTTGTGGCACAAATATTTTCATTGGAGGCTCATCATTCTAAGGAAAGTATACCATCAGCTATGCAAGTAGTGTTAGATGCACACTCTATTGTATTTGAAAATATACCAAATGGCTTACCTCCAAAGAGAGATCATGATCATGCTATTCAGTTATTACAAGGAAGTCAACCGCCTAACATCAAACCTTATAGGTACCCATATGTGCAAAAGAGTGAAATCGAGAAGATTATACAAGAGATGTTAGAAGCATGAATCATCTTCCATAGTTAGAGTGCTTATTCTTCTCCGGTAGTGATGGTACGTAAGAAATATTACATGTGGCACATGTGTCCTTATTATAGGGAACTTAATAAGTACACAATCAAAGATAAGTTTCCTATTCTTGTTATTGATTTTTTCTTGATGAGTTGCATGGTGCTATTAGAGAGGAATTTGAAATCTACCCCAACCACTTCTAGATTACATTTAATTCATCTCATTATGGCAGTAGGTGAGAACCCTAACAAACCCAAAAAATGGCGAGCTGTATTTTAAATTTTTAAAGAACTTGTTCTCACCCAAACAAAGATATCCAAAAGTCCTCTCTTGTGTGAATCCGAGCTCCCTGTGAAAATTTATGGCCATTTGAATGTTTCCCACGTCATGGTCTACCTCCTATCGGGTTCGGGGTTCTCCTTTGCATTTGCATCGGGTTTGGAGGGTGCCTCAACATGTGTTTGATTCTTATGTTTTCCCAAAACTTGCTTCCACTGGTGTTGCCAAGATTTCCTTTGTTTCAGGTTCAGAAGTTGGACTTGCATATGCATTGGGTTTTGAAGGTGGCTCGACATGTTTTCGCCACATGCTTTCCCAACTTGTTTCCTCGAATTTAAAACCCAATTTCCTAGGTAGTGTTTCGTGCATCGGGACATGTCTTGCAATTTTCATGCTTCATGTCTCATGTTTCCCGAAACCCGAAATCCTTTGTGTCAGGTTTTCAGACTGCGCAACATATTTTCTTTGTGTTGTGTTTTCGGCCATGCAATTTATCTCTAAAACCCGAAATGAAGGATTTCTGGACTGGGGACTTATTTGGCAACCTCCAAAACCTGAAATGAAGGATTTAGAATTCCATACTTGTTTTGCATGCATGAAAACCCAAAATGACCTTGGTGGGAGTAGAGGCATGCAATGCACCCTCCAAAACCTGAAATGAAGGATTTTGATTTTCCTTGATTTCCATATTCTGTTGTTGTCTATATTTACCTGGGGGTAGATATATATAATGTGAATTTTGAGCTAAGAGGCTTAAGAGAAAAGTCTCCACAAATAGTTAGTTCTCATTAGATGCAAAAAATGCTAAAAAAGGGTGCAAAGTGATTTGTGGCACAACTCTTTTCATTGGAGGCTCATCATTCTAAGGAAAGTATACCATCGAGATATGCAAGTAGTGTTAGATGCACACTCTATTTTATTTGAAAATATACTAAATGGCTTACCTCCAAAGAGAGATCATGATCATGCTATTCAATTATTACCTGGAAGTCAAGTCCCTAACATCAAACCTTATAGGTACCCATATGTGAAAAAGAGTGAAATCGAGAAGTTTGTACAAGAGATGTTAGAAGCGAGGAATCATCCGCCATAGTCGAGTGCTTATTCTTCTCTAGTAGTGATGGTACGTAAGAAAGATGACATGTGGCACATGTGTCCTAATTATAGGGAACTTAATAAGTACACAATCAAAGATAAGTTTCCTATTCCTGTTATAGATTTTTCTTGATGATTTGCATGATGCTATTTATTTTACAAAGCTTGATCTTTGTTTGGGATACCACCAAATTAGAATCAAGGATGAGGATGTTCATAAAACCACCTTTTCAGACACATGAAGGCCATTATGAATTCCCCGGTAATGCCTTTTGGACTCACAAATGCACCTTCTACATTTCAAATTTTGATGAATTCTATTTTAAAGTCATTCTGTGGAAGTTTGCCTTATTGTTTTTCGATGATATATTAATTTATAGCAAAACATGGGAGGAACATTTGCATCATGTAAATAAGGTTTTGGAAACCCTTGAGCAACATCAACTTTATGCAAAGCCCTCTAAGTGTTCTTTCAGACTCAAGGATGTTGAATATTTTGGTCACATTGTCTCTCATGAAGGGGTTAAAGTGGATCCTAATAAGATCAAAGCCATGATGGAGTGGAAGGTTCCAAAAACCCTAAATAATCTACTAGGATTTTTGGGGCTTACAAGTTATTATCGAAGATTTGTAAGGCATTATGGAAGCATAACTTCACCTCTCACATCTTTATTAAAGAAGGACTCCTTCCATTGGAGTGAGGATGCAACCAAAGCATTTGAGAAACTAAAGGAGGCCATGTGCACCACTCCAGTCTTGGCTACTCCAGATTTTTCCAAAACATTCATTATTGAATGTGATGCATCAGGGTGGGTATGGGGGAGGTTCTCATGCAAGAAGGCCATCATATTTCCTATTTAAGCCATAAATTCAAAGATAAGAATCTTTCCAAGATGACTTATGAGAAAGAAATGCTAACCATACTTCATACGGTAAAGCAATGGAGACCATATCTCATAGAAAACACTTTAAAGTGAAGATAGATCATGATAGTCTGCAATAATTCTTGAGCAAGCGTTTATCATTCAAGAACAACAAAAATGGGTCTCCAAGATGTTGAGATATGATTTTGAGATTATCCATAAGAAAGGGAAGGAGAATGTAGTTACAGATGCACTGTCGCGGAAAGATGACTCAACTGCAGCCTTGTTATGTGCCATATCCATATTACAAGAAGATTGGATAGATGAGGCAAGGTTTGAATGGAGAAATGACCCAACCACACAAAACCTCATTCATCATCTCCAGAATCAACCAAACATGTCTGAAAATTTTGTATTTAAAGGGGATGCTTTATGGTATAAATATAGATTATACCTATGTAAGAACTCCACTCTTAAAACTAGGATTCTATCTCGAGCTTCACTCTTCTCCAATAGGGGGCACTTTGGATTATTGAAGACTTATCATTGAGTCAAACAAGATTTCTTCTAGGAAGGGCTCAAAGGGGATGTCCAAAAATTTGTGGCAAAATGCATGGTTTTTCAGTAAAATAAGGGTGAAACAGTTCGATCCCCAGGTCTTCTACAACCTCTATCTATTCCTAGCCAATGGTGGGAAGAGTTTTCCATGGACTTTATCACAGGATTGCCTAAATTTGACGGAAAAAATGTCATCATGGTTGTGGTGGATAAAATCACCAAATATGCTCATTTTTGTGCCTTGGCACACCCATTTACTGCAAGCATAGTAGCAACAACCTTCATGGACACATTCGAAGCTTCATGGGACACCGAAGATTATAGTAAGTGATCGAGACCCTATATTTACTAGTAATTTTTGGACTAATTTATTCTCATGTTTGGGTACTTAGTTAGCTCGTAGCTCTTCTTATCATCCCTAGTCTAATGGGCAAACAAAATTTGTAAATAAGTGTTTAGAGGGATATCTCCATTGATTTATGTCGATAAACAAGCAAGATGGGTCCAATGGCTTCCACTTGCAGAATGGTGGTATAACACTTCCTTCCATACTTCATCTAAAATGTATCCTTTTTTGGCACTCTATGGGTACCATCCACCATCCATCACATCATCATTGAGAGGACAACCGTGGGTTAGAGTAGTAGAAGAACACATTCAGTATCAACAAGAGGTCCTCTCTAGTCTCAAGGAGAACTTGGTCATGGCACAAAACCGCATGAAGCAACATGTTGATCAACATCGCACGGAAAGGCATTTTGAAGTCGGTGATTGGGTTTTGTGTGATTACAACCATAGAAGAAAATGTCTTTGAAACAATAACAAAAGGATAATAAACTTTCATCGAAGTATTATGGCCCCTATCAAGTATTGTAGAAGATTGGTAATGTATCATACAAATTAGAACTTCCACAATCAACTAGAATACATCCAATATTTCATGTTTCTTGCCTAAAGAAAGTAATTGGACAGAGAGTATCAACCCAAACAATGTTACCTGAGCTTGATGAGGAGGGGAGGGTCATCTTAGAACCTGAATGCATCCTTCAAACATGCACTAAAATATTGAGGATACGGGTTATTACCGAGTACCGATCAAGTTGAATAATATGGACAATGAAGATGCAACATGGGAAGATATGACATTCCTGCAGAGAAGCACTAGAGCTTCTCAACATTGGGGACAATGTTGCTTTGAAGGGGAAGGTCATGCTATGCCCTTAACCTATTGCTTGTATTAGGATATTAGTAGCCCAACTTGTGGCTAACCATATCATTTTATTAAATCATTTATACTTTCTCATGCTTAGTAGGTCAGCCTTGGTGATGGCCATAACATATGAATAGTATATATAGGGGATTGTAGGTAGTATTTCATCATCATTGGAGTATTTGAGTATTATTGTATGGTTTGGAGGTTTACCCCTCGAAGTGGAAAACCTATTATAATTGCATATTGAGATCATTATTCTAGAATATTGTGTTATTTGGTGTTATATTTCTGCTCATGATTTGAATTATACATGTACTTTCATTACTTTTTCCAAATCCCTCTTAATGAACATTGCTTCATTCTTGTTTTGTTTCACATAGTAGAGGGTCTCTTGTATGGTGATAATTCCATCTTGAATCTGTCTACCCATAACAAAACCTCCATGTTGATCAAAGATAATTGAAGGTAGCACAACCTAGATTCTTAAGGACAAAGTTTTTGAGAACATTTTATAAACATAGTTGCAAAGACTTATGGACCTAAAATTTTTAAACTCAATAGGATCATGATTCTTAGGAACCAAAGTTAGATAAGTGCTATTTAGCTCCTGAAGCATTTTTTTTTCTTGAAAAATTCCTAGATAGCACTACAAATATCATCTCTCACAATATCCCAAAAATTTTGAAAGAAAAAAGCTAGGAAACCATCAGGTCCCGAAGTTTTATCAGGGTTTAGATATTTGACCATGAATTCAATTTCTTCCATCAAAGGGATTTTAGTGTGTATGAGGTTGTCACCATCATTTATCGACGGGGATCATGTTAAGAAACTGCTCTTCCTTAGTCGTTAGGAACCCGAGAAGAGGTCAAAAGCATGTTGAAGAAAGAACATGCCTCTTGTTGAATTTTCTCAGATTCATTAAGCATAACTCCCTCTCCATTTTTTATGCTTAAAATTCTATTAGAGATCCTTCTTTTGAGAGTAGAGATATGAAATAACTTTGTGTTCTTGTCACCCGCTTTAAGCCAAAGGGCTCTAGATTTCTGTTTCCAAAAAATTTCCTCCTTCTGGAGGATGTTATGATACTTAGCTAGTAAATCCTTCTCATTATTTTGGGTAAATATAGAATTGAAAACTTTCGGTGCCTCCAAATCTTTCTGGAGTGAAGAAACATCCTTAGCCAGGGATTGCTTCTTCTCGAAAATGTTGCCAAAACTTTTTTTATTCCATTATTTCAGTTTTTTGTAACATGAGCAAGCTTTTTTAACAATTCTGAATAAAGTCATAGCTTTGATTTTTATATTCCAACACCCCTTCACCAGCTCAATAATATCCTCATCAAGCAACCACATCTTTTAAATCTAAAAGGGACTCTCCTCCTATCCTTAGCCTTGATCTGGAAAAGGATAGGATTGTGATCAAATCCTATGCGAGGAAGGGAAAACAACCCAACTTCTTTGTTCAACCAACCCCAAGAGATTAGCGCTCTGTCAATTTTAACCTAAATCAGCTGGTCACCCTTCCTTCTATTAATCCAAGTAAATCTACTTCCTCTAAGCTCAATATCCATAAGATTATTGAGGGAAATAAAATCTTGAAGGTCTTCCATACTTTCAAAGTGAGATCTATGTGTCCCCCTTTTTTTCCCAGGACACGAGAGGAGTGTTGAAATCCCCAAAATCACCCATTCCATGCCTTTAATTACATTCTTAAATTTGGAGAGATCGCCCACTATTTTTTCCTTTCACTTTTACTATTAGGAGCATAGATATTAGATAAGATCTAGAAACTCTTTAGATATTTAATCCTAAAAAAGCACCACCATATGGTTTTTTTCAAGGAGCTATGTACATTTGAGTTTTTCTTCGTTCCAAATAACATGACCATTCCCTCGGATGTGCTTATCAAACTAACAACAAAACCCCTAAATTTTTGTAAGACCTACCACAAGTCTCAAGAAAAGGGCCCTCCATCATCTTAGTTTCCTACAGGCCAGGATATCTAAATTGTGATTCTTCTATAGATCTTTTAACAATCTCCACTTGACAAAGTTGTTCAAACCCCGATATTAGAAGATATTATATTCATTTAGTCACTTGATTCTTAGTTCTTCTAAAACTCCTTAGATCCAGCTTTGATTGGGTACCATAATCCAGCTTTGATTGGGTACCATAATTAATTAGAAGAAGTTTAATTTTCTTCGTATTTCTTATGTTTTCAAAGTAAATATAAAATACAAAAAGATGTTGATTAATTATTTTATTTTATTTTAATTCATTTCTTGTATGCATAAGTAGAATAGATGGCATTTCATTTCATTTCATTAATTAATTGGGAATGAATTTGGTTAATTAAAAGATTAAACACACTTGTCTTTTATTTATGCTGAATTTACTTTCTTTATTTATTTAAAAAAAATTTCAACATAATTTAGCAAACAAATCAAATCAAATAATTAAACAATAGGGAACTTACACTTCCCTTATATAGCCTCTAATTCCCCTTTATCTAATTTAACTATTAGTAACTCACACCGCATGATCTTTGTCCCCTATTATCCTATAGTTTCCCATCAAGTATTCTGTAATCTTGGACATTTTGGCTATCTCAACACAACCTCGGGAGGTCACGTGCATCTAGGAATCATGTGTTGATTCTCAAGCATACAATAAATCATTGAAGTATTATTTTCTACTGAGATTTTGAGTACAATGTTACATTTTATAGAGTTTTTAATTCCATCACATAAAGTTTTTAGAGTGCATATTTTCTTTGTGCAATATATAATATGTTACATAACCATCGGTGTACAACATTTTTATGAAATCACGTTCAAGTATTAAACTTGGAATTATTGAATATTTAAAGGAAATCTATTTGGAGAAGGATGACTAGTTGTGATTCACCACAATGGTTCTTATAAAAATATAAGGTAAATGTAAGTCTAGGAGGAATACTGCGATTTCAAAGAAGGTTGTGCACCATTGAGAAGATCGACCGATCATGAAGAGCTCATTTTTGGCTAGGAAGAACTACCTATAGAAAGCACAACAATACCACTAAATAATGTTAAATAGCATATGACATGATTAACTCCATATTGTATGCTAGATCGGGAAGCTGTGATACTTCCTAGAAAATCCATCATCGATTATTTATAAAAAAACATAATATAAAGAAATGACAAGAAAGAAAATGTCCGATTGTAACAATATAATTTACGTATCTCATATGCTAATAATAGACTAGATTTAAGCTAAAAGTTGAACATATAACTAAATCTATAGAAGGTAGGGTGTTTTAAAGGCTAGTAGGTGTGGTAAAGGTATTTAGGAAGGTCTGGGTGAGATTGGGTGAGGTTTTGGGTGAGTTAGAAGCTTGGTGGTCTGAGATAAATTATCAATCATAGAGACCGGAATTAGTTGGGCAATCGATACTGGCACCTGATAATAGTCAACGTCGGTTAGGTGACCAATGTTGGTAGGGGAAATTAGATGAGAAGGTTAAAAGGGGTTTGTTTGTAGCTCTCTATGATTGCATAGAGAGTTGAGAGGGCTTGGGCTAGGTGTTAGGATTTATGTGAAGACTTAGATATGAAGAAATAGGATTTCGAGATAGATATAGAGGTTCAATGGGCAAGTGGTTAGGTGGAGGTAAAGGCAGAAGAGATCCAAGAGAGGTAGAAGGTGAAAGAAAGAAAGTAAATAATTAACAACCAAAATATTAAAAGAAATCACAAGGTAGAGATTACTTACTTGTAGATTGGAAGTTGTTTGTAGAAAGAATGGTTGTGGTTGAAGGAGAGACAAGTCCCGATCCCATGTAAAAGCTACGTAAGGCTTTGACTTCCCGTGAGTAACCCAATGCTCTAAAAACATTTTTGATGCTTGGTGAAGGTGGTGAATGCTGGAATGGTCCTTGGTTCATCGTAAGGTCATCTTGATGCTCAAGAATGCCAATACTAGAATGCCTAAAGCCCATATAGAAGAATAACCTAGGTGAAGGATTGGAATTCCTTATTTAAAGAAAATGATGGTTGTTAGGTGACCGGAACCAATCAAGGAATAACTAATGCTGATCAACCTAAACCACCACCGGTTAAGATGGTACCACTATCGGTTACCATTTAATCCCCAAAACAACCTTATTTCAAGGTGGCACATTTTGAGAGGTTAGAGACATCTTCGAGAATAAGTGACAAAACCAAAGTTGCATGCAAGCAAAACCAACACTGTACATGCATTAGAGCATCCATAGCCAACACCTAAAGTAACCACAGAGCCATCTTCCTTCACTGGAGCATCCGAGGAAGTGCAAAAACCACATTAAGTTCATCCCCTTTGATCACCTACCATTACCAACCATACGTCAAGTTCGTACATAAGTGGTAAGTGCTTTGTTAACCATAATTTTTTTATTTATCATATGGCAGATTCTTTTGTTGTTGTTACTAGTTTCTACTACCTCATTTCATTCCACCACCATTTTACCTCCATGCAAACTTGACCATCCTTTACCCATACCCTTAAACTACCCATATCCGTATTTTAATCATTCCCGTGCATACGAGACCCACACAAACCTTGCCATTGCTCTTCCATTCCCATCTAGCCTCGGATCTTTCACCCCACCCCATTTTACTAAGTTTCCTATACCACAACTATACCGACGTCAGTTACCCACAACCGTCATCGGTTAACCTAAACCGACATCGGTCATACTAGACCGACGTCGGTCTATGTATTTTTGACTAGAAACCAAGAATTAAGCTTCCACTCTCTACCCAATACCTAAAACCTCCCGTAACCCCACCTTGACCAATACCATTATCCTGACAGTGACCTTGACCTTCAAATTCAATCATAACTTAGCCTGTTGTGAATGAATTTTCTTATTGTAGATGAATAAGATACCTAAATCATTATTACTATAGTAGGATTTCTTTTATTATTAGAGTTAAGTCTCTGAAAACCTTGGAGATAGTTAGTTTACATTGGTGCTTTGCATGCCCCCACCCTTGACATTTCTCACATCTTTGAGGGCAGTTTTCAAAATCTATTTTCTGTTCCCAGCTTCCCAATTTCGAATGTAGAGATATGGATTTAGGAAGGGAAGATCCCATCAGAGAATAAATACAAAATCTCACACAAACCACTCTGGATTTAGTAAGCATCACATTATCCACAGCAACAAAGGTTCCAAGGGTATTAGCAACTCCTTTTATAATATCCACATCCCATAGTTCCAGAGGAAGACCTGGGAGTCTCACCCACACAGGGAACTGATTAATATTCTCTTTTTCCAGGGTTGAAATTTGGAGTCCATTTCCTAAGAAAGAGGCCAAGTTTCCCAAGAAACCAAGGGCCTTCAATGAGTATCCTCTGAGGATCTTCAGAGTTGTTGAAACTAAACAGAAAAATCCATTAGGAAGGGTAGTGACATCCATATGCCCCTTAGGTTTCCATTTAGCTCCAGCCCAAGATCTAATGGAGTCAATATTAGGTTGCCCTCCCACCAGTTTTCCTATCAAGGCATTCTCCATTTTTCTCAAATTTTGGTCAATAATGATATCTGGTATTTCTAAGAATTTACCTGAAGCATCTTACTTGAGTTGAGGGATGATTCCAAGACTCTTCTCTTTCTCCAAGTTCAAAATATTCACATAAGTCTTGGGGGACCCAGACACCACGTGATTCCCACCCAAAGAAAGGGTTTTGCACATACCTTTTTCCCTTGAGGATTGGTCCATCATATATGAAGTTCCAGGTAGGATATGTCTATTGTCAGTTTCCCTACCATCGTTGTTCCCGCTCTCTATCTACACATTTGCATTCTATAATTTTTCTTGTCTTATGAATGCATGCCATATGTCATATGAGGAAGGACATGCATTCTATCTACACATTTGCATCATCATCTATGACATGCATTCATAAGACATGAAAAAGTATCAAAATTTCCAAACCATATAAGAGTACAAAGAGGAAGCCAACCATAATGAAGTAAACTCTTGCAAGGAATGTCAGACTAAAAAAAACTCTATATGTATATATATATATATATAATTTCAAGCTTCTCGTGTACAACGTCATAAAACTATAGGACAAGTGTAGTCAAAACACTCAATTGTGAGCCCAAAATATAAAACAATCAATAAATACATTAAAAAGATACTAAGAAATAAAGTTACACTACCTATCTCGCCATTTTGTGGCCCCTTATGACCGCTTCATTTATGAACTTTCTATAAATCCTTCTCGAGTGCATTCGAAACAAAAAGTCAAATCCTAACACAAAAAGACTAAATCTCTCACATCTAACCCGTGCACCGAACCCCTTCCACCTTAGTTGGGTCCGACACCACGTTTCTAAATCCTTTCCAATTTAACCATACTTATGAATGAAAGATTCATGAGAAATTAGAGCTCTAAATTCAAAAACTTGCAAAACATAAATGATTTCTAAAAATAGTAAAAATGACATATATAACATATATTTAGATTTTATAACATTACGTGTGTAGGGATTACATGCACTGGAACATTTATATTTCTCACCCTCATGGATACGATACATAAACTTGTCATTTTGTTTAAAAGTATTTATTAACCATGTTTTATATCTATACTTGATTCTCGTCTTTCTTTTGTGGGTGGCGGGAAGGATGGATTGGCATAGGCATAATTTCTTACTTTCCCATTAGAGACCGCCATACTTGGACTTCACGTTTACGCCTCTTCATGGAAAATGATTCTTTGGGGGAATATGTACGCACCCAATTTTACATGTGATACATTGTTAGAATGGTATAAAATTCCCAATGACAAATAAATATCTTTCCAATGGTGTTTGAGTCTAATTTATCATTTGAAGTATATATTTGTAGCCTATAATTCTTCTCCTTCCCTTTTCCTAGCTTTCCTTCTTTCCTTTATCAAATTTTCAGCTTTTCATTATCCTTTGTGTTTTGATTTATGGAACCACGTCGGCATTTACATAACCACTAGTCTACGCAAACTAGGGGTTCCATGCAATTTTTCTTGACCCTTTTCCATTGTGTTTTGAACGCATGTCACCTTCTTTAGACTCATTTTTAGCACATGTTTTTTGACAAAATTAGATGTTCTTGAGATCGTTAGATGCGTACAAAATTCTCCTTCCCTTCCTTCCATAAATTTTTAGTTAACCGCCCCTTTTTGAGATAGGTTGAATTTCTTGGCTGTCAAATGGCTTAGACCATTTCCCTACCATTCTATATAAGAGCCAAGCTTCTACCTAGAGCATTGGTTGGAGATTATTGTTTTGAATTGCATTGTTATGCTACCCATAATCCTACCAAGAAATATGCAAGTGAGATCAATTATCTTATTTGTGTTGCTACATGATTTCTTGCAAGCCATTCCAACTCCAACATTTCTTCATAATTTCTTCAACGAAAGCCAACACAGTTCCCTAGACTCGTTTGAATAACATGTTAGAAAATAAGTGAGGGGATGACAAAGAAAATCCAATACATGAATTGTCATAGTTCTACACTTCTAGGTTGGGGATGCAGTTTGATTATTATATTTTTATTTGTTTGAATAGATCTTACTCCATAATGTGTTAGAATATATTAATTCAAGGAAATACAATTACTGTAGCTTTCCTTTATTTACACAAAGCTTCTATTAAAAGTTGTCTTCCTACCTATCTTATGGGTTTGCACGGGAAGTTTTTCTAGAAGAATCTTCTGCATCTGTTTAATGTTACTTGTAATTTTCCTTCATTTTTGTAAGCTTCCATAGATCCCTGTTATTTCCACCTCGAAGTTTTAAGGGAAGAATATATTTTGAGAATATTTTTCGTTCCTCCCGTGAACTCGAGGTAATAATAGAGGAAGTTGTATATCCACAAATATAAATTGGAAAAGTTTTGTTTTATTAGAATAGATTAGATCCAATCTGCATAGGGAAATATCCATATCTGGTTGTTTTCTTGTTTTGTTCTTTTAATTATAGTGTAGAAACAATTGTAATTAATTAGAAGAAGTTTAATTTTCTGTTCGTATTTCTTATGTTTTCCAGTAAATATAAAATACAAAAAGATGTTGATTAATTATTTTATTTTATTTTAATTCATTTCTTGTACATGATAAGTAGAATAGATGGCATTTCATTTCATTTCATTAATTAATTGGGAATGAATTTGGTTAATTAAAAGATTAAATACACTTGTCTTTTATTTATGCTGAATTTACTTTCTTTATTTATTTAAAAAAACTTTCAACATAATTTAGCAAACAAATCAAATCAAATAATTAAACAATAGGAACTTACACTTCCCTTATATAGCCTCTAATTCCC
The DNA here is from genome assembly GCA_018340775.1 of Taxus wallichiana var. yunnanensis. Classification (NCBI taxonomy): domain Eukaryota; kingdom Viridiplantae; phylum Streptophyta; class Pinopsida; order Cupressales; family Taxaceae; genus Taxus; species Taxus wallichiana. The sequence continues at coordinate 73,559,754 of CM031241.1, read as the reverse complement.
TTTTATCTAATTTAACTATTAGTAACTCTCACCGCATGATCTTTGTCCCCTATTATCCTATAGTTTCCCATCGCATACTCTGTAATCTTGGACATTTTGGCTATCTCAACACAACCTCGTGGAGGTCACGTGCATCTAGGAATCATGTGTTGATTCTCAAGCATACAATAAATCATTGAAGTATTATTTTCTCTACTGAGATTTTGAGTACAATGTTACATTTTATAGAGTTTTTAATTCCATCACATAAAGTTTTTAGAGTGCATATTTTCTTTGTGCAATATATAATATGTTACATAACCATCCGGTGTACAACATTTTTATGAAATCACGTTCAAGTATTAAACTTGGAATTATTGAATATTTAAAGGAAATCTATTTGGAGAAGGATGACTAGTTGTGATTCACCAAAATGGTTCTTATAAAAATATAAGGTAAATGTAAGTCTAGGAGGAATACTGCGATTTCAAAGAAGGTTGTGCACCATTGAGAAGATGGGACCGATCATGAAGAGCTCATTTTTGGCTAGGAAGAACTACCTATAAGCACAACAATACCACTAAATAATGTTAAATAGCATATGACATGCTTAACTCCATATTGTATGCTAGATCTGGGAACTGCGATACTTCCTAGAAAATCCATCATCGATTATTTAAAAAAACATAATATAAAGAAATGACAAGAAAGAAAATGTCCGATTGTAACAATATAATTTACGTATCTCATATGCTAATAATAGACTATATTTAAGCTAAAAGTTGAACATATAACTAAATCTAGAGAAGGTAGGGTGTTTTAAAGGCTAGTAGGTGTGGTAAAGGTATTTAGGAAGGTCCGGGTGAGATTGGGTGAGGTTTTGGGTGAGTTAGAAGCTTGGTGGTCTCGAGATAAATTATCAATCATAGAGACCGGAATTAGTTGGGCAATCGATCACTCGGCACTGATAATAGTCACGCGTCGGTTAGGTGACTGATGTTGGTAGGGGTAATTAGATGAGAAGGTTAAAAGGGGTTTTGTTTGTAGCTCTCTATGATTGCATAGAGAGTTGAGAGGGCTTGGGCTAGGTGTTAGGATTTCTGTGAAGACTCAAAGATGAAGAAATAGGCTTTCAAGATAGCTATAGAGGTTAAATGGGCAAGTGGTTAGGTGGAGGTAAGCATGAAGAGATCCAAGAGAGGTAGAAGGTGAAAGAAAGAAAGTAAATAATTAACAACCAAAATATTAAAAGAAATCACAAGGTAGAGATTACTTACTTGTAGATTGGAAGTTGTTTGTAGAAAGAATGGTTGTGGTTGAAGGAGAGACAAGTCCCGATCCCATGTAAAAGCTACGAAGGCTTTGCACTTCCTCGTGAGTAACCCAATGCTCTAAAAACATTTTTGATGCTTGGTGAAGGTGGTGAATGCTGGAATGGTCCTTGGTTCATCGTAAGGTCATCTTGATGCTCAAGAATGCCAATACTAGAATGCCTAAAGCCCATATAGAAGAATAACCTAGGTGAAGGATTGAAATTCCTTATTTAAAGAAAATGATGGTTGTTAGTGACCGGAACCAATCAAGGAATAACTAATGCTGATCAACCTAAACCACCACCGGTTAAGATGGAACCACTATCGGTTACCATTTAATCCCCAAAACAACCTTATTTCAAGGCTGGCACATTTTTGAGAGGTTAGAGACATCTTCTGAGAATAAGTGACAAAACCAAAGTTGCATGCAAGCAAAACCAACACTCGTACATGCATTAGAGCACCCATAGCCAACACCTAAAACAACCACAGAGCCATCTTCCTTCACTGGAGCATCTGAGGAAGTGCAAAAACCACATTAAGTTCATCCCCTTTGATCACCTACCATTACCAACCATACGTCAAGTTCGTACAAGTGGTAAGTGCTTTGTTAACCATAATTTTTTAATTTATCATATGGCAGATTCTTTTGTTGTTGTTACTAGTTTCTACCCTCATTTCATTCCACCACCATTTTACCTCCATGCAAACTTGACCATCCTTTACCCATACCCTTGAACTACCCATATCCATATTTTAATCATTCCTGTGCATACCTGAGACCCACACGAACCTTGCCATTGCCCTTCCATTCCCATCTAGCCTCAGATCTGTCACCCCACCCCATTTTACTAAGTTTCCTATACCACAACTATACCGACGTCGGTTACCCACAACCGTCATCGGTTAACCTAAACCGACATCGGTCATACTAGACCGACGTCGGTCTCTGTGTTTTTGACTAGAAACCAAGAACAAAGCTTCCACTCTCTACCCAATACCTAAAACCTCCCGTAACCCCACCTTGACCAATACCATTATCCCGAAAGTGACCTTGACCTTCAAATTCAATCATAACTTAGCCTTGTGAACGAATTTTCTTATTGTAGATGAATAAGATACCTAAATCATTATTACTATAGTAGGATTTCTTTTATTATTAGAGTTAAGTTGTTTTAAACATTGGATTGATAGTTGTCAGGAAGTATCAAACTTCCCGGATCTACTACACGCTAAAGAGTCAATAACCGCATATATTGTTTAATTGTTATTTGGTGGTCTTGTATTCCATTTTAGGTAGTTCCTCTAAGCAAAAAAAAAAGCTCTCACGATCAATTGTGGATCCGAAGTCATACGCACACAACAACCTACAACCAACATCTCAGCGAGGTATTCCTCCTAGCCCTCGTACTTTATCTGCATTTTCGTTAACATTCAAAGAAATGATCTAGAATTAGGTGAAACATTTTGGCATGCCCGGTGGGACCCATTTGGGGTTCTTTTCATTCTCTCATTTCGGGTGAAAACGTTGTATGTTTGTTTCTTTTCTAAATAGTTCTTACATTAAACTTTCTCCCCTGGAACCTTATTCTCTTCTATTGTTTAAAAGCCATCGTATTTTAGTGCTTAAAATGAACATTTCTTCCCTTTCATTAGTATTGCATTAGTGAAAGAGCATCCCTTCTCCTATTCATCTATTTGTGGCATCAAATTCTACATTTTGATTTGGGTTTAAAAATCATTTCATTTCATTATGATTTTCTGCATTAGCTCACATTAATTGAGGGCAACCTATACGACTGGAAGTCATTCCCAGCTGATGGTTGACAAATGAATCATAGAAAATCACTTCTTTTCTTTTTCGAGTCTTACCCAAACATCACAAATTTAAAATATATACACATTCTTAAACAACATCTCACCCGGAAGAAGTTGTAGGTGATCACATGATCATGGCATAGTGGGTACCCCGCTGGTTATCTCTGTCTAGTACCCCATTAGAGGATGGCCCGCCCCACCATAACATACCTGAAACCTCTCGTTATAGATCTCCTTCTTCGTAAGAAGCCATCCTCACCAAAAATTCTATTCTAAAGTTCATGAGTTAGTCCTTAAGTAGCATAAGCTAAACAAACATAATAGAAAAAGCACTCTTAGGATCACATTTTTCTTAGTGTTTTTGCTTCACTTGCATTTTGAGGTGAGAAAATTCCATTCTTCATTTTTTTATTTCCCATTGTACGCTCCTCATCATAGTTGGTGTATTTCAGATTCATCTGAGTGTGCCTGGACCATATTCTCATCATTCTCAAAATTTTGGATTTGATTCCACATCAAAATTTAATTCACGACCACATTTTCTTCATCACTATTTTAATTTAATAAGAATCGGTGTCGGTCCAAATGATCGTTGTCGGTTACCCTATGACCGTCATCGGTTTAACTAACCGGTGTTGGTTCACTATTCTTTTGTTAACCTACCCAAAAGGACACCTATTCACCTTCTTTGACTATTCATAGTCTCTATCACTCTTATCATATTCAATGACCTGGTAAATTCCATCAACATTTCGCATACCTGGAAAACTATTGGCCTTATACCTTGTTTTTGACCAACTGTCCACATTCCATAGTGACTGACCATGGTTACTTGTGACCGGCATCGGTTTAACCTAACCGGCATCGGTTAACCTATGTAATTTTCCAGCTGACATTTTAGTCCCAATTCACCCACCACCATGTATTTATCTCATCAACTGTTTTATTTCTATGTCATTTACTGAAGCAGTCTTGCCTGCTCGTCAAGTGTTTGGTCACATGGTGCTAACTGAAGCCAGCGAGCGAATGCCCTCATATTCCACACCGGTCATCAACCACTACCACTTATTCCTTCTCCACCTTCTATTTATCACCCATGGATCCTACCCAACCTATCACTATCACCACAGAGACGAGGATTTCACACGATTCCTTCACTAGAACCCTACCACCTTATAGTTTTATCTTTCCCACTCATCCACTCGAGATGCCTCGGGTCAGTTGATATATGGCATGCCCGTATCTATCCCCCAACACTCGCTCCTACTTCTGCCCCCACCTCTACTAGCTCTGCGCTACTTGATCTGCCTTTCCCCATTCGTTTCCGCTTAGGCCCCATACATACTATAATCGCCATGTCTCCGCCACATCGTTATACTGTCACATCCACTATACCTTCGCTAACTACCGAACATAACCTCATCCACACCTCTTGTTTCATATATACCCGTAGCTACCCAACCACCCCCAGTGTCAGTGACCCCTACCCCTTTCCAAAACGTTGTCCTTTCTATCCCACAATCCTTAGCCCCCATTTCCACTAGGGTCACCAAGACCCTTCCATCTCCATATACATACTATCAGCATCCTCCCTGTTTCATCTATCATTCATTAGATGGGTAATGCACCCATAATTTCATTCCTTCCTTCTCAATCTACCTATATGGAATCATCATATACATTACAGAGTCACCCAAGCATCACAACCTACCAATAAACTATTCAAGTTATTGATGGATAAGATGTAGACATAGGAAGCATCGTTTCTAGATCCCGCAACACTCTCACCTATCATGAGATTTGTAATGATCCTATTCACCCATCCATTCCTTTCCGCTCATATCTCATGCATTGGGAAATGCCTAAATTCAACCACTTCAATAGCAAACAAGACCCATAATAACATTTGCGGTCTTTCAAACATGGGTGTTATCTCGATCACCCATGATGATGCTTTGCTCCTCGTAACCTTTCCCATGTCTCGATGGGCCTGCATTAGATTGGTATAGTGGGTTTTCTAGACACTCTATCATCTCATTTAATCGGGTAGCCCAAGCCTTCTTGGATCATTTCTCCATTAACATTGTTAAGAATGTTACCATGACTTTCCTCTACTCTATGCGTTAATGTGACAAAGAATCTATCGTAGATTTTGTTGCTCATTGGCACGATCGATAAATCAACTCACATTCTAACTACCACAAACCGAATTCATAGAGCTCTTCACGCAGCTTGTGCTAGACATATCTCACCGACCCTACAGTCCAAAATTTTGAACCTTCGACGAGGCATTCACCATGGCATGAAATTTAGAGATTCGGACCATCAAAGAAAAGAAAATCCAACTACACAATAAGAATTCATCCTTCAAATAAAATAATGCTTCTTCTTCTCTGAAACCATAGAACAATTATTCAAAATCAAGGAACCGCTAATGCGGTGGTACTCAAGGCCAGCCTAGCTCATCCATCAAATCAGGCTAGTCCCTCATCTAATATTTCTCCTGTCCAGACTTTTCAATTCAGACGGGAACAACAGAAATATACCCCAATTGGGGAACCTTATTCTTTTGTCTTAGAAAAGCTCATTAAAGTTGGGGCCATCACCCTTCCTCCCATAAAACCACACACTGGTTTTGACCCTACTCACCCCACACCCACATGGTATAAAGAGCATGAATTCTACAACTATCATCGAGTGAAGGGTCATAGTGATGACAATTGCATCACTTTCAAAAATATTGTCCAAGAAATGCTCGAGAAAGGTGAGTTAACCTTGGATAATCCTAACACACCTACCAATCAAAACCTACACATCTTCAAGAAACCCTTTCCTAATCATGCCCCTTCTTCTAATCAAACTAGAGAGTCCTCAACTCATGATAGCCATACCCACGAGGTCCATGCTATTTTCAGCGATACATCCGTTGCTACCCAATTACCTCATATTCCTTCCATAGAGGAAATCTTAGCCCAAAGTCCTCCACCTACACTTGAACCCACTTCACCTACTCCTCCACCCATAGAGGGACATCCTTTGTCTCCTCTCTCACCCATGAAGGAGACTCCTGTTGACATCAAAACTACTTCACCTTTGACTTCTCCACCTAGAGAGCCATCACCCACAGACTTCTCTAGTCCATGGAAGATACTTGTCCATCTCCTCCACTCATAGAGGAGCACCCATCATCTCCTCCACCTATCAAGGATTCGTAGAGAGATACCTTTACCTCCGTGTGATCATTATCCATTAACTACCCAGGATCCTACTGGACTTAATTTCAGCTCTCTTACCCACGAAGTTGAAGCTAGAAAATTCCTCGTCTCTAAGACACATTTTACGGGAATTGTCATTGGATCCTCATCAACCTCACCTACAACAATGTCATTTTTAGGCCTATCTGATTGCCTAGATTATGTGGACAAAGCCTTACTTTGGGGGAATCTTCTATTTCCTGTCTCCACACAAATGTAGATGTCACTTCCGACACTTCCACTATCTACCCAAAAATATTTCAGCCAATCGAACCAAATACAACTACAACTATAAAAAATTCTTCCATGATACCACTCATGGCTCAAACCACACCACTACCCATAACCCAATGTGCATCTACACCCAAGCCTACACTTACATCATCTTCCTCACCTAAACCCAACAGTACCTTAGGGGTCATCCCAACCATCATCCTTACTCATCCACCCATCAAATTAGATTTAGCTACATCCTCCAAGGCCAATACCAAACCTACTCTGATGCCCAAATAGAAGAAGCAACCGCATAAAGCTCATACTCCAACCTCACCGATCACACCTTCATCACCTTCACCCTTTTCGTCTGCCTTAGGACTTCACTCTTCTAACATGGTTAAGAAACATTCACCCATCGGTAAACTAAAAACACATCATCCCATTCCTCCATCATAAACTTCACACATACCCAAGTGCTCGCCACAACTTCCGTCCATATCTGCAACATCTTTACCACCCATACCTCTAATACCATTGATCACTTCTTCACTACCCATGACACTTTAGTCTCTTTCCCTCACACCTCCGGCACGACCTACACCATCTACCTTCATAACACCTCTGTTATCCCTATGGGTAATGTTCCCTCTTCCACCATCCACCTTTCCTCTAGATCTCATGTGCCTGTATCACCTTTACCTAAGAAGGTACAACCTAAGGACAAAAATCTGCTACCCTCTAATAAGGTAGTCAAAACAACCACACACTCTCCTGCCAGTTCGTCTACCATACCCCTACCCAAACAAACACGACCAATGCCTAAGACCACACCAACACCTAAAACCGTAGCTCGACCTACTCCCCCTTGTGTAAATATCGTTCCTCTACAGTCCGCCATGCCTATACCCAAATCCACCTTCACTTCCCATTGTGATCCACTAGCGGGGTCCTATGCCAAAATATAAACCAACCTCCTTGAAACTTATGTCATCACATTACCACCTCTCAGAAATTATGACCCACTAAAATCTAAACCAAAGGAGTTCAACAACACCAAAATTTGTGCCTACCATCGTGTGCTAGGGCACAATGTAGATAATTTCAAAGCTTTAAAACTATTCTTATCCAAAGTTGTTTCCTCTAAAAAAACTTTTGACGATGATGACCTTCTTGATGAGGACCCTATTTCACCAACACCCATTCCAACAGCTCTCCCCTCACTTCCTACTCAATGACCCAGACCTTTACCCCCACAACTCGTAGAACCACTTCCAAGATTTGATATTAACATGGTTCGCATCAAAGAACTCACAAACCTCCACCCAAATGTCGGTGTGCTCAGCTCATCCCACAAGGTTCCTTCTTGCCACCGGGCTTTTACCCTTCATGTCGCTTATACGTTTCATGGCTCACCTACCTCACCTATCTCCTCACCTCGATCAATATGATCCATGTTGCTACCCGTGCTTAGAAGGAAAATGGCAAGGAAAAGGCAACCGACTCACCAACCAATCCTATACCCAACATACCCTCTACACCCACACCTAAAATCACTATTTGTGGCCCCACATATCCTATTTCTAATGGGGTCACACACCACACAATGCTCAAACAACTACACCAATCCTATAATGAAATTACTTGTATAATCAGATCATGAGCAGAAATATAACACCAAATAACACAATATTCCGTAATAATGATCTCAATATACAATTATAATAGCTTCGCCACTTCACCAATTAGAATAATGATGATGAAATACTACCTATAATCCCCTATACATACTATTTATATGTTAGGGCCATCACAAAGCCGACCTACTAAGCATGAGAAAGTATAAATGATATAATAAAATGATATGGTAAGCCACAAGTCGGCTACTCATATCCTAATACAAGCAATACGTTAAGGGTGTAGTAGAAAAAACCTATGACAAAGTCTCTTGGTCTTTCCTTGAAGATTCTCTCAAGATTTGGCTTTGATGGGGATTTTAAGGAGATGATTCTATCTTGTATTTCCACTTTGCCAAGTTCTTGGTCTTGGTTAATGGGACTCGTTGTGGTTATTTTTACAACATGCATGGTTTAAGACAAGGTGATCATATCTCACCCTTTCTCTTCATTATTTTGGTTGAAACCCTAAGTAGAACTCAATTAATAAGGCTACCATAGAGGGCAGAATCTGAGGTATCTCCCCTCATCAGAATTGTCGATGGTTTCTCATCTACATTTTGTGGATGATACCATGTTAATTTTAGTTGCTTCTATGCCTCGGGGCGGAGAATTTAAGCGAGTTAATGATGGATTATGAGGAAGCTTTGGATCAATTGATAAAATATGGGAAAAACTTTGTATTCTTTATCAATACCCCTAAAAGAAGAAGCATCAAAATTGCTGGTATTCTTGGTTGCCCCTCAAAAACCCTCCCAACCAGATACCTTGGTATTCTTATTGGGATGGAAAACCAAAGAATGTTGAATGGATTTTATTAATTAATAGATTTTGAAGAAACTTGAAGGATGAAAAGGTTCACTTCTATCTCAAGTGGGAAAATTTGTCCTTCTTAAATGATCTATACAAAATTTACCAGTTTATACGATGTCTATCTATAGATTACCCTATGATATTGCATGCAAAATGGAGAGCATACAAACAAGATTTCTATGGAGTGGAACTAAATCATAAGATAGAATTCCTCTAATTTCCTGGGATATGATTTGTTTCCCAAAAACATTGGTGGCTGGGGATCAGAGATTGGACTAAAATGAATAAAGCTATGCTAGCCAAAGTGAATTTGAGACTGTTAAAGGAAGATAGTGTCCGGACTAGTATCATAAGATGTAAATCTGGGCTAACCTATCTCGCTAATGAATGGTGATTTTTACCTAGAACTCTAATGCTTCTTCACACTTACGGAAGTCCTTAAATTTTGATAAACATGTGTTATCGAAGGATGCAAATGGATTGTTTGAAATGGGTGCACCATTAACTTCTAGGAGGACAACTGGTTGGAGAATTTTCTCTCAAGACTATCTTCCCTATTATCTACAGAGACTCTATGTCCAAATATAGGACTAAGGTGAGAGATTATTTCAATTTGGATGATCCTTTGGGTTAGTGGAAAACCATATCTTTGGATCATTCTAATAACTTAGAGATCTCTTCTATTAACAAAAATTAAGAGGAGTTATTATTAATAGAGAGAATCCATTGACGATAGCTTATCTTGATCTAAGGAAGAAAATGGTATTTTCTCGTTAAAAGTGCCTACCGCTCTTTCTTTCATGAGGAGGAGATAGGTGATAATTTTAATTGGGGAAGCATATGGATCAAAGAATTAATCCCCAAGATTAATATGTTTTTGTGGTTGGTTATCCATGTTAAGATTCTAACTGTTGGAAATCTGAACAAGAGAAATTTCCACATGGTTATTAGATGTGTTTTGTGTGAATTTGATTGTGAAGATACCTAACACATGTTCCTTAACCTGTCTCTTCCTTATTCCGGTTAGGGAAACCATTCTTAACATATTTGATGTCAACTGGGTCTTTCTGGACTCCATAATTTTTTTGTGGATCCAATGGACTATTCCTTTTAAGAGCCAAGGTCTAAATTTATTATTGATTTTCTCTATAATACATTTGTCTTGGGAAATATGGAAGGAAAGAAATAGAAGAATCTTTAAAGGAAAAAAATAATCCCATGTTAAAATTGGAGCCCACTATGTGAGATCCATCCTTGCTAACTTTTCTATCTTGAAATCCCAAAATAAGTCTTTCTCAGTAGGAATCTTGTTTCTCCTTGAAGTGGGGTCTAGGACCTTCTACCCTTAGGCCCCCTGGTCTGAACCCTAGACTAAATGGATGGGTCAAACCTTGCAAGGAATGTTTAAAATTAAACTTTTATGGTGTTGTTATCCAAAATTCACCCTCAAGGTAATTTTGATAACATGCATCAAATTATTTAGTCCCAGGAAAATAGATTGAGTCAGGGCAAAAAAATCATGTTTCTAGGGTCCCCTCATATTTGTCTAACTCCCCTGTCCAAGAGGAAGAGAGTAAGTTCTGAGAAAATGCGAAAAAGAGGTTGTAGAAGGCAAATAGGTTGATCCAGGAAAAATCATGAAAATTGGCTAAGTCCTGCTCAAGGTCGCCTCTGGGACGTGTGGGACAGAAAAGCGCGAACCGGCCGAACCGGGCGAAATCAGCACAAACAGTCCGAAACGCAGCAGGGACAAATGGGACAAAAGTACGTGGCGGGCGCGAAATGCCGGTTCGACAGAGAGAAAAAATCGACTAGCTCAATCTTTGAGAGGGATGCAGGGACGTTTGGGTCAAATGGACCGAACCGGCCGGTTCGGCCGAAATCAGTCAAGGCAGTCCAAAACAAAGTGGGCCAAGTGGAACAAAAATACCCGAACCGGCCGAACCGGGCGAAATGGGAACAAACAGTCCAAAAGCAAATGGGACATCTGGGACAAATAGGCGCGAACCGGCCGGTTCGGCCGAAATCAGCACAAAGAGCACTGTACCAAATGGGACAAAGGGACGCGTGGGACGCGAAAACCCGAAGGAGCCGAGAGCCAATCAAATCATGACACGTGTCACAGGAAGAAAAGTCAACGTTTGGTCCGGAAACTTCAAACGGCCATAACTTTTGACTCCGAGCTCCGATTTTCATAAAATTGGACTTTCTGGAACGAGCACGACGTCCTCTACGCCAAAAAAATAGATTTATTATTTTTAATGAGGGTAGATATATTTAAATTAAGGAAACATATTCGGCTCCAGTCAGTGAATACTCTTTCCCGTCAGATGACAGAAAGCGCCTGCCAGCCCAAAATAGCTGCCCGCACTCAGAAGGCCATAACTTTTGCATTTCTCAACGAAATCGCACAAAATTGGTACCGTTGGAATCGTGGTTCCGAGCCCGATGCACAGAAATCAAGAAATTCCAGATTTGATTAGAAATTGATTGAGATTTTTAAGAAAACGTGGCAGGATTCAGAACAGTGTTTTATTTGGTAGCTGGGAGTCCAATTAAGAGGCATGGTCATCATTCCTTCTCTGCTGCAGCACATGGGACAGTATGGGGAGCCTTTTACAAGTAATGTATACCCATTCCACTCAATTTAATGCCTCTTACAGGTGGTTGAAGGATAGATTTCGGGATTTCCATTTTTCCCTTCTCTTTTCCTTCTCTTTTTCTATAAATTGGAGTGTTGGGCTCATTGTAAAAGAGGAGTTTTTGGGTAGCAAAGCTCTACCAAAATTGCTTTGTGAAGCTAGTGTGTTGCAGGCCCTTGTAGTGGACTCCTTGCATGGTGATCCAGGCCCTTATCTTGTAATAGATCGAATCGAATGCATACCAGAAGCAATAAAATACAAGTTTGTGGATGTATCTTCCCCTGCTTTGTGTTTTACCGCATTCTCCTTGCCCTTTTATCTTCCTACAAGAATATTGTGTCTATTTTTATGTTCTTGCAGGGATTCATTAACATTGTGTATGCTTGGAATACTGTTGTGAATGCCTTTTGCTAGATTATGGTGAACTGTCATCACCTCTTCTAGTGTGCACTTTCCCTCCGTATTTCACACATCCGGAGATTACTCTCACACCCTCCTTTCCTAGTGTATCACCGCTTTAGTGTAGGCTTTCATTTTATGCATTCTCTTTCCCTGGTCCCTTGGAAATTTATATTAGTACAGTTAGCTTATCCTGCATTAGAGTAGATTGTGGCGGGTAGTTTAGGAGCAAGAACCTGACTTTCTCTCGGAGGTGCTGTCTCAAGTAGCAAGTCCCACAACTTGGAGATAGTACCCATGTTATCCAATCACATTGGATGCTTAGAGTGATCAAACTAGAAATCTGATCAACATCCAAGGGTGCTGTGATTCGGTGATAATGGGTGCCTCCAAAGGAAATCCGGGGCATGTTGGATGTGGTGGGGTCTTTTGTGATTCTGAAGGAAGTTTTATTCTTGCATACTTCTAAAATTTGGAAACTCAAACTAATAATGTTCTTTGAAACTGTTGGGGTCTATCTTTAGCTCTTCAACACAACTTTGTTAATCTGGAAGTGGAAGGTGACTCCCTAAACATAATTAACAACATAACTAAGAAAGGTCCCATATCTATTGCCAATTTTAACTCTATTAAGAGTATTAAGCAAATGGCCAATTATTTTAATTTTATCTCCTTTAAACATGTGTATAGGGAAGCAAATGCCATGGTGGATTTCTTTTCTAATATGGGGGTTAATGGGCATGATTTGATAATTTTGAGGAGGTGGAAATTCTTGATCCCAAGGTGCGGGCACACTTATTGAAAGACACTAATGCTCACGTATAAGGTCTCTTTATGTGGTGTCTATCATGTCATGATTTTTTTATGTATGATGAATTTGCAATTATTTCTTAATTATGAGATGATTGAGGTTGTGATTTGCATATATTTTTGAGAACTCTATATGGCAACATCAAGCCATCTCTTTGTAGAATCATTTTTTGGTGTGCGAGTAAGCTCTCGGCTCTCTGGTTTATGAATCGTTTTGTGAAGAGGCCTTTGTTGTTTAGCGGTATGGGTGGGGATCTCATCAGGACTGAACTTACTGACCTTGTTGGGGTCACTCTTGATGTTCGTCCCGTTTGATAGCAAGGGTTTTACCCCTTTTCTAAAAATATTTGAAGGGCACTACGAGAATCTCAACAAAGACTTTGCTAGCGCATGGAAAGTGACCAAAAAAGGTGTTGTTGTTGAGATGAAAGGGATCAGTCTGGAGATCACTGTGGATTTAGTGGCTAAATTTATGGGAATTTCGGTGGTGGGGAGGGAGGTCTATAAACCAAAGAAGGAAGCCTCTGAAGAATTGAATCTGTTTCTTAAAGGTAATGAGAATCTCACCTCCCATTTTGCTGGCTACCTTATAATGCCTTTACCTAAACCATTTGACGAGGTGGATCTCACCTTAATTCAATTCTTAACCCTGGAAGGCTGCCACAAATGTATCTATGCTTACCACCTCCCAATGCTAAACCATTTTAGATGGGGGAAGGATTTTAGTTTTCCCTATTTAATGTATTGTTCTCTATATGTCTCTATTTTGCAGTTTAAATTACGTAGGATATATGTCCCTCTCCACTAGGGCTTTATCCTTGTTATCAAAAGGGCGGCCTTGGACATTGAAAAAATTGGTGCTCTCAAAGCAATTATCTTGGGAGCTTCTTCTTCAGCAATATATCTTAAGAGGACTCCCTCTGGGTTCTTCCAAGCCAACTCATAATCAGTAATGACATATTTCTGGGAGGCCAACTTAAGAGCCCTTTTCTAGTTCTTACTTAAATGCTCAAGGAAGTATAAGTGTCTGAGATAGAAAATCACATCCTTGTACCACTCAGAACTCATCAACCTTTCAAAAACACCTTCCCTTTCTTTTTCTACCTCATTTACCTCAATAGTTTGCAAGTTTCTCTCAGCCATAAGCTTAGCCAAGCCCAAACCTCTCACCAACTTCATGGTCTAGATATCCATATCATATTATTGCAAATTGTTCACCCCCTGCACCTCTTGCTTGAAACCCCCATATCTAACAAGATGTCTTTCACCATGGTGTGGGGAACATAAGCAAAATTTTTAGAACATAGAATATAAGGCCTGAAAACCTTTGTTGCTTTTACTAAGGAAAATGCTTGCTTCTCCATAATAGTGTACTTTAGCTCAGCCCCCCTGCAAGGCCTTACGGAAGAAGGCAATTGGCCTCTTAGCCCCTTCATCATCTTTCTGCAGCAGGACAAAAGCAATAGTGTTCTCTGAAGAAAAAGAGAACACTTGAAAAGGTTTCTTATAATTTGGGGCTACTAGAATAGGTGCATGCTTTAGTACCTCTTTAATCCCATTGAAATCTTGGATGGCAGCCTCCTCCCATTTGATAACCTGATCTTTCTTCAACATGGAAGTGATTGGAATGGTCAACTCAACAAATTTTGATATGAATCTTCTAATGAAGTTTATTTTCCCAAAGAAGGACTGAATTCCCTTCTTAGTTCTTGGGATTGGGACCTTGTTGATGGCCTCTACTATTTCTGGATAAATCATCACCACTTTTTGTGACACTATGTGACAAAGAAACTTCACCTTATGCACTCCAAAATGGCACTTCTTTGGATTGAGTGAGATGCCATATTATCCACATCTTATCAGCATGTTCTCCAAGTGTAGAAAGTGATCACTTCTCTTCCTATTAAAATACAATTATATCATCTTGATACAATGTAATAAACTTATTGACGTAACCAAAGCAAAAGCAAAATCCATTTCTCTTTGAAAGGTGGCCCCAACATTCATCAGACCAAAGGGCATCCTGACATAAACATAGGTCCCCCAAAGAGTAGTAAAGGATGTCTTGATCCTTCGTGATTCCTTCACCACAACTTGGTTATAACCAGAGAAACCATCCAAGATAGAGAGAAATTCAGACACAGTCACTAACTGCAACATGTTCTCCATATTTGGTAAAGGATAATTATCCTTCATTGATGCTCTATTCAAATTCCCGAAGTCCACACATAACTTCCGATATCACCATTCTTCTTTGTAACCCTAGAAGAATACCTAGTGGGTTGAATAATCCCTCCATCTCTCAGCTTCTTTAGTTCCTCTTGCATCTTGAGGGATAAGAGTGGGTGTATGGGCCTCTGTTTCTTCCTGAATGGCTTTGCATTAGACTCCAAGGGAATATCATGTTTAAACAGGTCCTCTCTATATGCTTTTAGTTTAGAATAGGTACAAGCCATGCAATCCTAATACTTTTTCAAAAATTGGATATATGATTGCTTTTCCTCCTTGTTGAGATTACTACCTAACCAAAGTTTCCTTAGATTCTCCTTTGTACCAAGATCATGCTCCTCAATATCCCTTGACACTTCCATACATCTATTAATAATGCAATCAGCATTATCAACATTGGACTCAAGAGAAACCAACCCTCTAGGAATGGTATTGGTATTTATCTAGATGATGCCTTTGCCAAACAAGGTTTATTTTCCTTCTATTGTACATACCATTAGCTCCAAATCAATGCATTAATCAGCAAATTCTCCCTTATTCTGGATAAATCTTTTGATTTGAGCATCATCATCAAATACCTGCTAGTGGTTGATGTTGTCAGGGATAGAAGGTCTTGTCAATACCTCAAAATCATATTCACAATATGGGAAACGTATACAATTTTCAAATCGAGACCCCAACATTGCAAGATTGTCTACCAAGTCATTAAATTTCCTATCATGGTGCACAATGTTGAATGAATCAAACATCTCAATGAAATCCCAAACTACATGCTTGTATTGTTTCATTCGCTGATTCTTTGTGGCATACAACTTTCTGACTTTTTTACTATTAATTATGAGTCTCCTTTGACAATGATGTCCTTGATACCATATTTTCAAGAAATTGTTAAACCCAACAATAATGCCTCATACTCAGTAATGTTGTTGGTGCATTCAAAGTTGAGTTTGAAGGAAAAACAATTTTTCCTAACCAAGAGAAAGTAGAACAACACCAACACCATTCCAAAACTTGGAGTAAGCTCCATCAAAGAATAGATTCCAAGGAGATCCCCTTGATCAAGACACCTGCATTCCTCAATCTTGTGCTCCTTTCCATCAACAAATCCTACAAAGTTTTTAGCATCAACATTTGTGTAAAATACTTCATAGGATGCATTGTTGGTATCCTCAATAAGATGCAACATTTTATTTTCTCCATACAATCTAACAAGGCTACCTTCAGTTGGCATGGTGGCATAGGAAATATCCATTTGGACACTCCCAAAACACTAGCATCCCATTTTCTTGACAGTAGCATGCCCCACTTGCCTGGGTAGTCAACAATGACAACATCAAGTTTTAAAGTATTACCTGGGTAAGGTGCAAGCTGCACCACCAAACCCTTCACACATCCCACTACTGGCACTTCTCTAGAATCCATGGTAAAGTGCACTTCCCATATGCTATTGTCACTTTGATATTCAACTCATTCATGACTTCCAAAGGCATGACATTACATGATGCCCTTGAGTCAAACATGCAATTGTGCAAAAATCTGTCTTTAATGATCAAAATGGTGAAGAATGGATCCACATTCATCTGAAATTCCACCAAGGATGTCCCCAAATATACCTCAGGTGGTTCACCTAGTTCCTCCAATGCTAGTGGTGTTTCTAATTCTTGAATGATTAGAGGAGTCTCCACAATATTTACATTTCTGCCTAGGGAAATCTTCTCTTCTTTCAATCCCAAGTATTCAAATGCTCTCTTTTTGTGCTCAGGAATCCTAAGAAAATAAAAAATTGGAACAAAGACTTTGATTTGACTTAAAACTTGGGCAATATCATATGGGACATTCCTTGGCAAGGCAATATTGGAAGGAAACCCAACACACTCATTAGGTGGTACAGGATTTTTGATAACTTGGGCATGAGGAGGGATATGATTTTTGTTTAGAACTATAGGGAATTTTGAGATGCCTCTTTCTTAGGAGCCTCTTTAGGAATGTTTAAAAATAAGGAGATTTTGGCTTGGCTTGAGGCCCCGTACCTTGGACAGTCTTACTTCTTGTGTTATATTCCTTCTCTTGAGCAACAACAACATTCATCAGAAACTATCTATCCTCCTCAAATGGAATTCCTCCATCATAGATCTTTATCGTTAAAGGCATTATTGGGAAATTCAAAATCTTGTACAGTATCTACTTCTAAAATATGAGAGGGAGGAAGAATAGGTACCCTATGAATGCAGTCCCAAAAAGTGGCAACATTTCGGGAACTTATCACCTCAGTTGAAGTTGCCCCTTGTTGTAAGCTTGTGGAACAACCCATCATGTAGACATCATCATCATTGTCATCAGCTTCTTCTTGTTGTTGTTGATCTTCTTCACAAGGAGCATGAGGCATGAAACATTTGTCACACCAATCAATGACATCTGTCTCCTCTATAACAACAACTCTGGCAGCCAAAGGATTAGGCATCATTCTATTTTCCCTACCTTGGGGTTGCCAAATCCAACAGTCCTTGCCTCTTTCATCGATGTTTGGTGATTTGTGAACCTGTCTTGGCCTTGTTGCTTGTGTTGACCTTGTGAAATCTACCCAACTACTTTCTCACTGGGATATTTTGTAGGAAATTTCTTTGAAATTTCGCCAAAGTTTTCACAACTTCTTCCAAATCAGCAACCTTTCTTGTTTGAGGATTTTCCTAGGTTAACGAACTTTACACCCTCCCTTTTTGGAGGATTTCCAATTTCCTTGATGTTGTTATCTATTTGCAAGGCCATGGTGAAGGCCTGCCTTAAATTTGTGGGGTTTTTGTCTCTTAAGTAATATGTAGCCTTTTTATCAAATCCATGAAAATATTTGATCAAACATGACTCATCACAAGGCCTTATCCTAACAGGCAATCTCCTCAAGGTCTTATTAAACCTTGTGTTGAAATTATGTACTGAGACTCATTATGATTATTTTTTTATGTTTCAAATTATGTCAAAAGAAACCTAGGTCGAGTTCTATCACCATACTGCAATCTAAATGCATTACTCATCTCAGTCAAGAATCAATAGAGTTTTTCGCAATGCTTTATACCAGTCCCCGACATCCTCTTCCAAGGTATGGATAAAAAAAATGATATATACATCTTCATGTTTAAGCTCAAAGTCTTCCATCATATTGATAAAAAGCTTTAGATGTTGATCACCAATAATAGCATTGTTCCCTTGGAACTTTCGATATGTTCCTTATATATTGAGGAAATGCATTTGTATAACGAGCCATTCCCACAAAATTATAGGTCCAAAGGTGTTTACAATAAAAGGGGGTCTGGGTGGGGGTTGGGCCATGTTGATTTGAGAAGTTGACCTTGGAGGGGTGACAAATTGATAGGGGGTAGAAGTTCTTTGTTACACAGGTGTATAATTTTCAAAATGGGTATCCCCCAAAGGCCTTGCTTCTTGGAAATCCCTATCAACCTCAAACAAGATAGGTGAAAAATGTGAAGCAAACATTTCAAAATCAAATGAAGGCCCTTCTCAAGCTAGAGAATTTAATTCCACAAATATGCTACCCGTTTCCGAGTCACTTGAATTGTAGTCTTCAATAATAGGTATATCACTTTCATCAATGGAGATCCCTCTTCTTGTCTACTGATTTCCCACAACTCTCAAGGATTTTCCTTTTCCTAGCTCTGGAAATAATGTCCTAGCAAGATCCCTAGCAAAGAAATATCTTCTTCCTTACATCTTTGCAAATATTAGTACAAAGCCTAACTTTGTGAGTTCTAAGAAACTGGTACTCATTAAAAATTAGATCAACAGGGAGTCGCCACTTGGGATTTCCACCTTAGATGTGAAAATTCACTAGGTATGATCTGTCAAATGTCTTTCAATGCTAGAAACTAGAAATGGAAATATTCTAAACTTTCTTTACCCAAATTTATCAAATGAAAGAAAGCGCACTAGGTGTGAAAACTAAAAGAACTGCACACAACACATGGAGCATACAAGAAGTGTTTTAGTAGGGTCTAAATGTGAGTTGTAAGTTCCCAAGAAATGGTGCCACTTAGGTGTTGTTGATGGGATAGATGGATATGAAATAACAAAAAATAAACAAATTGGTCTCAACAACTTAAATAGTCCCCTGTAATGGTGCCACTTAGGTGTTGGTATCCAAATTGATTCTCCCTCAAAGTCTGAGCAGCATCACTAGTTTGACAGGAAACTTAGAGATAAATTAGATCATGATGAGTCATTTTGTAGCAGGGATGAGATCTAACTAGCCCTCTGTCACTCAAATGTGGAGAAATGGATAGCACCCTCAAGAGGATTTGATCTATCCTCACTATTTTAGGTTGTTCCTTTCAACCAAGGTAAGAGAACCTATTTTGTAACCTCTATTATTGAAGAATGCTGGTAGATCCTTCTTTTGCATAAATTTTATAGAGAAGACCTTAGGAAAATATGATCAACACACCAAATCTGACTCTCACGATGATCAGGGGATCATTTTTGAAAACATTCCCTAAACATCCCTAAATGGTTTTAGTGCAGTAGATCATCTCGAGAGCTTTCCAACGACTGTGAGAACGCGACAAACGGACATCGGGAGCTCTAGATATGTCTGGTCAAAGTTCGGTCAACGGGAAAGTCAACTCTAGTCAACTGGTCAATAATGGACCAATTGCACTGCGACACATGGCGAAAAGGCAAAAGGGAGTTGTTTGTTGGTTTTCGATCACCGGTCTTCGACGAGCGTAAAAAAATGGTACACGGGAACAAGAGGCTCAACTTTTATTACGGAGGGGAGCCCGGCCGCCGTGTGGACTAAGGTATTATCGCCGACGTGGTGGGTCCACAAGCCACCACGTGGCTTGCCACCACTCGTCGAATTCGCTCGATTTGCCTATCGAGGGTCGACAAGTGGTATTTATTGCCATATTTCATTATTGAAATATCATATTATTGTGTGGTCGAATTTCATAGTGCTTTGGTAATTATTCATCATGCATTGCCATATGGTTCCATGTCATACGTTTTGAATTGACCGAGTTCTTACTATGTTTTCTTGGTGTGATTTCCACATGGCACGTATGTTCATATTTATATCCCATATTATTCGGGACGGGTTTGGAATGTATCCCCTCGAATGACTTGGTGATTCCACAAACAAAGCTCGGCCCATATCACGGGCTGTTAAACAAACCAAAGCAAAGCCCGATTCAATGGGCAAATAAACAGCCAACTCACCACTATAATGTGGCCAAACAAAACGGCGGTATGTGTGGCCAAAGCCACGTTTTAAAAGGCGGCCCTTTGTATTTTAAACTACCAACTCACCTTTCACGCCGAGGATGTGGGATCTTCCCACATGAGAGATAACAAAGGCCGCATCAAAATGAAGACCGCTGGGTTTTGAACCCATGACCTCTACTCCCAAAGACCTATCCACCCAACCAATTCGGCTACAAGCCCGGATGAGATAAGACAACGCTCAGTGTTATTTAAACAACACTCGAAACAGTTTGTGAAAGGAAGTTTAAGGACCAGATTGCAGAGAACTCCATTTTTGGGCCGTGCACTCAGATTGGGCATTCGGAGTAAAAAGATGAAATGTAGAGAATTCTGAGATTATTCCAACGATGTAAGGTTTGATCTTTTTTGATTATTTTTATCCTATTTTTGGAAGCTTTGAATGCAGATTTTAACAGGGCTCTTGAAGACAACTAGTTGGAAAATACGAATTTCAATGCACTTCTAGTCCGAATTGTGACTTGGTGTAAACATGAAAAGTGTTCAGAATTCAGATCTGATCTCAGAAATATGATTTTTTTTCATAGAATGTTTTTAAATATACATTTGTAGGTGTTTTTATAACACAATTTTAGGAGATCACATTGTGAAAACAACCGTAGGAGCCACAGATCGTTCTTGGGACAGTTTTCTGCTATTTTTCATAGTTCTTGGGACATTGATCAGCTCATTTGCAGGTTGTGATTCATTATTGATTGTTTGTAAGAGTTATTGTTCTTTCATTTCAATATTATTAATGGATCGGTTTAATCGAACCGGGGACGTAGGAATTTCCGAACCCCGTAAACAATCTCTTTTGTTATCCGAATGTTTTAGTTTTCGATTATTTAATTGCTACACAAGTTTTTACGCATACGGATGTAAAATAATCAGAATTTAATCAATTTGTGGAGCTAAGAATACTTAAAAATTGGTTAAGAAAATCACGATCTTTGGAAACTTTTAGAAGTGATAAAAAATATATCTCACGTTTTCGAGATCAAGTTTTGTATCGAGCAGTTAGATTGCAGATTAGCTTCTAATTTTGTTTGAAAAATTTGGCTTGATTTTAGTATTGATTTGAGTCTTGTTTGCGAGACATTTTGGGGCTTGTTAATCTTCTTTTGCAGTGTGCAGTTTTGGAAGTACAAGTTGTGTTTGCAAGAACTAGGAATCATGGGCAAGTCATCCAAACAAGAGCAACTAGATGAGCTTGAAGCCATAAACCACCAACTCAAGAAGAAAACTCCTTCTTGAGAGATAAATTTTATTCCTTGGAAGAGGAAATAGTCTTTGTTAAAAATCGAGCCACAATCCTCTATAACTAAGAAAGAGGAGTATGTCAACAAGATGCTTGAAGAGAGCAAGAAGTTGATGGGATTTGTTAAAGAGTTGCAGGAAGAAATACGAACCAAGGATGCCCTATTGGAAAAGATGCAACAAGGTGAACACAAGAAGGAAATGCCTTTCTAAATCGATGCAGTACTATATGAGAATGCACTCGTAAGTTGTTCACATTTTAATTCTTCCTCTCATTCAGTTTCAGATGTTCTTTTGGGTCAGTTTGAAAAACACACTAAGGGAATTGGGTCTAAGCTAATGGTTAAGATGGGATTTAACGGAAAGGGCCTTGGTAAAAATGGACAAGGTGATGCTAACCCAATACATGTAGAGGATCAGCCTCGGTTTGCAGGTTTGGGCTACTCTAGTGGGAAAATGGAAATTTGAGAAAGTTCCAAAGCAGCTGAAGGAAGACAAGCTTCCAACAGCCAAGGATCTACAACACTAGAATTGCAGGATTCCGCCATCAGGAGAAACAATGAAAGGTGTAAGAAAACAGGTAAAAGAGGTAATCAGATTCCACCTCCTTCCACTTACACTAAAAATAGCACTAAGGGAAAATCAAATCCTAAAACTTCTAATACACTCTTTCAGTTGGAACAATATAGCTTTGGTAGGCAGAAATATGCTTTCCCTTGCACATTTTGTGAAGGTACTAATCATTTTATTGCATATTGTTGGAAGAGGAAAAATTTGATTAAGAAGTTAATGCCTTTTGTGAATGATAAGGCAGGTGCTAAAGACCAATCTCACCAAGGAAAGGCGAGAAATGGCAAGAAGGTTACCTCTCCTAAACAGGGGAATCATTCTCGTAGACAGAGTTCTAAGAATGGTAAAATGGGTAAGACTCCTAAAAACAGGGAAGTTCAATTTTGTTCCCATTGTAATAGGAATGGTCATGATGTTAAGGTTTGTTGGTTTGTTCCTAAACAACAAAATTGGAAAGTTGTTAAAAAGAACAGTATTGTAAAACCAACAGTGCTAAACCTAACTAAAACTCATTGTGGTACTGAGGAGGTAAAACAACCAAAATGGAAAAACCCAAGTGATTGGTTTGGAAAAACACTCCTCAACTTTATATTTGCACTACAGTAAATTGTTGATAGTAGGCAAGCAAAATGTTTTTCAGAGCTATATTTTAGGGATTCCTGTTGATTGATAAGGATTTGTTCCTAAGTTGATATTTAAGCTTTGAAAATGAATGGAAACAAAGTTGAAGAGAAGATTTGAGTGATAGGTTCATCATACTCATGTTTTGTTTTCTCAGATTGGTTCGTGGTTCCATTTTTGAAAACACTATGTAGGGATAGGCATGTGTAGCATGTCTAAATTTGAAAACTTGCAGTTGTAATAAGCATAATCACAAAGTGTTAGTTGAACACTAGCTTACCATTATAGATGGGTGTTTTTATTTGACTTATTATTGTGATGGCGATACGATGTTTTGGCATATGCATGTTGATTCGATTATTGACTATAGCTATTTTTGGGCGTTGATAGTCTATTATATTCGATAGTGAATACTTGCGGTTATTCTGATTTCGGATGGGCAGTGGGCACTAGCCTAATTGTGGGCAGTTTAGATGTCTTGTATATTGATTTGTGTTATGGAATTGTAACTTTTGGTAATCAGCCATATCACAAAGTGATAGTTGAACACTAGCTTTCCGTAATAGAATGGGTGTTATTATCGGTGATTATTTGTGATGGCATTACAAAGTTGGGGTATGACGATACTTTGGTTGTGCGTAGAGTTGACATGGTTGCAGCATTTCAGTTGAACACTAGCTTAATTGGGTGTTATTATTTGATCGGTTATGTGACTAGCTAATCAACTATTATTTAACCTATAATGTTATTTTGGGTTCTTGTATGTGTTTGTGCAATGCAGGAAGAGATAGCATGTTTTTGTGGGTTGATACACAGCTTTTTATGGACAAAAAGCCTTTCTTAGTGGGGAGGTGTGATCAGGGGATCATTTTTGAAAATATTCCCTAAACATCCGTAAATGGTGTCTATGCACGGTAGATCATCATCTCGAGAGCTTTCCAATGACTATGAGAACGCGACAAACGGACATCGGGAGCTCTAGATATGTCTGGTCAAAGTTCGGTCAACGGGAAAGTCAACTCTAGTCAACTGGTCAATAATAGACCAATCGCACTGCGACACGTGGCGAAAAGGCAAAAGGGAGTTGTTTGTTGGTTTTTGATCACCGGTCTTCGACGAGCGTAAAAAAAAATGGTACACGGGAACAAGAGGCTCAACTTTTATTATGGAGGGGAGCCCGGCCACCGTGTGGACTAAGGTATTATCGCCGACGTGGTGGGTCCACAAGCCACCACGTGGCTTGCCACCACTCGTCGAATTCGCTCGATTTGCCTATCGAGGGTTGACAAGTGGTATTTATTGCCATATTTCATTATTGAAATATCATATTATTGTGTGGTCGAATTTCATAGTGCTTTGGTAATTATTCATCATGCATTGCCATATGGTTCCATGTCATACGTTTTGAATTGACCGAGTTCTTACTATGTTTTCTCGGTGTGATTTCCACATGGCACGTATGTTCATATTTATATCCCATATTATTCGGGACGGGTTTGGAATGTATCCCCTCGAATGACTTGGTGATTCCACAAACAAAGCTCGGCCCATATCACAGGTTGTTAAACAAACCAAAGCAAAGCCCGATTCAATGGGCGAATAAACAGCCAACTCGCCACTATAATGTGGCCAAACAAAACAGCGGTATGTGTGGCCAAAGCCACGTTTTAAAAGGCGGCCCTTTGTATATTTAAACTACCAACTCACCTTTCACGCCGAGGATGTGGGATCTTCCCACATGAGAGATAACAAAGGCCGCAATAAAATGAAGACCGCTGGGTTTTGAACCCATGACCTCTACTCCCAAAGACCTATCTGCCCAACCAATTCGGCTACAAGCCCGGATGAGATAAGACAACGCTCAGTGTTATTTAAACAACACTCGGACAGGGTTGTGAAAAGAAGTTTAAGGACCAGATTGCAGAGAACTCCATTTTTGAATGCCCTGCACTCAGATTGGGCATTCGGAGTAAAAAGATGAAATGTAGATAATTCTGAGATGATTCCAACGATGTAAGTTTGATCTTTTTTGATTATTTTTATCCTATTTTTGGAAGCTTTGAATGCAGATTTTAACAGGGATCTTCAAGACAGCTAGTTGGAAAACACGAATTTCAATGCACTTCTAGTCCGAATTGTGACTTGGTGTAAACATGAAAAGTGTTCAAAATTCAGATCTGATCTCAGAAATATGATTGTTTTTCATAGAATGTTTTTAAATCTCCATTTGTAGGTGTTTTTCTAACACATTTGCAGGGAGATCACATTGTGAAAACACTGTAGGAGCCACAGATCGTTCTTAGGACAATTTTCTGCTATTTTTCAGAGTTCTTGGGACATTGATCAGCTCATTTGCAGGTTGTGATTCATTATTGATTGTTTGTAAGAGTTATTTTACTTGCATTTCAATATTATTAATGGATCGGTTCAATCTGAACCCGGGGACGTAGGAATTTCCGAACCCCGTAAACAATCTCTTTTGTTATCTGAATGTTTCAGTTTTCGATTATTTAATTGCTACACAAGTTTTCCACACTTCTGGATGTAAAATAATCAGAATTTAATCAATTTGTGGAGTTAAGAATACTTAAAAATTGGTTAAGAAAATCACGATCTTTGGAAAATTTTAGAAGTGATAAAAAATACATCTCACGTTTTCAGATGACACGAGTTGTCACTTATAGATCATGGAGATATTTTCACAACAAGGAAAAGGTTACTAAATAAATTTGGGACCCTAATTGCTTCTGCATGTTTTGGTAATAGAGATTTTGCATTTGTATGCACACAGGACAAACAGGGGTAGTATAGGTAGGATTGGTTGTTTTTGAATGAATTTTTGGTGGGAGGTGGGGAGGATGAACTTGATTCACCAGATCCTTGAGGAATCTTACAAAATGGAAGGTTAAACTAATAGAATGCCACATAATAGCTAAAATGTTTCTTTAACTAGAATATGTGCTTCAATGGAGGCCCAAATTAGCACTCTTTCACACAATATTTGAGATTCTATCACGAAGGATCGAGTTAGAAAATCCAACAAAGCATCAAGATTTGAGTCAAATCATGCCTAAGGTACACCCAAAGGCTTATAGACAATCTTTGTCAACAGATGAAAGAAAAGTGATTTTAAATCATTTATTCCAATCCCAGATGAAAGCTCTTCTGAGGAATGAAATTACAGATGCCACTAAATTGTCACAAGGATTAAGGGCTGTGTGATTGAATCAGATTTAATACAAGATTGCAATAGAAAAAAGAGAAACTACTCACATACATTTGGAAATAAAACAAACACATTTTCTCAAGACAACACAGAATAACTTGAATTTGATTAAATCTATCAGCAGGGGAATGTTTCTAGAATAGTCTCAGAGCTTATCAATGGCTATACACTTGCAACCACCTTGACATGATCAGATTTAATACAAAAGAGATATACAAGCTTCTCAAAATACTTCTAAAAATGGGCTCTATCAAGCTTTCTATTAGAAAAATCAGTCTTGACCCCTAACACTCCAACCATTTGCATGAAAAATTTGTGCCATTTATAAAATTTACAACAGGGACCCCTTTTCCCCTCCAAAATCCAGACCTTGATTGTACCAGGTGGTCGCCATAAGCATCATTGCGATTCTTAGAATTAGATCTGTAAAAAGTTTCAGGTGCTCGAGGGGGAGATCTCATTGAATATCTCCCGCATTCAACTCCTTCCTTTGGTAGATCACTCTTTCTTCAATTTTCCAACCACTTATGCCCCTAATCTGTCAAATCTAGCTCCTTGCGTGCTCGGGAGAAGAAAAATAGAAAATCTGATCGAGCACGATAGTTAGACCATTTTAATGGCAAAAGATGTCTTCCGAGATCTTCCCATGAAACTCGAGATATCAACATTAACTCCCTCTCTCGCTTGGCGTGTAGGAAATACTAGAAATCATGAAGACTCACACTTCTAGGTGTGTTTGATAAAATGGGAAGAAAATTAGATTTAGACTCTGTTGTCGTTGATCTCTTCTTTTAATTTCAGCCATCTAAGTGGAAGATTCAAACTTAAAAACAAACCCGGGGGCTTCCTTTGACTTTTTACAACTTTTGGAAAAATGGAAAAATTTCACATTTTGTTCTACATCTCCACCCTCAAGAAATGAGCCTAACACGTGTCCCAAGGTGGGCCCCATCTAAATTGCAGCTAAATTCCACCATTTCACCTCCCTTTTAGAAAAGAGATTTTTTTTCAAGTTTTCCCCATTGCTCTGCCCTTGAATAATGGGCCCGACATGTGTCCCAATTTGGTTCCAGCAGAACTGCTCTTCCCCTTTTACTTTTAACTCTTTTCTCCCAAAAGGATTTTTTTCCAAACTTCCCCTAGAGTCTGGACCTCCACAATTGACCGAAGCAAGCTTTGAACTTTCCTTTATCGGGCCTACGGGCCATTTTGATGTTTTTAGTCATTTGTATGTCAAGGGACAAAAAATCCAAATTGCCCTCGATGATCCGCCTCCGCCCCTTTGACTTTTCAAACCACCACGTGTCACCATGGTGCACCTTGAGATGGTCCCAAAAATTTGATACCTTGAATGAGTGCGGGCTCACCACGTGTCCTGCCCGACAAAATTTGTTTGAAGGCTTGAAGCTTAGTGGAAGGCACCAAGTGTCATGATTTGGGGCAGTCTCCTTTGGCCGTTGAAATGTCCAAGAAAAATGCAAAGTGAGCGGAGGCCTCCAAGTGTCCTCCTGGTGCTTCTTTAAAATGAAACTCAAGGGTTGGTCCCCAAACATGCGCGGTTCCTCCACATGTCCCAGACCTTCCAAAACCCTTTGAAAAAGAATAAGTATGGGAGACCCGGTGGAAACCTCCGTGTCCACCGGTGCTACTCCAAGGCTAGACTAAATAGTAGATCCTCAAACAAGTGTCGTTCCTTCATGTGGACAGATCTTTAAGTTTCTTTGGAGATTCATAGAATTTTTCAAACTATCCAGCCAAGCCACATCCAACCAAAAGGTGGCACATCCCTTGTCGATGTAAGGATGTAAATTTTACCGGGAGAAACACCCGTCAAACCGTAAAATGCATAAAAATGATCATTTGAGCTTGAAGAAAAATTCTCCAAGGACAGAGAATTTAGAAATGTTACAAGGCTCAAATATTTTTCTTAGAGATATATCCATTCATTTTTATTCAAGTATTTAGGGTAGAAACAACAAGGAAGACAATTCTTGACCGTGGAGAATGGAAAATATGGGAGAACCCGAGTTTTTAGACAAACAAAGAACAGGAGACCCAAATTACAAACCTTTTCCAAAGGAACAAAGAAACAAAGAGAAAACCATGGACCCATAAGTGATCTATGACCCAGGAATAGATTAAAAATGGCAACAAAGATTAACTAGGCACAACACGGGGAAAAAGAAAGTGACAGAGGCCGCAAATCGATAGATTTTCAAAGGAAAACTAGGGAGAGACTATTTTGAGCACCAACACCCCTATTGGATCTTTGGTCGAAAGGCCACCATTGACATCCACTTTTTCACGCATACACAGATGAAATCTACACCGTTCAAGTAGAGGGACTTAGATTTCCATAGTGTTGGCTAGAAACCCACCTAATTTGTCCACTACAAAAAATTTCTTGCCAATATTTTTTGGCACCCACTATGGGGCATATTTTGCAGCATCTGCACCTAAAAATGACCTCAGGGTTATAAAATACAAAAAATGATTCTATAAGAAAATTTTCGGAGATTTTGAATAACCACACAAACTTCATGGATGTAAATCATGACTATTCTAGGAAATCCTCCTGTTGAGAGACCTGATTTACTCTTTCACATCCAAAAAGGAATTGCTTTTGATATGAGAGAAGCTATTTGGCATAAGAGAAAAAGTTTCAATCAATACCTCCTTGTCATAAGTATTATGGACCTGGAAGAGGAGTGTGCTGTCGAATTACAAAGCTAGAGACAAATTCCAGCACCCCAGAGAAGAGCATAAACTTTCAAGCTGGCTGATAGAAGGTACACCAAGAAAATGAGGCTAGGAGGAATAATTTGATCCCACATTTGAAGAGCTTGAAATAGGGGAAATTGCTGAAGAGGAGATAAGGGCTCAACTTGAAGAAATAGAAATAATCCAAATTGAAGCAGAAGAAAGAGTAGTAGAAGAAGTAGCCTTAACAATATTGGAGGATAGAAATAGGAATAGAATGGGTGATCATGAGCATGAGGAACATAGGCATAATGTACCATGGGGAAGAAATACTAATCTACTTGCTCTCCTAAAACCACTTCATGACCTCCCAAGAGGCTCAAGAAAGAACTTCCCAAAATTCAAAGAAGATGGTTCTCTAACTCCAAGAAGAACATGTACAACATTCATCACTACTTGTGGAGTGTTGGGAGTTGAAGATGAAGATGTTTCATCTAGGCTCTTTATGGAGTCACCCAAGAAAAGGCTGTGAATGATTCTACATGTTGCCCACAAGATTTGTCACACACTGGGAAGATATAAGAAGTGCATTTGAGCATAGGTTCAAGAGCATGAGAATATTGTCGGGATCTGCTAGTCCAATTGGTTCGAGATGAAGAAGGAGACCTCTAAATCAATGAGATATTTTTAGCAAGGTATAATAGGTTAACAAGAAGGATCCTAAAGATGCGGTACTGCTGAAAACAAATTAAAAAGGTTCTTCATCGGTGATTTTCCACCGAGAAGTTGGTTTCTTCCTCAAAAGATCCCAACCAAGAACATTGAGGAGGTTCAAGACTTTCTGATTGAGGCGATGATGATTTAATTCTTTTTGGTAAAGTGAAAGGACCAAATGGGAAGAAAAAATGTTAGAGTTCAAATCTAGTCACCATTGATCCAATGTTCCAAAAAATGGCGAATGAGCTAGTTGCTTTAAAGAAGCAGTTGTCACAAATCACAATGAGGAATGCTCCAAGGAGACCAAATCTTCATGATAGATAAACAATTGCTCCACCTCCTCGTAGGCTTGCTCTTGAAGCACCACCATCAATGCCATTTGAGACACTAGGGAAGAAGAAGAAGGAACAAATATTGAGGAAACTTAAGAAGATAACATGGATGAGTATGAAAACTTTCTTGAAATTAAATAGGATGGCATGCAAAATGGTCTGATTGAATACATTGATGATGAGGAGGAAGGTGATGAAGAAGCTCCAAGTTTTTCATGTGTTTTTTTCACTCGTGTACAATCCAAGAATGGTGTTTTAGCCTCGTGAGTTCAGAATGAAAGTTGGAGGAAAAAAGAAGATAGCTCTTCAAAGCCTCCACTAAACAAGATCATCAGTAGGGAATCACCATTTCCACCTTCCATGGAATCAGCTAGAGAGAAATTGGATTCACTAGTTATCAAGGATCACACTACTATGCCAAGTAAGTTATCTGATTCTTCTCCCAACTCAAAAGCTGTTAAGAGCAATTCCCTTCTAAATGCTAGTTCTGCAAGAACATCTAAATTTCAATCAAAGGCTACACTCCCATCTCCTTCTAAGACAATTGCTACATTTGATAAGGAGAACCCAACACCAAAAGTAACAAAACCTCTGTCATTTAAGTCCTCATCCACTGGAAACTCTACCTCATCTACCATAACTCCATTTGACTTTGTGGAGCATGCAAGTAAAACCAAAGTTCAGCTCTCTAAGTTTGAATACCTACAAACACATCCTGCCCAATTTAACAGATTCATCAAGGCAATCTAGGGTGGTAACTCTACATCCCAAATCTCTAATTATAAAGGCTTACTTTCCACACCATCCACACCACATTCTCAAAACATGCTAGCCCTCAGTGCCTCCACTACCAACAGAGTTGAGCCTTTTTACCTGTCACTTCTCATTAAAGGTTTCCAGATGAACAATTACATTATATATTCTAGAGCCTCAAATAATGTGATGCCAACAAAAGTTTCAAATGCTCTTGGCCTCACTTTGACCGGGTAAATGGCACATGCTATTAAATGGAATTGAAACAAGTTCCATTGGTAGGAAGAATCAAGGATTCTCAATTTTCACTAGATGATTACCCTGACAAGAAGATAATCTTGACCATTTTGGTGGCAGATATCCCAACATCTTTTGGTATGCTTTTGAGTAGAAGTTTTTCTAGAGATCTAGGTGGAGAAATAAAAATGGATTGGTCATATGCAACTATCCTAGTTAAAGGAGAAATGAAGAAACTGCTGCTACGAGTCGGGAAAATGAAATTCATAGTAAGGAAATCTGATGATCCAAGATCTAACATCATCTGTAAATATTGTGGGCTAGGAAACTACTTCCTTACATCACAAAAGGAAGAGAACTTGCCACTCCTTATGGAAGAAGAAGAAGATCAGATTTGTAAACAATGGAGTTTGATGGCAGTCATTATAGAGCAAGGTTTAAGAGTTGGTGTAGTATTATACTCTCCCTCCAATGAGGTATATCCTTTTGCCTATAAGCTGCAATTTGGTAATACAAACAATCTTTGCAGAGTATGAAGCATTGCTTTTAGGCATGAATAAAGTAGAGGGCATGGGAATCAAGAATATGAGATGCAAAGGAAATGAAGAGGTTGTGGTGAAGTAGGTCCACCAACAATATCGGGTGAAAAATCCAAGGCTCGGGAACTATAGAAACAAAGTGTGGGACTGCATTGAATATTTTGATTCATTCTCCATTAAAGCTATCCCTAAGGAGAAAAATAAAAAGTCTGATTCTCTAGTAGTGTCAGCTTCCTTAATAACACCTCATCCTTCTTTTGGAAAGGATAAAGTGACCATTGAGATGGTGTTTAGACCTAGCATACCAGACAATGCAAATCACTAGCAAGTATTCAATTATGATAATCAGATCCTAGCCTTCTTAGAACAAAGGGATAATTTTAATAATATGATCTTTGAAGGAAGTTAAAACCCACACCGTGAATCAATCCCCAAAGAAGATAAGGAAGGAATTGAGGGAATTGATGAAGAGGAGTAATCAAACCGAAAGGAAACAAAATCCCCTATTTCCTAGTTTCTTTGAAATACCTCTTTGATAAGCATGATAGGTTCATCCAAGAGAAAGAAAAATAGTCTTCTCGGTGTCCATCTAATTTTGATCAAGAAAACATTGGAACTTCAGAGAATCCAAGGATGGTTAACATTGGTAAATGCTACTCACCAGAAGAGAAGAGAAAGTTTGTTTCTCTGCTAAAAAACTACTCAGATGTCCTGTCCTACTCCTATGATGAACTCAAATCTTTTCAGCCAAAGGAAATGCATCACTCCATTCCTTAGAAGCAAGGAGCCAAGACTTTCAGGGGAAAAAAAAAGGCCCTACAATCAAAGATTGTTGATGTTATCAAAGAAGAGGTAATAAAGATGCTCAATGCTAGAATCGTTTTCCCCATCCACCATTCAACATGGGTGGCTAACATTGTGCGGTAAGGAAGAAGAACGGGAAATAAGGATTTGTGTATACTTTCAAAATCTGAATCAAGCATCTCTCAAGGAAAACTACCCTCTTCCAATCATGGATCATATTTTACAAGAAGTCACTAGATATGAGATGCTCTCTTTAGTTGATGGATTCTCAAGGTACAATCAAATCAAGGTGGAAAAAGAGGATTGCAACAAAACAGCCTTCACAACACCTTGGGGCACTTTAGCCTATAATAGACTACCTCTTAGATTGATTAATGCCGGAACCACTTTCCTGAGAGAAATGGACTTGGCCTTCAAATATTTTAAACACTACATTGTCATTTGCGTTGATGACCTCATGGTTTTTTCAAAGTGGAGGGGAGATCATATTAGTCATTTGGAGTAGGTCCTTGTAAGGTGTAGGAAACATGACATTTCTCTTAATCCAAAAAGTGCATTTTTGGAGTCAAATAAGGTAAGTTTCGGGACACATTGTGAACAAACATGGAACACACTTTGATCTGAAAAAAGGGTCGTGAGCTATCCAAAACTAGCCTTACCAACTAGCAAGAAGGGAGTTCATTCATTCTTTGGAAAGGTAAACTTCCTTCATCATTTTGTGCCTGATTTTTCTGAACTGACTAAGCATATAACTTCCATGATGAAACCTCAAGCAAGTTTCAAGTGGAATAAGGAAGGAAAAACAACATTTGAGGAGATCAAGAAATCCATTGCCAAAGCTCCAACTCTTATATCTCTAGATTTCAACAAGGAGTTCATCATGTATTGTTATGCATTAGAACATACACTCTTTATTATCCTTGTTCAAAAAAATGATGAAGGTTTGGAAGCACCCATTGCTTTCATGAGCTTTCCTTTGAAAAATCATGAACTAAAGTATAGCCAATTGGAGAAACATGCCTACACAATGGTCAAAGATGTTAGAATTTTCATATTCTACATTCTTAATTCCCATATAGTGGTGATGGTCCCTGGAAGTGCAATCAAGTCCATTTTGACCCAACAAGATCCTGGGGCTAAGAGAGGAAGTTGGATTGCAAAGACCCAAGAGTATGACTTGGAGATTAGACCCTCTAATCTAGTAAGAGGAAATGGTTTGTGCAAGCTAATTGCTGAAGATGAAGCTCTCAAAGCTTAGTAGGGAGAAAAAGATGGTGTTTGCTCAACCTATTCAGAAGACAATCCACAGGCGCTCTTTTTCACCACTACTAATGAGTGGTATGTTGACATTGCTTAATACCTCATGTATGGATAATGCCCTCCTCATCTTGATTACAAAAAAGAAGGAAACTCAAGCTAAAGGTGGTCAAGTTTGTGATATGGAATCATGCACTTTACAAGAGAGGCCTAGATGGTTGTTTCCTTAGGTGTGTAGATAAGGAGAAGCAAGAAAAGTTGCTCAAGGCATATCATGATCAAGCTTGTGGTGGAAATTTCTCAGCAATGGTCACCACACATAAGATCCTCAGAGGGATATATTATTGGCCCTCCATCTTTGTAGACACTCAAGATTGGGTTTCCAAATGCAAAGCATGCCAAAAATTTATTGGAAAGCCACAACTAGCTGCATTGCCACTCAGGCTTGTGGTGATTGAAGAACCATTTTAGCAATGGGGGCTAGATTTTATTGGTGTTCTGAATCCTCATTCTAGTGTAGGACATACTTATGTACTCACTGAAACTGATTACTTCACTAAATGGGTGGAAGCCATCCCAACTAAGCAAGCCAACTCTGAAATAGTCTACAACTTCATCAAGGAGAATATCATTGTCCGTTTTGGAGTACCACAAAAGATTGTTGTAGACAATGCCACCTATTTCTCTTCAAAGGAGCTCACAGAGTTTTGTTATGGATTTGGAATCTCCCTATCTCACTCTTCTGACTACTACCCATAGGGAAATGGGTAGGCTGAGTCAAGCAACAAGAAAATTGTGACCATTATTGGTGAAGTGGTAGATGAGAATCAAAGGCGGCACAAGATGTTATATGATGCATTGTGGGCTGATCGGATCACTCATAAGAAGGAAATAAGTATGTCACCTTTCCAAATGTTGTATGGAGTTGAGGTATAAATTCCCCTCACAATTGAGATGCCAGCCCTTAAGTTGCTATAAGAAATAGAAGATGGTCAATACAAAGACTCCATTGATAAGAGGATCCTCTTCCTAGAAAAGCTGGAAGAAAGCAGATGCCAAGTGGTGGATAGAATTAAAGAACACTAATTGAAAGTGAAGAAGATCTTTGACAAGAAGGAAAAGGCAAGAGAATTCAAGGTTGGAGATTTTGTTCTGCTATGGGACAAGAGAAGAGAACCAAAGGGCAGCCATGGAAAGTTTGATTCATTATGGCTCGGCCCATTCCAAATTCATGGAACTTATGGTGAGAATTTTTTTCCTCTCATACTTGGATGAAACACCATTGGAATTTCCTCGAAGTGGGAAATAATTGAAATAGTATCATCAATAAAAGAGGGTTGTCCCCCATCTTGTACCATAGGTGATTTTTGTAGGTGTGTTTTTCCTTTTTCTGTTGTGTGTTTTCTCCTTCTTCCATTATTTCTCAGAATTTTCCATGACTCTGCAAGGCTCAATGGATAAGGCACTGGTCAACGTAATATGTTTTCAAAATTGAGATTTTGGATCCACGTGTCCTACCCTAGCCATGCCCAGTTCACGCCATGTCCCCAACGTAGAGCTAGTTGATGTCTCTTGAAAAAAGATCTATGTTTTCATAGCCAAATTCAATTTTTTTGAGCTCATGTCCTTTGTTGGTGTTTAAGCCAAGTTAGAGATTTAAGAATTTAGCAAAAGACGTGCCCTAGTGCGTTGTTCAAATCTTTGTTTTGCTCATTTTGAGAAATTCTCCATCTCCCGGTCTGTGCACAAAATATCCTCTTTACAATCTCCTTTGTGATCAAAATTGTTCACCTATTCTATGGCATGGGTCATCAAATCATTTTTTTGCCTCCATGCCTCTAGTTTGTGAAGGAAATTCAAAAATTGGACTCAAAATGATGATGTTTTCTTCCTTTGCGTATTTTCCATAGTCGAGATGACAGCGTATTTTCCCCATCAATTTTTGACCCCAATAAATGCAAGTACATGGTCAGATCCTATTGGATGGGGAGGAATGGGATTTTTGGTGAACTTAACACTTTTGGTCACTTTTGGAAAACATGGTAAATTTTCCCCATGGCCCTGGAAAGTTTGAAGTTTCTAATTTTGGTTCATTGTGGAAAAAGTGGAAGTTTTTGTCCCAGGATGCACAAGTTCACAAGGGACACTTGGTACCCGGGTAAGTGCACCAAGTTGGGGGACAATTAAGTGGACATCAAATCCTGAATTTTACATTAAAAACAACAAAACATCAAATTTATTCTTCCGCGGACTTGAACCATGCCAAAAAGTAAAAACTATGTCATAAAAATGGTACCATTCGTAGGGGAGACTATTATCTTTGTAGAAATACTGATTTTAAAGTGAATAGAAGAGGATAAATATCATTTTATAATTTTTTACTAATAGTAGGTCTTTAAGACACTTTTTCCTGTGAATGTTTATGTCTACGTTTAAAAGCTGCAAAATTTGTTTCACTTATCGAATGTGATAAAACTTATACCATCCCAACCATGGTGAAATTATATACATGTTAAAAAAAACAGTATTTGATTTCAATAGTTTTTGATGAAGTTATGGAAACGAAAAGTGCTCTGTTTTCTTTATGTTTTCATACCACTTTCACGGAAAAAATCATAAAAAATAAAATATTACTCAAAAAAATACAAAATAAAATCCATCCCAAGATAGATAGTGGCATATAACTTCTCACCAAAGGAAAAAATATATATCAATTTTTGGTCATCCAAATTGTGGGCAAACGGACTATAATCTTATCAGCGTTTTTAAAAAAAAATACCAAGTCATTGAATTTTGAGTGTTTAATATAGATAATCTTGTCCATTTTTTACAAAAATTAGTATTTTAGAAACTAGATTCTAGATGCTACGATTCATATTAATATAATTTTGTCTAATTTTGAGTGTATGTATTGCTAATAATCCCTACAAGTTGATATTATGTTGTTATTTGCAATATGATGTCCACGGATGACCCTATATTTGTCCATCAACTTCCTGCACTTACCCACCCAAAAAGATGAAATTGCTGATTGCATAAAAGTGGAAGTTTTTGTCCTAGGTTGCACAAGTTCAATTGGGACACGAAAATATGGATCGCCCAAAAATTCAAAAGCGTGAGATGAGGTGGTGGAGGAAATTGAGTTTTGAGCCTTTTTGTAAAAGGGCGAAAGGTTAAAAAATGATCTGTAGCCGTGATCGGGATATAAAGGTAAAAGTCAAAGTTGAAGCCCACACAAAAAAATTCAAAGGTGAAGGTGCCATGTGTCTTAGTCAAATTCAAGAGCAACAGCGGTAGTGGAGGAAATTGAGTTTTGAGCCTTTTTGTAAAAAGGCGAAAAGTTAAAAAATGACCCGTAGCCCCGATCAGGCTATAAAGGTAAAAGTCAAAGTTGAAGCCCGAAAAAAAAATTCAAAGGTGAAGGTACCATGTGTCCTAGTCAAATCAAAGCAGCGGGCTAGTGGAGGAAATTGAGTTTTGAGCCTTTTTCCAAAAAGGTTAAAATGTTTAGAAAAGGGGTGCGACTCCATTTCCAATTAGATGGTGCAACGTGTCTAATTTGAAAAGTCAAAGAGGAGGTGCGGGCCTATTTTTTCCAAATTGCCAAATCTCTCAAAAATCACAAAATACAAAGGGCTTTCCCGTAACCACTCCAATCCCTTCATGCAATGTGGATGGCCCGATTTCAAAGCTATAGGAGAAAATCAAATGGTCTATATTTAAACTAGAAAATCGAATGTAACGGTTGCTTTGCAAGATCTAGTTTTTAACCCGCCATGAGTGTTTTCTTCACAACAAAGGAATTTGAAAAGGCATCGAGGATTTGTAAAGATTATAACCATTTTGGAAAAGGATATAATGGCTTCTCGATGTCATTCCAATGGTTAGTGATTGATTTTCAAAAACACCAGAGTGCTCTGTACCTAGAAAAGACAGAAAATGCCATTCTTCTTCTATTTTCTCTTCTTCCTCAAATTTATTCCATTCTCAAGCTATGTACAAACTCTACTCGAGCTTCAATAATAAAAAGAAGGAATTATTGCCTCTTTAATTTAGGAATTGATTGGTACTTTGTAACCAATGGGTTTCATTCGGTCTTATATCTTTCCGTGGAATTGTTTTTTTCGATTATAAATGCATGTGAATGAAATTTCTAATTAATGTCTGTGTGCACATATGATATTCTACTCACAACATTAGTTTCTCCTATCTCCATTATCACTCTATTCCCCTTCTCAGAAAAATTTCTTCTATAGTGAGAAATTACTACTTGTACCACAAGGTCAGTGGAGTGCCCCTGTTGGATCTCTAGGTGAAAGGCCACCATTGAAATCCACTTTTTCCAATGCACATACAAAATATGCACTGCGTTCAAGTATAGGGAATTAGATTCCCATAGCGTTGGCTGGAAACCCACCAATTTGTCCACAAGACAAATTTTCTCACCAACACAACCAACCACTTATATAGATCCATAGGAAATATGGTGAAGAATATCTCATACAACTCATCATACAAAATCTATTCAACCAACACACGCGCATTGAATTCAGATCCAATGTTAAATCTATGAGCATTCATTCTTCCAAATCTTTTAACCATTCTTCAATACTAGCCAAGGTCAACCGATACGTCTCCATCATGTAACATCCTACCAAACAACTAAAAAAGAGCTCTTGGAAATGGAACCAATATGTAGCCTAGTTTCTACCTAAATAATCCCAAGGCGCATTGACATAGAACTCAACCTACTTTGAGAGCTCTCATCCAAAGCATGCAAGGGTACTAGGTGCCTCTTTTATGTTATATTGTTCAGTGAGTTAACATGATTATACATATATTCTAGATCCATAATAAATAATCAATCAAACCACAATGCATGAACCAAATATAAATATTAACCATATACAAGAATAGTTAACTAAGAACTCTAATAAGATATACCATACAAGATCCATGTTTAGTTATGTCAAAACTAATATATCTAGCCAAAAAGATCCATTATATTAATTGTTGTAAAATATAAAATCTTCTTACATACATCGCAAAGTCATCATATTCATGCATGCCCATAAACTCAAAGCATAACTCTACAAAATAGAGGACTCTCAAAACCATATAAATCAATACATATTTATATGGGTGGGGACTTACCCTTCACTTTGTCCATGTACCCTTCAAAAATAGGCCACATGTTAATAATAGCCATGCACCTTTACATAATAAATATGAGAGCATACAAGCTCACTAATAATAGATTATCTAATAATACAACTGTAGTATAATCCTATTATTAGCTCCAAAACATTTTTTTCTCCCTAAGTATTCTTCAAAATATGCACTACAATCCACTTCCATAATTATCCCCAATCTAAAAAATGACTAACTTCTTATTTCAAACCATCCTGGGCATGCTCTGTTTCCCAATAGTTCCACACATATTTATGCACCCTATGTCCATGCACCCAATCCTCTCGCGATTCCATACTTAAGTTATATTATATTAGCTCAACATCAAGGCTTAGGGGTAGCCATCGAGCACTAACCAAGATGGTTTGGTGGCGGGGAGAATCCCATCCTCTATGGCAAGCAGAAGGCAGAGGATGGAATATCCTGTCGAAGAGGATAGCTGTGTGGGGAGCAGCGGGCTTGAATGAAGGAGTGGCATTGAGTGTAGCACTAGAGGCCACCACCACTTGGGATCCCACTGGGATCACCATGTGTCCTGAATTAGTGATAGGGGATGAACGTTCTCTAGAAACATTTCAAGGGGCATCACCCTAGTGACGTAGGAGCATTTGTATATGCTCCATCTCAATCACCATTTTATTATCTTGAACTTGAATCTATAACAAGACATTCACAATAATGAAATATTTGTTATATATAGATAATTATTGATCAACATCAACATTAGGAAATAAATAATATTTCCCTATGAAAGTGTGCCCAATATAGGAACATTTGTGAGGTATTTGAGTATTATCTCCTAATAGCACATATTTCCAAGAGAAAAACTCCTAAAAGAACAAGAGGAAGAAATAATAAATCAAATTTCAATCCCTCTTATCCTTGCAGAATTACCGAGAAAAGATGAGAAAAAGTTTCAAGATGACAACAAAAGGTGCGTTTGGAAGCTGAAAATCCCAAATGCACCAAACAACCATCAAGTGGAAGGATTTGGTGAAGAACACACAATGGAAAGTGTGTAATTCTGGGTTCCACACAAGAGTACTAAATTGTAGGAAATATACTTTTCTAGATTGATGGAGAGGATTGAATTACCCACCAGCTATTGAGCTTGTCCACCATGGGAAAATGAGGTGAAACTAAGGAATATCCTCAATGAACTTAATAATTATAGAACAAGGTGTCCACATACCATTTCCAATCTATCCACCAAAGATGATACTGAAGAATATAAAATTTTTGGGTCATTTGATCTAGAAGCAAGGAAATGATGTCGTTGATGAAAGTTTTATACGGGAGAAAAAACTTGAACTATACTTTGAGCTCTTTCAAGGATAGCCAAGATTAATTGTTTTTAAGAATTCTTAGTGGGTAGTGCAAATTTCATGCTTTGATAGGAAGAGAGTAGTAATACAAGGGATCTGAGCTATACAAAGATCTTGAAATATACCGACAAGAGACAACAATAGAGAGTGACAATTAAATGAAAGGTCATCATAGAAGTTGTTTCCATTCCACTAGAGCCATGGTTTGAGTTTCTTCCATAATTTTAAAATACATTTAAGAGGAAGGTATCAAACGCTTTGAATAGAATATGGGAAATGAGAATAATGGAAAATCTATTTCCTTTCCAGGAAGAAAAACCATATGGGGAGCCTTCGGTAATACCATTTCACATGAGCACCTTCAATGTTTCCTTTCCTTCCATTCTTTAGATTATCCATTCGGCACATACAGAGCACTTTTGTTTCTATAAATTTTTAATGAGGCCTAAGCCACCTGAGTCTTCTAGAAGAAAACATGTTTCCCATAAAATTATATAAAAACCTTTACCAGTGCTAGGATTGGTCCAGAGGAAGTCTTTAAACATTTTTTCAAGTTATTGCATAGACTTATAAGACAGAACCGAACAAGAGGATTAGTAAACATGTGTGGCTTTAATAAATTTAGAGAAAATATGAAATTTACCCTCTAAGGATATGGGCTTTATGATCTAGTATTCAATCTTCTAAGCCACCCACTCGCATGACATATTTCCAAATCTCCACAAGAAATTCTTGAAAGTAAAAATGAATACCAATAAATTTAAACAGTTCTCCATGGTTGAACATCTTCCAATCATAGAAAGTCATCCAATGGGGTGTGGGAAGGATGAATTGTTCCTAGCATTAAATTTTTTTCCATTTAATGAAAGAGTGAGAAGCTAAATAGAAATTTTCAAGGTGTTGCATAACACTATTAAACTTACATTCATATTTAATGAGAATAAGGTAGGATTTTATTGTGAAATTTTCAGAAATTTTCATCCATCACTAAAGGGCAAGGAAATGCCCCTTACTAAACCCTAGGATTGATCTTTATCAAGTAAGGAACCAAATCCTTTATCCGCTACAACATAAGAGGGCAAGTGTTAGGGCATCCTTCACGGATGGCTCAAAAAAGATAAATGACTCTGAATTTTGTCCATTAATGGTGATATGGTCATAACCATCCATAAAGAGCATGTTGACAGTCTGAATGAAATTTAGACTAAAGTGCTAGGCTTTGAGCATGGAAAGAATGAAAGGCCATTCTATTTGGTCATATTCCTTTTCAAAGTCAATTTTGATGAAGATGATTTTCTAATTGGATTTGTGAGCCCATTACATGTCTTCCCTTGAACTACAATGATGTTGTTAAGGATATATCACCATTGAATGAATCCAATTTGTTCATGTCGAGAAATGGCAAGAAGGATGTGTTGCAGCGGAATGGAAAGAGATTTGGGTATAATTTTTATGAAACATTAAGAAAAGTGATGGCATGCCAATTACTTATCAGCTTGGGGTCTCCAGGTTTAGGGATGAATTTGATATTTCTTTTGTTGATATGGGGAAAAGAGTTTGATATTGGAAACCCTCCATGTAAACCTAATGAAGGTCCATACCAACATGTCCAAAAGAGTTTAATAAAATTCACAAGGAAATCCATTACAACCGGGTACCTTGTCATTGGCCATTTAGATGAACACTTCCTATAAAACCTCAAAAGAGAAGCAGATGATCACATGCAATTGGATGTGCTTGAGAAACTTCATCATAAATTAATTACGCACCAATATTACAACTCCTACCATCCCCTATCATTTTTTTATTATGAAACTAGTATATATATATTTTTAATACATTTATCTAAAATACGGTAAGATATATCAATGATGAGGCACCTAACTATGCAATTATAGTATAAGTATAAAAATAATCAGAATAACTAAACATAAATATAGTATATTAAGTATGTTATAATAAATGTATGTATATCAAATACATCAATAGATATCAATTAAAAGGTTCTTATGTTTTCTTTTTTACATACCTTTTTAATCAATGACTTCATTAAATTCTTTATCAATTTTCCATTGATTTGTGGCAAAAAGAATCATTTAGCTATGCAATTGTGTTAGTCTCAAAAATATGTAGTTCTCACTTCCTTGAACTTTTTGATATTTATTATGATATCTGTCGACTATATTTATGGACATTATTGTAGCTTTTGAGTTGGTATGATGTTAGACACTAGGGATCACGACTCTTATTGATTTTGATTCATATATGATGCATGTGGATAATTGGAGACATTTTATACTAATGTTGTTATGATGTTGACATGGTTATATATATATATATATATATATATATATATATATATATATATATATATATATATATATATTTGTGTGTGTGTGTGTTGTTGGACATGTTTTATTTCGTCATATTGGGTA
Organism: Taxus wallichiana var. yunnanensis; assembly: GCA_018340775.1. NCBI lineage: Eukaryota > Viridiplantae > Streptophyta > Pinopsida > Cupressales > Taxaceae > Taxus > Taxus wallichiana. Next base: position 73,517,374 of record CM031241.1, on the reverse strand, counting down.
GACCTAGGAAATTGAATTAATCTTGTGATCTTATGATTATGGATGAAATTGTAAATGATGTCATTACTTGCTTTATGATGTTTTGATTTATATATAGATGACTTTGGAGTTATATTGTATATTTATTTTGGATGATTTGATGCGCCACAAGGCCAAGGAGGTAGGTATTTATGTTTTGTAAGTAAACATGTCCCAACAAATATCGGGGATTGGAGACTAACCACATTGGAATTCTAGATGAATTCAACAAGGGTCACCATGGAAACGTGTATTTGTTATTTGTGTATGTTTGTATTGTTGTTAGGGGTTCCCATGGGGGGGATCACCTTCCATTGTGACCAAGAGGTTAATGTTTATTCTTTATTTAGTTTCTTTTGTTTAAATTTTAGTAAGTGGATTTTAGTGATGTATTTTCCCCTTCATTATTTATTTAATTGGTGTCAAGATTAGTGAGTAATCATGTTGTTAAATTAATTAAAATGGGTCAAAAGAATGCATTTATTAGAGTTGATGGCTCTTGGGTTATGTGTTGTATGTAATGTGTAAGTAGCTTTGAGTGTGAAACACTCCACCTTCCTGTTAAATTTCATATCTATCCTTAGGGGCTGATTTTGGAGGCTTGTAGGACAAGTTAAACTTGTCTCACACCTCTTAAATTGTTACAACAACCCTACCTATGAGTTGGGGAGTCAAAATTAGTCCATATTATGTATTTTGGGAAGGCAAGTTGTAATTTTTTATTGCACCTTCTTGCATGAAATTAATTTTGGTCCTTGGGGTGTGGACTTAGATTGTGTGTGTAAGTAAAAGGTCATTTATTCACCCACCTTATTAATTGTGCTTTAGATTTTGAAGTTGACTTGTGAGGTGGAGTTGAGGATGAGTGATGTGGCATCCTACATGGAGCCACCTCATCCTCCTCTCTCCCTTCTTAATTTATTTGAATTCTTTTGTTATTTTGGTGGTTACTACAAGGAGTTACTTCATGTTGGTCTGGGATCTTGCAATTGGAGAGAGTTAGAGGATTTTCGATGCTTTGGATTTTTTGGTGCTTTGGGAATGTTTGGATTTGAAGAAGCTTATTGTTGATCTTTTGGATCAAGCTCTATCATGGAGAGGTAGGAGCTTGACTCTTTTAAAACATTTTCTTTTTATTTTCCGCATATGTAAATGTTTTGAATGTTTGGTATGCTTTTTGGGTGGTTGGGTAGATTTCTTAGGTGTGGTGTAGGAGAAGACTATGGGGATCTCTTGTGGGGAGGTATAAGAGTTTTGGGAGGTATGAGTGTTATTGTGGAGGGAGTTTGGGATTGGGTTCCACCTTATAAAAGAAATAACTTGCATTTCTTTAATCATTATGGGGTGCCATAAGAGTGTGGGGAGGCATAAGAGAATGGGAGGTATAAGGGGTACTTGGGAGAGCATAAGGGCATGTAGGGGTGTTTATATATATATATATATATATATATATATATATATATATATATATATATATATATATATATATATATATATATATATATATGGCGTAGGTTTATTTTAAGGTGGACACCCATTTCCCCATTGGGAGGTATAAGAAGCTTCCCCATAGGTCTTGCTCCTTTGGCTTATGCATGAGATGAATCTTGAGTATTGTTTGTTTTTCTTCCTGTGGTTTCTAACTGCAGTATGTATTTGGATTGTGTTCTATTTTTGAAAATTGTTTTTGTGTTGTGGAATCCTGTTTGTTGCCATGAGTTGAAATACATTTCTTATTGTTTTGTGGTTGGGGCTCTGGGACAATGAGGAGGATGGATTCTCCTCTTCATTGTAATTCTTGGTTAGGTGGAGAGCGTTACCTCTCCTCCTTTTTTGTTGTGATCAAAAGATATATGGTGGATCTTCTTGTTGTTGTTCTGGAGTTGAGGATGAAGACAAATTTTACAGTGCCCTTGGGGTTTCCTTGTTGTAAAAATTTCCCACTTCAAGTGGATGGCATTGTAATATTATTTGTGGTAGAAATATTTTCTATGTTTGGATATGAAGGTTGTAATGGTATGTGAAAAAAAGGAAAGAAAGATTTATTTGGCATATTTTGGAAAACATAAAAGAAGAAAGGAAATTATCTCAGTTTAATAGAAGTTGATTTACTTTATACAAAATGGAGTTTCTCTTGTTTGGAAATCTGTTGATTGAAATACTTTTGTAAACTCTCTGTTTGAAGGATGGAAAAGTCTGTGTTAGGAATTATTACCTTTGTCTGTATTATTTGAAAGGTATGTTTTTGAAAATAGAACTACATTCTTTCTCTCCACGCATTGATTAAAGGAAAGTTAAACATTGTAAAATTGGAATGGAATGAACTTAAATATTTAAAGTATGGTAAATGAAAATAGATCAATTCGGGTTTAAGTATGATTTCTATTTTTGATTCACTGTGAAACTGTAAATATTTATCAAAAATTTATAGAGTACTCTACAACTTGAAAGAAAAATTGAAATAATAATGTAAGCTAAGGAAGATCAAAATGCTTTTCAAATAGTTGAATTGCTCAAGAAAATTTATCAGACTTCAATTAATTAGACTTAGAAAAAAACTCAGACGTTTTGCAGAAAAAAGGGGAAACTCATTTTGAAACTCAATCCATCAATTAAACCCTGCAAAATCCATCCTAATCTTTCCAAGTGCAATCCTCCATGTCATCTTGGCATGTTGAGGAAGAAAGAATGGCGGATTGAATTAATTATGTTAAGTTAAAAATCTAGTTCACATTTTCAATGGAAGGAAAGAATTTTTCCTAAAATTCACCCACCTGGGTTGTCAAAAATGAATTTTGAAGGTTCCTATCAAAGAGGAGTTCGAGCCCTTCTTAAAAAGTCCTCATTTTTTCAAATCTGAGCTTCCAGTTGAGAGTTATGGCCTTTTAAAATTTTTACTTCATTTGGGTTTTTGTAAAAAAAACAATAAGGGGGGAATATTTTTGTAAATTGGATCCATGGGCTCGAATATTACTTAGGGAACTTTATGCAAAAAGAAAGGGCAAAAGTCACTAATTCTTCTCGCGGCCCCGTAGCCCTGCATCCTTCATTTTTGGAAAAATAATATTTTCGTGGGTTCGCGGGCCCGCACCTTCAAACTTTACCTTTAAAAAAGGGTGAAAAATCTAAAGTCTCCCCACCGGTTCGCGGGTCCTTTATGGGTCGACACGTGGCTTCTTCATGCGTATGTGGAGGCGCAAATTGTTTTTGACCTTATCACATGTGGAAGAGATTTGTGAAAATTCCTAAGGCTCCTCGCCGGCCGCCTTCGCATACAGTCACTATTGGAGTGACACATGGCTTTACTAGGCATTGGTGGAGGTATGGGTTGTTTTTAACCTTCGCGCTTTTTAACACAAAAGCCAACTTGAAATTTTGGGTAGGACACGTGGCATCCTTGGGTGCCGGTGGAGGCACGTGGGTTTTTGATTCTTTTTTCCCTTCCAAACAAAAAAATATAAAATCCAAATTACCTCCGACAATGTGCCTTCGTACATGGGCTTAAAAACGTGCCATGTGTCGGTCACGGCTTGGGAAAATTTTCTTCCCTAGGCCTACAAGCCCACCTTTGGGAAAAATTTTGTCCCTAAGCCCACAGGCCTTCCTTTGGGAAAAAAATTTCCTAGGTCCATAGGCCCGCCTTTGGGATAATTTTCTTTCCCAGGCCCGTAGGCCCGCCTTTGGGAAAATTTTCTTCCCTAGGCCCGCCAACCTATAACTTAAGAAATATGAGGAGTTAGTAGAACTTCTTTATATCATTGAAAGAAGAAGAAATTTCCTATCTCATGGAAATATTTTTAGGAAACCTTAAGTGCATTAAATATGTGAAAAATCAGGTTTAAGTGCAAAGATGTGTCTGAGAGTGGGTAAGTGGGAAATTACCCCTTTTGACTGAAATGATTAACTCTAGAGCATGGGTTGACCTTTTTGAAGGGTCACATTAAGGGATAAGAGAATGTTTTTCTAACCCATGTATATAAGGACATTGGTTATTGTTTAGACCTCATAAAATTAAATACCTTGGGCATTTAATTGTTTTGGCCCCTTTGACCCTCTAAAATTAATTAAGGAACATTTAAATATAGTGTTAATTTAATTATTTATTAAATTAACACCTAAGAGAAATTTAACTATATTGGGATTAACTATACTCTTTAATTTTGTAATGTGGATCTAATGTTTGTTACAACGGGAAAATTTCATTTATTAAATTATAATGGACTTGAATCCTTGATGTGACAACTGTGGCTCAAGCCCGAGATCGATCAAGCTTTTAAAAAAAAATTATTCCATAATTTTTCTATCTAAACCTAGGTTGTTCTTGGGTCTCGAGTGGTCATTTTAGCGGGCGTTACAAAATATCTATTAAAAAAAAGACCCAAACATTACTACATGACAACAATATTACTAATTTTTGTCAAGACTTCTCCAAGAAAAAGAAACTCATTTATTTAAGTAGTAGTCCAATAAAAGCCAATTTTATGAATGAACTCTCACATGACGGTCAACTCCATTACAACCTAATTGCTTGCCATTGTAGAACGTCCCTCAACATAATAACACTAATATTATGAGAAGAATATTTTTAAGGTAAAAGTCTCCGGAATACACCAAAAACTAAGGACACAACTTAACCTATACAAAATAAAAAGATTAATGAATAGCATATGATAAGACATACAAACTTGCATTATTATAAAATGGATTAACTTGATATAATTATACATACGAAGTTGAGAGATTATTACAATAACCTACAACTTTTATACCCAAAGTGACTTATTATGTAATCCTTTGGGCTATACATAATTTGTAGTAACTTAATTCCATATATTATATAGAGTTATTACAATTTACATCTAATTGTATTCATTCCTTGTTGCTGCTCTTCATTGACCAATTATTCTCAAAACCATTTCATTCCATATGTTAAAGAGTGGGGATACTCATGGCGTGGATATATTTTGCTCTCCATATACTTTGGTTTTGTATTTATACCAGCGAGCCAATGTCATAAAGTAGCAAGAATTCAGAACCCCCATTCCGCAAACAAGGGCATAAAACCAATCAAGACGACTGTGATTGAGATCATTAGTAAGCCAGTCGCTGTTTTTATGAACGATACTCACCAACAAACTACTCAAATATAACCCCGCTGCAGTAGCCGCAGATATTAATCCAATGGCCGTGCTGCGTACTGTTTCTGGAAATTCATTGTAAAAGAAATCAATACTCCCCACACTTTGAAACGGTACTGCCAACCCTATTATCGCATTTTGAGGAATAAGCCACAAGGCCGACATTGGTTCCATGGACGCCGATTTTTCTACATTCAACCGTTTTCTTTCCACTATGGCTGCCACACCCAATCCCACACAGTAGATAATCATGCCCATTCCTATTCTTTGTAGACATGTAAATTTTATTCCTCTACCCGCAGCGAAGGGTATAATCACTCTGTCATAGATGGGCAACACAACTACAGAACACAAGAGAATAAACACTACAAATGAGGCGGCAGGGATTTGGAAATGAGAACCCAAGTGTCTGTCCATTATAAGAGCCTGTAACACCACGAACGTCGACTCCGTGCAAATCATAATATAGGGGATAATTAGAGCAGAGAAGATTGGTAATGTTTTTAGAATGGATTTAAGATCCTCTACTTTGTCAACGCTGCACAACCTCCACGAGTTCGGATTTATCTCTCCCTCTGATGGAAAATCTTCGGATGTTTTTATGGCAGCCTTGTTCAAAACTCTGTTAAATCAATTTTAAAAATCACGATATTTAAACCGTCAGTATCTAAAGTTTAAACTTGTTGGGAGATAACCTTTTATGTCGAAGGGAAGTTTGTTTGCACTTGGAATAATAAAATAAAAACCGTTCTGATTGATAGAAAAAGGTGGATGTCGAATAAAATACCTGAGCTGCTGCGAGAGAGGAAGCCTTCCAGACTCGGTTATCTTTCCGTAGTAATAATCATCGGGATTGGAAGGCAACTCCAGATGCCTCTTTCTAACACATGCCACTACAACTTGTGCAAGCGCCGTGAACGGGCTGCCTTGTGGCCTGATACGATTGTACAACTTTGTTCCGGAGAAGAACAACACCACTGATATCCCCGTCAAGGCGGCACAGATACCAAACCCCAACGCCCAACTCACATTTGCTTGAATATACACAATTACAGTCGTAGCTACAATGACTGAGCTGTAAAGCCCAAAATAATACCAGTTGAAAAAAGTCTGAATTTTCCTCATTCCGTCTGCAGTTTCCTTTTCAAACTGATCTGCTCCGAAAGCTGATGAAATGAAGTTGACTCCTCCTGAGCCAACAATTGATAAAGCGAAGTAAAGGTAGAGAATTGCATACTGTGCTGTGGAGGGGCCATGGCAGGCTTCTACCTGTACCTGGGGCTGCATTCAGGCGGCCTTAACGAACTTATAATCGCTGTAAGCGTTAGAACAACCATTGCCTGAAACAAAACACCCAATTAACATAATTGAAAGCAGATATATGTAGAACCATTTTCGATAAGTTTAAAATGTTATATGATACGAGGAGCGTACAAGAAACGAGAGAATTGAACCAATCGCAATTGTCCAGAAACGGCCGAGGTATGTATCCGCAAGAAGCGCTCCGATTAGAGGCGCCAGCTGCGATCCTCCGTTGGATATATTGATGATATTCACGGCTTGGATGTTTTTTATGTTGAACTGCGTCGTTAAATAGACAATTATGTTTGCAACCATACCTGTGGTTGCTGCATAACTACATACCTCGTTCCCTGAAAATTAATAGCCATATAACTATTATTGAAACTAGATATACAAATATTTGCTGTTCGGAATATAAGAATAACAGCTTGTAGACGCACCGATAATGAAAGGAAACGTTTTCCATCCTTCAACCTTCTTCTTCTTCTCCTCGACATTGACTGTCGTGTGCTCCTCTAAATCTTTCTCTACTTTATCGGCTGATAAGTTAGAATCATGTGCAGGTTGAGAGATGCAAGAAACCATAGCAACTGATTGATTAGTACTTTCCATTTTATACCAACAACCAGCGGGCAAGAACGTGAGGACTCAGTGACACTTGGGTTCACGAATCACGATGAACACAACAATCAATGGAGCAGCCAACCGTCCCACCAGATTTATAATTTATGAATGCAAGCAACAATTATTTGTTTAACTTTTTGACGGGAAGGCAACTTGCAAGCATTCCTGCCATTCAATTTATAGTTTAACTTATGAATGAAGAGTATCTAAGACGTGCATTATTTGTTAAGCTACAACGCTACTTCTATATTTATATCCAATTGTTTTATTGACGAATATACCGGGAAATCAAAATAATGTGGAAGCCGGCACAATTTTTTAATTCTTCTTTTACAATCTTTGTAATGAACAATATTACTAGACATTAATTGGCTTTCGGCAATTAAAATGACCCCACATTTGAAGTGTTGTGATTGAAAAGGCTAAAGAAAAGTCCAAATGACATATTTAGAATATGCGGGGTTAATGATATCTATATCTTATTGTATCAATAATTAATTTAGGTAGACTAAAAAGCCCTGGTTTAAGAGGGGTTATTTTAGGTAGACTAAAAAGCCCTGATTTAAGAACAAATTTATGAGAGAAATTAATAATTAATGCATTGTCATGATAATGTCTCCATTGATTTGTAAGTGGAGATTTAATTTATGAGTACAAGGTTATCATATGTAAGTGGAGATTTAAATTATCATGAAAATGTTATCTTATATAGATTAACATATATTACAATTAGGAGTGTCATGGTAATACAATTAGAAGGTGTCATGGTAATGCATTTAGTCAATTGTCAATTGTTAGTGGAGATTTAATTGATCATTATATGTCACATCAAAAGACTTTACATGACATTGTAAATCATAATGATGTGACATAAGTTTGTAAGTTTTAATGAAACTTTCTCTAATTTTTAGAAAAGTAAAATAAGTAATTTTAAAGGTTTACAATGTTTTTGCACAAATGCATTGAATAATGCATTTGTTGAATCAATTAATACCGCACTTATAATATGTAAAGTCATTTTTAAAAAATCTCAAAATAAATTATCATCATTTATGTCAAGTGGAAGAGCAAGTGGAATAGTAAGTGAAAGATTTCTCATGTTAAGGAATATCATCATTGTTGTTTGTCCAAGAAATGAGTAATCTAAAGAGGCACAAAGACTTTTATACTATCAATTAAAAATTAGTGATGGTAATTCTCCTAATGATAATGTTGTTATAATTGTAGAGTAGATCTTAATAAATAGTTAATCCACATCTTAGTTAAGCGTCAAATATTCTAATTCACATAAATTCAACAAACATTTCATAACAAAAATGTCATTCATATTTATATATATATGTGTGTGTGCGCACACACACACAAACACACATACATACATACGTATATATATATGTGTTTATATATATATTATTAATGATGGTAATTCTCCTAATAATAATGTTGTTAAAATTGTAGAGTAGATCTTAATAAATAGTTAATCCGCATCTTAATTAAGCGTCAAACATTCTACTTCACATAAATTCAACAAACATTTCATAACAAAAATGTCATTCATATTTATTATATACGTGTGTGTGCGCACGTGCCCACACACACACACACATCTCTGTGTCTGTGTCTTTGTTTATATATATATGTACATATGTATGTTATATATATAATTTATATGTATATTATATAAATTTTAAGACACCCCACTAAATAAAATCATAGGTATTACTTGCCAAATTTCTAGAAAAGACTTTCAAAATCTTGGGGAATGTCACTTATTGAAAGGTAATCTTGTCGATGGTAGTAATTGTTTTCCAATAGCATAATGTTACTACTCGGTAGCATTAGGCTACCAACCAAAAATATTATACTATCGGTCGGTAGCATAAAGCTATCCACCAGTAGCAGATATCTTCTCTTTTGTGCATGTTGTGAATCATTTTGAATATAAAAACTAGCTATTACTATAAATGCTATGCAAATCAACACAAAGATTTAAACTTGTATGCTAAATTTTTAATCGAAATATTATGTGACCTAACACTTTTAAGTTATCCAAATCTAAATAAAAACCCAATTATCAATGAATTAACAAATTTTAATAACTAAAATTTACACACACACACAGACACACACACACACACACACACACACACACACACATATATATATATATATATATAATGGTATCTTATATAGACTAACATATATTACAATTAGGAGGTGTCATGGTAATGCCTTTAGTCAATTGTTAGTGGAGATTTAATTGATCATTATATGTCGTCATCAAAATACATTACATGACATTGTAAATCATAATGATGTGACATGATTTTGTAAGTTTTAATGAAACTCTCTCTAATTTTTTAGAAAAAGTAAAATAAGTAATTTTAAAGGTTTACACTGATGTTTTTGCACAAATGCATTGAATAATGCATTTGTTGAATCAATTAATACCACACTTATAATATGTAAAATCATTTTTAAAAAATCTCAAAATAAATTAACATCATTTATGTCAAGTGGAAGAGTAAGTGGAAGATTAAGTGGAAGATTTCTCATGATAAGGAATATCATCATTGTTGTTTGTCCAAGAAATGAGTAATCTAAGGAGGCACAAAGAATTTTATACCATCAATTAAAAGATCAATGATCTCGGTATTTCTCCTAATAATAATGTTGTTATAATTATAGAGTAGATCTTAATAAATAGTTAATCCGCATCTTAATTAAGCGTCAAATATTCTAATTCACATAAATTCAACAAACATTTCATAACAAAAATGTCATTCATATTTATTATATATGTGTGTATGCCCACACGCCCACACACACACACACACACACACACACACATTTGTGTCTCGTATTCGTGTGTTTATATATATATTAGTTATGGTAATTATCCTAATAATAATGTTGTTAAAATTGTAGAGTAGATCTTAATAAATAGTTAATATGCATCTTAATTAAGCATCAAATATTTCATAAAAATTTTTTTCATTCATATTTATTATATACGTGTGCACGCACGCGCCCACACACACACACACACATCTCGTGTCGTCTATGTCTATATATATATATATATATATATATATATATATATATATACATATGTATGTTATATATATAATTTATATGTATATTATATAAATTTTAAGACCCCCACTAAATAAAATCATAGGTATTACTTGCCGAATTTCTAGAAAAGACTTTCAAAATCTTGGGAATGTCACTTATTAAAAGGTAATCTTGTCGGATGGTAGTAATTGTTTGCCAATGCAGCATAATGTTATGTTGGTAGCATTAGGCTACAAACCAAAAATATTATACTATCGGTTGGTAGCATAAAGATATCCACCAAGTAGTAGATATCTTCTCTTTTGTGCATGTTGTAAATCATTTTGAATATAAAAACTATTTATTACTATAAATGCTATGCAAATCAACACAAAGATTTAACTTGTACACTAAATTTTTAATCAAAATATTACGTGACCTAACACTTCAAAGTTATCCAAATCTAAATAAAAACCCAAATATCAATGAATTAACGAAGTTTAATAACTAAAATTCACACACACACACACACACACACACACACACACACACACACACACACACACACACACACACACACACACACACACACACACACACACACACACACACACACACATATATATATATATATATATATATATATATATATATATATATAATGGTATCTTATATAGACTAACATATATTACAATTAAGAGGTGTCATGGTAATGTCTTTAGTTCAATTGTTAGTGGAGATTTAATTGATAATTATATGTCATCATCAAAAGACTTTACATGACATTGTAAATCATAATGATGTGACATGAGTTTGTAAGTTTTAATGAAACTTTCTCTAATTTTTAGAAAAAGTAAAATAAGTAATTTTAAAGGTTTGATGTTTTTGCACAAATGCATTGAATAATGCATTTTTGAATCAATTAATACCGCACTTATAATATGTAAAGTCATTTTAAAAAATATCAAAATAAATTATCATCATTTATGTCAAGTGGAAGAGCAAGTGGAATAGTAAGTGAAAGATTTCTCATGTTAAGGAATATCATCATTGTTGTTTGTCCAAGAAATGAGTAATCTAAAGAGGCACAAAGAATTTTATACCATCAATTAAAAGATCGGTGATCGGTAATTATCCTAATAATAATGTTGTTATAATTGTAGAGTAGATCTTAATAAATAGTTAATCCACATCTTAATTAAGTGTCAAATATTCTAATTCACAACAAACATTTCATAACAAAAATGTCATTCATATTTATTATATATATGTGTGTGTGCACACACACACACACACACATCATCGTGTCTGTATCTATGTGTTTATATATATATATATATATATATATATATATATATATATATATTATATGATATTAGTGATGGTAATTCTCCTAATAATAATGTTGTTAAAATTGTAGAGTAGATCTTAATAAATAGTTAATTTGCATCTTAATTAAGCGTCAAACATTCTAATTCAAATAAATTCAACAAACATGTCATAACAAAAATGTCATTCATATTTATTATATGTGTGTGCGTCCCCCCGCCACCCTATATGTACATACGTGTAATGCCCCGACCGCGCTACCTGAGTTCATGGCGTAGTGACCCTTTCCTTGTTGTCGTTGTAGTATATGTTGACTATGTGAAACTTTTAACATATAGTTAATAACATTTGTGTGATAAACATGTCTCTATATCAAAACCTACTATATATAACTATTAATACTTGTTGAGTAAGCGTATATTTATACTCGAAGCCTTTAGCATACAGTTGTTTACTCTCGTTAAATTTAGGTATATCTATATCGTATACGAAAGCCTTCCTTTGACTAGGGAAAGTCAGGATCTTATTTATTTCTTTATCTATCCAAAATATTGTAAGGAATCTATACTTAATGAACCTTCATCCTCACCATTGAACTGAAATCTTGTCCATATATCACATATATTTAATTCAACGGAGTTTAACCAGTCAGTGAACTAACGTGGATGGATTAAAGATTTTAGTATTTATAATGTTCATAGCAGGTAAACGCGCATGTTGTTTATGTGACGGTTTCTCATTCGTGGAGATAGAGTTCCAAATTGAGGGAACCTTCTTCTTCGATAATATTATTGTTGTATTTGTAATGTCATAAAATGAATATTCTACCGTGTTCGATGAACCGTGTCATTGTATGTTTGATTGATATATTTAATTCGAAATAGATAGAATGCCGAATTTAAAATGCGACTTAGCGTAAACCAGTCTATTACGTTGTTCTATAGTTTTGTATGCTTGGTTGCTCATGCATAGCGCTTCGGATGTTATAGTTGAGTTACAACTTACTATCGATGTTAATAAAATGAAATAAAATATAAGTAAAAATAAACAAATGAAGGAAAGCAGGGTTTGCGTGGGAAAGAAGGGAGAGTAGGTGTGTGGCGCAGGTTGGAGGGGACATGTTTTTTTTAAAGTCAAACTTCTATCTGCTGGTGCCAGCCTTACCTCTGCCAGCCGCCCCCACCTCATTTAATTCCTTGGATTGGCAAATTTCTCGCGCCCCGTGCTAACTACTCCCCTTGACTTGTTTGGCCGCGTGATCAAGGAGGTTGGTTTTGCTGGGATGGAGTCGCAGGTGTTTGGGAACTTTTCTGTTGTTGTTCCTCTCCTTGCCGTGGCCGCTCAGGCTGTTTTCACAATGATTTTCCTCCTGGCGGGTCCTAGTTAGAGTGGGGGCCGAGTGTTTGTTGCTAAATGTTGTTCTGTCTGCACGCGACCACAGCCATGACCAGCTGTTGCAAGATCTCGCCACTGTTGTATGTTTAATGAGCTTTATTTGGAAGGGAAGAGGAAGAACGGGGCTCGAGTTGGGGAGGATCCATCGCCGAATGTGGTTTGTGATGTTGAAGGGGGCGTTTAGAAACGTGGAGGAATTGTTTTCTGAGCGTAGAGAGGACCGTGGGGCGCCTTCCTGCTGCGCGCGGGTTTGGTGTGGTGATCTTAGTTGAAGCCGCAAGCTATTGCAGGAGGCGTGTTACCTCCACGTTCATTGGGTGCGGTATGGTGTGTTCTTGATGGGGAACCCACAACGAACAACCTGCACAGTTTTTGCCAGGCGGCAGGAGTTCTTTCTGTGAGGCAGAAGCCGTTTGAGCGCTCCAACAAGCGGTTGTCCGACTATGTTGTTTTCTGGTGCAGTTTTGAATGCATTTTCAATTCGGGATTTCTCCTTCAAGATAGTTTTTATCAAAATCGATTAAGTGACAGTGTGGGTGTTACCAGGAGACCCGATGAAATTTATTACAAAGATTCTCTGTGGAGACCTTGCTGCTCGATGTAACTCATGGGAGAGAATCCCATATGCGTGGATCTGTATCTTATCAGAATATTCATGAAGCACTTTTTGCTTTGCAATTATATGAGAATCTTCTTAGAGTCACTATATTAGCAGGCAGTAAAATGGTGCATGCCTTTGTGTAAGGGACAGATCACACCCACGGGAAGGAGATCTATGCAATGTTGGAGAAAATGTTTTGGGAGATGAAGGTAGCAGAATATTTCTCAGATCCAGAGCATACACTGGGTGTGTATCCCCAAATCGACTGTGTGACAGTGGGAATGCTCCCAGCAGACTTGATGAATTTTCTTTACAAAGACTCCCTACCGAGACCTTGCTTGTTCTTCGATGTAACCCATGGGAGAGGACCTCTTAGAGGCGGATCTGTTTCATATCGAGTTGCGCATGAAAGGAATGGCACCCAAATCTCGGCTTTGCAACATATAAGGTATACTAGATGTCTGGTTGCTATCTTTCTGACATTCTTCATGCGTTTGATACTGCTATTGAAGACGGTGTGGATGTGATTTCTCTTTCTGTGGGGCGAGGACCTTAGTAAGGGATTTCCCTGCAAACATTATTTTTGGGTAATGGGAAAATCATCAGGGGAGTGTCCTTGTTCAGTAGAGAGGCGTTGGGGTCTGATTTTGTGCCATTGATCTATGCTGGAGACATCTCTGTTGAAATTATCACACTTTCAAGCTACAGATGAAATGCTGCACCGAGAGTTTGATGCTGTCCCCAAATCTGATGAAGGAAAAGGTTGTGTATCATTACGGTTGATGCCTTTCAGAACCAGGAGCGTGATGTAATCAGTTTGTCTTGTGTCCGAGCTTCAAATCATGGGGCTGGTTTGTAGCTGTTTTCACCGCGTGAATGTGGCGCTAGCACGAGCTCGTAGAGCACTTTGGGTTAAGGGCAAGCAGCGGCTTTGAGACAAATCTTTTACATATGGAGATGGCGTTCTAAACCAGGCATGTTAAGACTAGCCCCTGAAATATTTTGCTTTCCTTTTTCAACTTCATGAAATAAATGATCTACTACCTGAAATGACGCTTTAATATGGAATGTTGTGTTTGATTCTATCGATTGTCCTTGATTACATTGGTTTCTTTATTTTCTTGTTCCTTCTCCTGAATCGTTGTTCCTTTCATGATTGGTTTGCATAGGGGAAAATTGTTGTTATCTTTACTTTGTTATAATTATATGGCTGAGAACAATGTTGTACTTGCTTTGTTTCTTTTGGATCAAATCATCTGAAATGGAAAGAGACATTCTTATGAAACATGGAAGCTTAAAAAAAAATGTTACCTTTCAAAATGCTTGGTTATGGCTACCCTAAGCGATATCAAATCAATAAAGGCTCATAAATGTTTGGGTCTGATTTCTGCTCGATAGTAGATACTTCTTGCTTTTGCTTCCTTAGGGGGTTGCCTTCATTAGTACTCTTTTGCCCCACTCGAATGCTTCTTTCCTCTTTGGCTTGTTCCCTTGCTGGTGCTGACAAGATAGTTATCACCTTTAAGATCTACTGAATGTAGACTTACCGCTGGATAAAACACAAATGCATGTATATTTCTTTTGCGGTGTTTTATCATCATTGATAAGGAATATCAAAAATATAGAAATCTGGGTCCTTAGCTAGAGTGGCTCTTGTTTTATTAGTTGTAACACTCCTCCCTGATTACCTTTCTATTGAATGTAATTTGTTGTGTAAGTGAGAGTCCTACCAGAATGAATTGATATTGTACAACACTTTACACATAAGTGCTATATTGTCTTGGATAGTAGTATGTATGCTATTTATGAAGATTACGAATGAAGTTTGTTTAGGCTTTCCATTTAAAAGTTGTCATGCTTGCCTACCTAGAGTGTAGCTTACTTGTGAGCTATTTTGTTTATTACTCGTTTCCTAATAAGGCTTACGGCTTGTGGTTTCTTCATTAATCTATTCTGGTATCTGACATTAGGAAGGAAAGAAGGAAATTTCATGATTGTCCTCAATGCCCGAAAGTAGATCAATGGAATTCAGGATACAACCTTTAGCAATAGAAAGTTCTAGGTAGAGAGAATCCTAGTTGCAAACAAAAGAAATTAGAGAGAATCCTAGTTGTTAACGTTTATTACCTTTTAAAAGACCTTGTAAGGAAGAGGCGGTAGACCTCTTGTTTAGATTGTAACGATGGAATGTTTCCTTCGGGGTCACGTATCCCTTTATTGATATGAAACATCCTCCTGGAAGGACTGGGTAACTATGTTTTGTTTCGCGTCTTGATCGTAACTAGTATGTCTTTGACTCTCAAGTTTTTCTTTCCCTTTTATGATGGATGGTTTGAATATTAGATTTAAGTCACGTAATCCATACGGTTGCATGATCAAAATTCTCTATACTATTGACCTTTCGTTCCTATCCCACGAGTTCTTGGATTGTTTCTTTGTTTTGTGATATACTGCTTGTTGGAATGTTTGACTTCCTCATTGTTGGCTGGTGTAGATCCTTACCTCGTGTGAAAAGTAGATTAGTGGTTTGTGCTTTGATCCTTTCATGAAGTAGAACATTCCTTTCATGTCAATTGTTAAATGTTAGCTTATTATTTCAATGCATAGACTTAACATGCTCAGTTCTTGCGAACTGACTTTAGTTAATATTTGTGCAGATGGATTATGCGAGTAGACTAGAAGAAAAGAGTGTAAAAGTTTCATCTGTACCATTATGAAGTTCCTTGTAAAAATGTCCAATGTGTTGTAAATTGTGTAACATTGCTTGTAAAGAGAGTTGATACGACCTCTTGCCTTGTATTGTTTGGTAATGGTGAAATAAAGTGTCTTGTTCTGGTGTAGTTAAGCTTGAAATTATCCTTGTGAGAAATGGCATTCAATCTTTACATTGATATGAGTATTGTAAAACTTTGATCTTGAGAATAAATTGTTAAGTTAAATCTTTCTAAGACTTAGCGACAATATTTTATAAGTAAAGTAAAATGAGTCGGTTAACCCTTAGAGAAGCTAAACAAAAATAATAGTTTTATATTCAACAAATAAAGGTAGAGGTGTTCTACTTGAAATCAAATAAGTCCATGAGTGATCAAAATGAAACCATCCCTTGTGAAGTAAAAATTTTATAGCTTGATATCCTTAGCTACACTAGCGAACATTATCCTTTCTTTGGTGAATTCTTAAAATGATCCTAAGGTGAAATGAATTGTGAGTTGTTGTAAGATAATAAGATTTAATAAATAGGAGGAATCGGTTTCGAAGCCATGTAATCTGTTTCTCAACCCTTTTGAAAGGTAAATTGTTTTCTTTTGTATAATCATCCTAGTGAAACCTAAGTAAAATATTTAATAATTACGTATAAAACCTCAAGCTCCAATTAAACCTCAGTAAGAACTAATGATGTCTCAAGGATGAACTCAATTGACTTTCTTCCTTTAACTTTATCCAAGGTACCTTGTAATTTTCTCTTAAGTTGTTGAACGTGAACCCCTGTTGTCATATGGGCATGAACAAGTTCTAGTAGCGTAAGTGTTAATAGATGGCCTTGTGAAATTAAATTACCCCCTTTCTCTAAACAAACGAATTAAGCAAATGAATGTCGTAATAGAAAAGATTAAAGATGATTACTCAGTGTAAAAAGAATCAACTTAGCTTGGTAAGATGAATTATATGAATCATACCTTGAGCATCCTTGAAAACGTAAACTAAGAATTGCAATATGTATTTTTAAAATAAATGACCCTCAAGAATATCTCATTGTGGATGGCCCTAACTGTTAGTGTGTTCTGTGGATGGACCTCTATGTTGTCATGTCAAAAAAAAAAAGTGTATTGTCCTTGATAGGTGTGAACGTTTCCGTGCTGACCTTGTGGTCTTCCCCGTAACAAGTGGTTCCAAGTGTTGGTTGTAACCTTGTGACGACATGTTGTGTCGTGTTGAGTCAAAGCAAGTCAAAAAAAAAAAGTTATCCTGTATTTCACTGTGTTGTTCTTGTGTTGGTATTTTTGGTGCGTTACACTTTGGTATCAGAGCGTAGGTTCATGCTCTCGAACCTATGGGCCGGATTGGGGTTGTATGGTGATGTTGCATGGTGGTGGTGGTGTTACATGATGATACTGCATAATGATGATGATATTGCATGATGATGATTTATATTGGAAGAGTAATGTGCTTTAAGCGTGATGTGATTATTGTCGTAATTGTGATATTGTGAACGCACGTGATGTGTATGTCACTCAGTGCGTATTTGTCATCATGTTGATGTGTTGGGGATGAGAGTATTCTCTCTCCTTCTTGTGGATTCTAGGAAGAATTCACGTGTAAATTATTGTTTGTGATGTGTGAAAAGAATTCTAATGTGGATGACGTAGTGTTGGAGCATTGTGGCATATTGTGATATGTGGGTGTATCAATGTGTTGTATGACTAGTTGATGTTAAAAGAAATGAGTTGTATCATGATGTTTTTACCATGTTCTGAAGAAATGTGTGTACTACCTTGTTATGAAGTAATTATTGTTATGTTGTGATGTTATTATGTTCATCGTATATATGAGTTGTGTAATATGTAATGCCTCATGTCGTGAATTAGGGTCATACGGTGAGTGTATGAACCCTATCGTATTGTGATTGCACCTTGGGTGCAGAATGTGGTAAAGTGATGTATTGCGCCCTGTGAATGTATAATTGTGATCTACCCTGTATACCTACCATACGTGAGACGTTATGGTAGCTATGTGTGTACCACCATGGTGTTAGTGATGTAGTTACATGTTATGTTGTGAGCCTTACACTAACCGACCCTGAGAGAGATCGGTAGAAGTGTATGTTGAGAGTGAGGAACGGTGTACCATGGGTCAATAACTCGAGCCAAAACTCGGTTTAGTAGATTACATGTGACTCTTTCCTCTCTCCCTATGTGGTTGTATGTATGCAACCCTAGTGTATCTATGACTATGTTTGGCCTTGTTGAAGAGTGGCGGGATTGATATATATATTTTACGAGCTGAGGCTCGATGTTCCGAGTGCCAGCAACTCGTTGAGTACCCCTTTGGTGGCCAGGTAAGGCCACACAGTTATCGTAATGTGACATTATTATAAGTTGATTTTATTCGTAAATTGAGCTTTTACTTTATTTTTGCAAGGACCAGCATCTTTTCTTGATTGCAATGCTTTACAATTTTGGGCATTTCCTTGGTTTGTGGCACTAACATGGGGATTTCGATACTAACTTTGGCTATTTGGCCATTTATTTTAGCTTGATTTGGGGTCTTCTTTTAAATTTGGAATTTTTACCGCCTTGCCCAAGGCTTGTACTTTGCCACTTGGCACTTTGACTGGATTGTTGTGCTGGTTCTAATGTTCGTGATGTGTGGAATAGGGTCATGGGATGCACCATGGATTGGTTGGACCTATGGACCCGCTTCGTTGTATGGGGGTACGCCCCAAGGGGTACATATGACTAGCGGGTTATGGAGAACTACGCGTTATTATGTCACTTGGGTTAGGAGTGTCCAAACTCGATGTGCCTTGGGCACAGAGAGACAACCGGCCTCCTTGAGGGAGGCAAAGAGTTTGAGGGAGGCATAAGAGACTTGAGGGAGGCATAAGAGTTTGAGGGAGGCATAAGAGACTTGAGGGAGGCATAAGAGTTTGAGGGAGGCATAAGAGACTTGAGGGAGGCATAAGAGTTTGAGGGAGGCTTATGATATTTGTCTGTATGGTTGATGTTTCAGGATATATGTTGAATTATTGTGATGTTTGGTAGTGGTCTTTTGAGGTATGTGTTACTCATTTCAGATGGTTATGTGTTGTGATGTTGTGGACATGTCATTGATTCCCTTGTGGACGCTATGTACCTGTAGCATGGTTTGTTGTTATGTGAGTCTTTCATTGATGCAAATTGAGGAAATGTCTGGTGGATTGTAGTACTCTTTTGGTTGAGTATTTGGTATGTCAGTCATTAATGTGTGATGAGTACCTATGTTATGGGAAGTGTGCCTATTCTATTCGTATTTGTGTAACCTTTATGTGGTGTAATACAATCTTGAAGTATATACTTGTGTACTTGTGAATCTGTAGGGTCTTGTGAACCTGATAGGGTGTTGTGTTAGCAGTTCATTTTGGGCACCCACAATAAAGAATAAACCAAAACTCTTCAATGATGAGATTTTAAAAGGAATTAAACTAAGAATAATGTTAACGGAAAGAGACTAATGAAAATAACAAACAAGAAAGAACTGCCAATCTTCACAGAACATTGAAAGTTAAAATTTCTACCAAATGTTCCTAAGGCCACCTTGTGGCCGTGCTTTAATCAGCTAAATTTTAAACCCTAGGGTGTAATTTCCCTTTACCTGTTCTTGGTTACGTACTTTTTTTCCCTTCCTCGGTGTTATGTCGCATCGAGGACGATGCTTTCTTAAGGGGAGGAGAATGTAATGCCCCGTCTGGCAGTTACCCAGGTTCATGGCGTAGTGACCCTTTCCTTGTTGGGTCGTTGTAGTATATGTTGACTATGTGTATATTTCTATTGAAACTTTTAACATATAGTTAATAACATTTGTGTGATAAACATGTCTCTATATCAAAACCTACTATATATAACTATTAATACTTGTTGAGTAAGCGTATATTTATACTCGAAGCCTTTAGCATACAGTTGTTTACTCTCGTTAAATTTAGGTATATCTATATCGTATACGAAAGCCTTCCTTTGACTAGGGAAAGTCAGGATCTTATTTATTTCTTTATCTATCCAAAATATTGTAAGGAATCTATACTTAATGAACCTTCATCCTCACCATTGAACTGAAATCTTGTCCATATATCACATATATTTAATTCAACGGAGTTTAACCAGTCAGTGAACTAACGTGGATGGATTAAAGATTTTAGTATTTATAATGTTCATAGCAGGTAAACGCGCATGTTGTTTATGTGACGGTTTCTCATTCGTGGAGATAGAGTTCCAAATTGAGGGAACCTTCTTCTTCAGATAATATTACTGTTGTATTTGTAATGTCATAAAATGAATATTCTACCGTGTTCGACAGAACCGTGTCATTGTATGTTTGATTGATATATTTAATTCAGAAATAGATAGAATGCCGAATTTAAAATGCGACTTAGCGTAAACCAGGTCTATTACGTTGTTCTATAGTTTTGTATGCTTGGTTGCTCGCAGTAGCGCTTCGGATGTTATAGTTGAGTTACAACTTACTATCGATGTTAATAAAATGAAATAAAATATAAGTAAAAATAAACAAAGGAAGGAAAGCAGGGTTTGCGTGGGAAAGAAGGGAGAGTAGGTGTGTGGCGCAGGTTGGAGGGGACATGTTTTTTTTAAAAAGTCAAACTTCTATCTGCTGGTGCCACCTTACCTTCTGCCCGGCCGCCCCACCTCATTTAATTCCTTGGATTGGCAAATTTCTCGCCCGTGCTAACTACTCCCCTTGACTTGTTTGGCCGCGTGATCAAGGAGGTTGGTTTTGCTGGGATGGAGTCGCAGGTGTTTGGGAACTTTTCTGTTGTTGTTCCTCTCCTTGCCGTGGCCGCTCAGGCTGTTTTCACAATGATTTTCCTCCTGGCGGGTCCTAGTTAGAGTGGGGGCCGAGTGTTTTGTTGCTAAATGTTGTTGTTCGTTGCACGCACGTGACCACCAAATGACCATGACCATTGTTGCAAGATCTCGCCACTGTTGTATGTTTAATGAGCTTTATTTGGAAGGGAAGAGGAAGAACGGGGCTCGAGTTGGGGAGGATCCATCGCCGAATGTGGTTTGTGATGTTGAAGGGGGCGTTTAGAAACGTGGAGGAATTGTTTTCTGAGCGTAGAGGACTGGGGCGCCTTCCCTGCTGCCCGCGCGGGTTTGGTGTGGTGATCTTAGTTGAAGCTGCAAGCTGTTGCAGGAGGCGTGTTACCTCCACGTTCATTGGGTGCGGTATGGTGTGTTCTTGATGGGGAACCCACAACGAACAACCTGCACAGTTTTTTGCCAGGCGGCAGGAGTTCTTTCTGTGAGGCAGAAGCCGTTTGAGCGCTCCAACAAGCAGTTCGTCCGACTATGTTGTTTTCTGTGCAGTTTTGAATGCATTTTCAATTCGGGATTTCTCCTTCAAGATAGTTTTTATCAAAATCGATTAAGTGACAGTGTGGGTGTTACCAGGAGACCCGATGAAATTTATTACAAAGATTCTCTGTGGAGACCTTGCTGTTCGATGTAACTCATGGGAGAGAATCCCATATGCGTGGATCTGTATCTTATCAGAATATTCATGAAGCACATTTTGCTTTGCAATTATATGAGCATCTTCTTAGAGTCACTATATTAGCAGGCAGTAAAATGGTGCATGCTTTTGTGTAAGGGACAGATCACACCCACGGGAAGGAGATCTATGCAATGTTGGAGAAAATGTTTTGGGAGATGAAGGTAGCAGAATATTTCTCAGATCCAGAGCATACACTTGGTGTGTATCCCCAAATCGACTGTGTGACAGTGGGAATGCTCCCAGCAGACTTGATGAATTTTCTTTTCAAAGACTCCCTACCGAGACCTTGCTTGTTCTTCGATGTAACCCATGGGAGAGGACCTCTTAGAGGCGGATCTGTTTCATATCAGAGTTGCGCACAGAAAGGAATGGCACCCAAATCTCGGCTTGCAACATATAAGGTATACTAGATGTCTGGTTGCTATCTTTCTGACTTTCTTCATGCGTTTGATACTGCTGTTGGAGACGGTGTGGATGTGATTTCTCTTTCTGTGGGACGAGGACCTTAGTCAGGGATTTCCCTGCAAACATTATTTTTGGGTAATGGGAAAATCATCAGGGGAGTGTCCTTGTTCAGTAGAGAGGCGTTGGGGTCTGATTTTGTGCCATTGATCTATGCTGGAGACATCTCTGTTGAAATTATCACACTTTCAAGCTACAGCTGAAATGCTGCACCGAGAGTTTGATGCTGTCCCCAAATCTGATGAAGGAAAAGGTTGTGTATCATTACGGTTGATGCCTTTCAGAACCAGGAGCGTGATGTAATCAGTTTGTCTTGTGTCCGAGCTTCAAATCATGGGGCTGGTTTGTAGCTGTTTTCACCGCGTGAATGTGGCGCTAGCACGAGCTCGTAGAGCACTTTGGGTTAAGGGCAAGCAGCGGCTTTGAGACAAATCTTTTACACATGGAGATGGCGTTCTAAACCAGGCATGTTAAGACTAGCCCCTGAAATATTTTGCTTTCCTTTTTCAACTTCATGAAATAAATGATCTACTACCTGAAATGACGCTTTAATATGGAATGTTGTGTTTGATTCTATCGATTGTCCTTGATTGCATTGGTTTCTTTATTTTCCTGTTCCTTCTCCTGAATCGTTGTTCCTTTCATGATTGGTTTGCATAGGGGAAAATTGTTGTTATCTTTACTTTGTTATAATTATATGGCTGAGAACAATGTTGTACTTGCTTTGTTTCTTTTGGATCAAATCATCTGAAATGGAAAGAGACATTCTTATGAAACATGGAAGCTTAAAAAAAAAAAAAATGTTACCTTTCAAAATGCTTGGTTATGGCTACCCTAAGCGATATCAAATCAATAAAGGCTCATAAATGTTTGGATCTGATCTCTGCTCGATAGTAGATACTTCTTGCTTTTGCTTCCTTAGGGGGTTGCCTTCATTAGTACTGCTGCCCCACTCGAATGCTTCTTTCCTCTTTGGCTTGTTCCCTTGCTGGTGCTGACAAGATAGTTATCACCTTTCAGATCTACTGAATGTAGACTTACCGCTGGATAAAACACAAATGCATGTATATTTCTTTTGCGGTGTTTTATCATCATTGATAAGGAATATCAAAAATATAGAAATCTGGGTCCTTAGCTAGAGTGGCTCTTGTTTTATTAGTTGTAACACTCCTCCTTGATTACCTTTCTATTGAATGTAATTTGTTGCGTAAGTGAGAGTCCTACCGGAATGAATTGATATTGTACAACACTTTACACATAAGTGCTATATTGTCTTGGATAGTAGTATGTATGCTATTTATGAAGATTACGAATGAAGTTTGTTTAGGCTTTCCATTTAAAAGTTGTCATGCTTGCCTACCTAGAGTGTAGCTTACTTGTGAGCTATTTTGTTTATTACTCGTTTCCTAATAAGGCTTGCGGCTTGTGGTTTCTTCATTAATCTATTCTGGTATCAGACATTAGGAAGGAAAGAAGGAAATTTCATGATTGTCCTCAATGCCCGAAAGTAGATCAATGGGATTCAGGATACAACCTTTAGCAATAGAAAGTTCTAGGTAGAGAGAATCCTAGTTGCAAACAAAAGAAATTAGAGAGAATCCTAGTTGTTAACGTTTATTACTTTTAAAAGACCTTGTAAGGAAGAGGCGGTAGACCTCTTGTTTAGATTGTAACGATGGAATGTTTCCTTCGGGGTCACGTATCCCTTTATTGATATGAAACATCCTCCTGGAAGGACTGGGTAACTATGTTTTGTTTCGCGTCTTGATCGTAACTAGTATGTCTTTGACTCTCAAGTTTTTCTTTCCCTTTTATGGTGGATGGTTTGAATATTAGATTTAAGTCACGTAATCCATACGGTTGCATGATCAAAATTCTCTATACTATTGACCTTTCGTTCCTATCCCACGAGTTCTTGGATTGTTTCTTTGTTTTGTGATATCGCTTGTTGGAATGTTTGACTTCCTCATTGTTGGCTGGTGTAGATCCTTACCTCGTGTGAAAAGTAGATTAGTGGTTTGTGCTTTGATCCTTTCATGAAGTAGAACATTCCTTTCATGTCAATTGTTAAATGTTAGCTTATTATTTCAATGTATAGACTTAACATGCTCGGTTCTTGCGAGGGCGGTGACTTTAGTTAATATTTGTGCAGATGGATTATGCGAGTAGACTAGAAGAAAAGAGTGTAAAAGTTTCATCTGTACCATTATGAAGTTCCTTGTAAAAATGTCCAATGTGTTGTAAATTGTGTAACATTGCTTGTAAAGAGAGTTGATATGACCTCTTGCCTTGTATTGTTTGGTAATGGTGAAATAAAGTGTCTTGTTCTGGTGTAGTTAAGCTTGAAATTATCCTTGTGAGAAATGGCATTCAATCTTTACATTGATATGAGTATTGTAAAACTTTGATCTTGAGAATAAATTGTTAAGTTAAATCTTTCTAAGACTTAGCGACAATATTTTATAAGTAAAGTAAAATGAGTCGGTTAACCCTTAGAGAAGCTAAACAAAAATAATAATTTTATATTCAACAAATAAAGGTAGAGGTGTTCTACTTGAAATCAAATAAGTCCATGAGTGATCAAAATGAAACCATCCCTTGTGAAGTAAAAATTTTATAGCTTGATATCCTTAGCTACACTAGCGAACATTATCCTTTCTTTGGTGAATTCTTAAAATGATCCTAAGGTGAAATGAATTGTGAGTTGTTGTAAGATAATAAGATTTAATAAATAGGAGGAATCGGTTTCGAAGCCATGTAATCTGTTTCTCAACCATTTTGAAAGGTAAATTGTTTTCTTTTGTAAAATCATCCAGTGAAACCTAAGTAAAATATTTAATAATTACGTATAAAACCTCAAGCTCCAATTAAACCTCAGTAAGAACTAATGATGTCTCAAGGATGAACTCAATTGACTTTCTTCCTTTAACTTTATCCAAGGTACCTCGTAATTTTCTCTTAAGTTGTTGAACGTGAACCCCTGTTGTCATATGGGCATGAACAAGTTCTAGTAGCGTAAGTGTTAATAGATGGCCTTGTGAAATTAAATTACCCCCCTTTCTCTAAACAAACGAATTAAGCAAATGAATGTTGTAATAGAAAAGATTAAAGATGATTCCTCAGTGTAAAAAGAATCAACTTAGCTTGGTAAGATGAATTATATGAATCATACCTTGAGCATCCTTGAAAACGTAAACTAAGTATTGCAATATGTATTTTTAAAATAAATGACCCTCAAGAATATCTCATTGTGGATGGCCCTAACTGTTAGTGTGTCTTGTGGATGGACCTCTATGTTGTCATGTCAAAAAAAGTGTATTGTCCTTGATAGGTGTGAACGTTTCCGTGCTGACCTTGTGGTCTTCCCCGTAACAAGTGGTTCCAAGTGTTGGTTGTAACCTTGTGACGACATGTTGTGTCGTGTTGAGTCAAAGCAAGTAAAAAAAAAAAAGTTATCCTGTATTTCACTGTGTTGTTCTTGTGTTGGTATTTTTGGTGCGTTATAATACGTATGTTATATATATAATTTATATGTATATTATATAAATTCTAAGACCCCACTAAATAAAATCATAGGTATTACTTGCCAAATTTTTAGAAAAGACTTTCAAAATCTTGGGAATGTCACTTATTGAACCGTAATCTTGTCGGAAGGTAATAATTGTTTTCCAATAGCATAATTTTACTACTCGGTATCATTAGGATACCAACCAAAAATATTATACTATTGGTCGGTAGAATAAAGCTATCCACCAGTAGCAGATATCTTCTCTTTTGTGCATGTTGTAAATCATTTTGAATATAAAAACTAGTTATTACTTGTAAATGCTATGCAAATCAACACAAAGATTTAACATGTACACTAAATTTTTACTCAAAATATTACGTGACCTAACACTTCAAATTTTTCCAAATCTAAATAAAAACCCAAATATCAATGAATTAATGAAGTTTAATAACTAAAATTTACACACACACACATGTACATGACATATACATATATATATATATATATATATAATGCAACTCTATGCTTATGGGACATTATAAAAAAATTTATATGATGGACTAATGGAGGTCAAACTTATAATTTTGTGGTCACTTTTTGAATAAATTTTAGTTTTTTCAACATTTATTTTTAACATTTAAATTATATAAAAATTGAAATCAAAACAAGGCCATGATATGGAAAATTCTACCGAAGTATAGAGATTTTGAAAAAAAAGGTATAACCATTAAATATAAGACTTGATTTTTTTATAGTTCAACGCTTGAAACGTGTATATGCTCTATGATCTGCACAATCATAACCACTTAATGATTAAAAAAAAAAGTCTAGTTAGAAGACTTGATAAAACAATAAATTTTTCTTCATTGGATGATTGCATAGCCCTATGAGTAATCTCATCACATCGTTGTTGAATGTGGGGTAGCAAAACATAAAAGTCAAATACCCGCTTGTTCAAAAAATGATCTCCCAGGATAATTTTGTTATTGACGTTAAGGGAGACTTGAATTCAAATTTTGATTTAGAGGAATTGGTTGATTTGGTTCCTAACTTATATAAATTTCATTGGAAGGAAAGAAAGATACCTTAAATGCAGATATTCAGTTGAATAATTTTTTTGATTCAAAGTTTAGTGAAGAGAACCCCCCATAAGCACAACTTAGGTGGTCAATGAAAAATGAAAGTGGGTACTGAAAACAAGACCTAATGAGGTACCCACATACAATGCAATATCTCATTATACATACTAAAAGGAGAAAACCCAATGGGAAATAACTCCCCGAAAGAGAGTTAAAGAAGACAAGGAAGCACCACAAAGCCCCACTTGAAGCTAAAATTTCTTGTAGCCATTTGGTATCTTACATGTTGGTGCTCAATTTGATCGTGCCCTAGTTTTCCCTCAAAATTCTTCAATTTGCGGGCTCTGTCGTATTTTCTATTTCCTGAATGGATGCATGAAAGGTTTTATTCATTTCTATGTTGTTGAAGATCCTTCTCCATGATCGTGGATCAAATTTGGGCCTTGTATCATTTGCAAATTCTTTTTCATTGAAGAAAAATTCAATTCTGAGCGCAAATGGTGAAGTTCCCCTATAGCTTATTGTTCGATGGGCATGTTTTCCCTATCAAATTATATCTTAGCATCTTTAGCTACTGCGGTCTCTTTTGATTGGATGAGGCACATTGGGTCTATTTTATAACTTGTAACTTTTTTCTATGTTTGCAAAAAGATCAATTTGGCCCCGCAGCCCCATTGGGTTACGATTGGCGATCAAATTTATAAAAGCGGCGACTTTCTCCTTTTCCCGGAAGGTTTATATGTGTTCATTTTTAATTGTTTCAGCAGCCAACAGGTATTTTTGCTGAAATTTGCCACTTTGATCACATTTGTAAAAATACCAAATTGGCCCCATGACCCGATAGTCTTTGATTGGATATTCAGCAAATATGAAGGTGCGGGAAAAAGTCTTACTTTGACCCTAAAGAAGGACACGTGGTAGTTTTTCATGTTACAAGCGGGGAAGTAGGTCGACGGAACATTTTGAATTTTTTTCCTCTTTGTATGAGGGAGCAAAGTTATAAATTGACCCGCAAGTACTCCGCTAGTGGAGCCCACATCAAAATTTGAAAGCGGAGAGGTGGGTTGCTGGGGTGTTTTGAAGATTTTTCCTTTTTGTGAAAAAGGAGCAAAGTTATAAATTGATCCACAACCCCATAGGGGACGAGTGATGTCACATGTTGAGTCTACATCAAAAGCGGGAAGGTAGGTCATTGGAGCACTTTGAATTTTTTTGGCTCAGCATTGAAAAGTCAAAGCGGGAGGTGGGTTGCCGGAGGTTTTGAAGATTTTTTCCTTTTGTGAAAAGGAGAAAAGTATAAAAATGAAGTATAACTCCATTGGGGTCCACATCAAAAGATAAAAGCGGGTCACCGGAGGAAAATTGGAAAGTTTTCCTTTTTGTAAAAAGGGGTAAAATTGCATAAATGAGCCACAACTCCATCAAAGGCCTAGATTAAGCCATGTGTCGAGCCCGTATTTCAAAGGTGAGGGGTGGGGAAAAATGTGAAAATCGCACATTTTCTCCAAAAGTCATGAAATGCAACAGGCACCCCCAGGCTCATTTCAGCTCTAATCTTCGACTTCGATGACTCTAATTTAAAGTTGTGAAAGGGTAGAATCAATAGTTATGGCACAATGCATCTGGTTTTACCACCATTAATGTTCAATGACTTTAGGGGATGAAAATGTGCATCATATTTCATGATGAATCTGAATGATTTCTTGTTGTTTCTATCAGCGACGTGCAATTTAAGTGTTGTGGAGTTTGAATTTGTGAATATGACGAAATGCAAGAGTTGATATTTTTAAGCAGAGTTGCTCGGGTACCTACAGAAAATGAATTACCAGATCTAGCAGAGAAAATTACAGAGTAAAGAATGAGGAGAAGGAAGATATAAGCGCAAAGGATGAAAAACGTGTTACTAGAGGAGATGAGTGGATGTTCCAGTTAAAACAATGATGGAAATATCTGAAATGATTCACCTTTTGAACACCTGGAAACTTTTTGTTGTAAATCTATTAAACATCACTTTCTGGAAATCATGATCAAATATGTAACAAACAAAGGTTCATAGAATATTATTTGGTTGGGAGAAGCTTTAATGTAAATGAGTGCTATAAAGGCCATTAATTAGTCATGCAAATGTTCGGGGTTGAATTCTTAGAGAAAATTTGAGAAATCCCATCTACGAGAGACCATCTAAGAAACCGTTAATCTCTTATGTTTTATATTTGATCATGTCAAGTTGGTTGCAAGTGTACAACCATTGATAAGCTCTTATATTGTTCAAGAAACCTTCCCCTACTGATGAATCTAATCAACTTCGAATTAATCTATGTTAATCTTGGGAAAAAAATTGTTTGCTTTATTTTAGAATGTCTACAAATAGTATTTCTTGTTACTATTGCAATCTTATTTTAAATTCCTTCCAAATCACATAGGATCTCGTTCTATGATATTTTAGTGGCATTTGAAATTTCATTATGAGAAGAGTCTTCATCCTATAATGAGATAAAAATTTAAAATCACTTTACTGTCATTTTGTTGATACAGATTGTATCTGTAAGCCTTTAAGTGTATCTTAGGCATGCGAACTGGGGGTCTTTAATGTTTAATTGATCCTTTTAACTCGAGCCTTCGTGTTAAATTGTTGGAGATTGTGTAAAATCGTGCAAATCTGGGCCTCCATTGATGCACACCTTTTGGTTGAAGGAATATTTTAGCTATTCGTAACATTGTGTCATTGGGGCAAGAATGTGAGGACTCAGTGAGAATTTTGTTCACGAATCACGGTGAACACAACAATCAATAGAGCAACTAGCCAACCCACCGGATCTATAATTTATGAATGCAAGCAACAATTATTTGTTTAACTGTTGACGGGAAGGCAAGCATTCCTGCCATTCAATTTATAGTTTATATAACTTACGAATGAAGCGTATCTAAGACGTGTGAATTATTTGTTAAGCTACAACGCTAATTTAATATTTGTATCCAATTTTTTTATTAATGAATACACCGGGAAATTAAAATATTGTTGAAGCCAACACAATTTTTAATAATTTTTTTACAATTTTCGTAATGAACAAAATCTCCAAAATCTCAATTGGCTTTGACCATATTCGTAGACACTAATTGGCTTTCGGTGATTCTTGTGATTCCCATTTTCCAAACTACATATTAAATTAAAATTACCATATGACAATAAAATACATACTAAATTAAAATTCGTCATGAATTAATTACGTTGCCGAGTATTATAAGCCCCGTCATCCCCTATCATTTTGATTGTGAAACTAGCATACCGACATAAAGCAATGGTGAGGTACCTAACTTGAAGTGTTCTATAAGTATACTACCAAAAGTAATAAATATAATATATTAAGTATATTATAATAAACGAATTTATATAAAATATATTGATAGATATCAATTTTAAGTTTTTAGGTTTGATTTTCACATACATCTTTAATCAACAAATTCATTAATTTTTTTATCAATTTTCTATTCATTTTTGCAAATATAATCATTTTACTCACTACAATAAACAAACACTTCTTAACACAATTATTCTACAAAATTTAAACAATTTAACATAATTGTAGAATAATTAAGGCATCTCTATAATAACCTAGTTATTGATTTTAAATTATTGTGTATTTTCTATAATGGAAATATCTCAAATGATTCACCTTTTGAACACCCTGAAACTTTTTGTTGTAAATGCATTAAACATCACTTTGGAAATCATGATCAAATATGTAACAAACAAAGGTTCATAGAATATTCTTTGGTTGGGGGAGAAGCTTTAATGTAAATGAGTGATATAAAGGCCATTAACTAGTCATGCAAATGTTCGGGGTTGAATTCTTAGGAGAAAATTTGAGAAATCCCATCTACTGAGAGACCATCCGAGAAACATGTTAATCTCTTATGTTTTAGATTTGATCATGTCAAGTTGGTTAAGTGTACAACCATTGATAAGCTCGAGATTGTTCAAGAAACCTTCCCCGCCGATGAATCTAATCAACTTGAATTAATCTATGTTAATCTTGGGAAAAAAATTTTTTGCTTTATTTAGAATGTCTACAAATAGTATTTCTTGCTACTATTGCAATCTTATTTTAAAATCCCTCCAAATCACACAAGATATCATCTATGATAGTTTAGTGGCATTTGGAATTTCATTATGGAAGAGCCTTCATCCTGTAATGAGATAAACAATTTAAAATCACTTTTCTTGTCATTTTGTTGATACTGATTGTCTATAAGTCTTTAAATGTATCTTAGGCATGCGGACCAGGGTCTTTAATGTTTAATTGAGCCTTTTAACTCAATCCTTCGTGTTAAATTCTTGGATATCGTGTGAAAATCGTGCAAATCTGAGTCTCCATTGATGCATACCTTTTAGTTGAAGGAATATTTTAGCTATTCTATAGCATTGTGTCATTAGAGCAAGAATGTGAGGACTTAGTGAGAATTGTGTTCACAAATAACGATGAACACAAAATCAATAGAGCAACCAGCCAACCCACCAGATTTATAATTTATGAATGCAAGCAACAATTATTTGTTTAACTATTGACGCGAAGGCAAGCATTCCTGCCATTCAATTTATAGTTTATATAACTTACGAATGAAGAGTATCTAAGATGTGTGAATTATTTGTTAAGCTACAACGCTAATTTTTATATTTGTATCCAATTGTTTTATTAATGAATACACCGGGGATTAAAATATTATCGAAGCCAACACAATTTTTAATAATTTTTTAACAATTTTCGTAATGAACAAAATCTCCAAAAATCCATATTCGTAAACATTAATTGGCTTTCAGCCATATTCGTAGACACTAATTGGCTTTCGGTGATTACTGTAATTCCCATTTTTCCAAACTACATATTAAATTAAAATTACCATATGACAATAAAATACATACTAAATTAAAATTCATCATCAATTAATTACGTGCCAGTATTATAAGCTCCGTCATCCCCTATCATTTTGATTGTGAAACTAGCATACCGACATAAAGCAATGGCGAAGCACCAAACTATGCAAGTGTTGTATAAGTATACTAACAAAAGTAATAAATATAATATATTAAGTATATTATAATAAATGTATTTATATGAAATCTATTGATAGATATCAATTTTAAGCTTTTTAGATTTGATTTTCACATACATCTTTAATCAAAAATTCAATAAAATTTTTTTATCAAATTTTTATTCATTTTTGCAAATATAATCATTTTACTTACTACAATAAACAAACACTTCTTAACACAATTATTCTACAAAATTTAAACAATTTAACATAATTGTAAAATAATTAAGGCATCTCTATAATAACCTAGTTATTGATTTTAAATTATTTTGTATTTTCTATAATATATTTATATTGTTAATAATTTTTAGAAAACTCGCACTTCAAACCTTAATTATAGAAATTTTTATTTTTAAGAAAATAATATTAGAATTTATTAGAAAAAAATATATTATAATTTATTATAAATATTTCCAACCACACCTATATTATTTTGACAATATTGTAAGAAGTATATTTTAATATTATTTAGGTAAACTATATATTGTAAAATCCAATAATTTAAATTATTTTCTATAGAGTTATATTCTTTTCAAAGCACCTTCAATATTATACAAATCACATTGGAAATCAAATCCTAGAGTTTTGTGCATATAAGTTTAAATTGACAATGTAATCAATACTTCAATAAAACCCTAATTTATTACCACTTTGTGCTCAAGGCTTAGGGAACCTCTTGTTAAAAATTGTAATAGTGCTCCCCTCACTTTGTTGGTACCCAAATTGATTCTCCTTCAAAGTTTGAGTAGCATCACAGGTTTAACAGGAAGTTTAGAGACAAATAGATCATGATGAGTCATTTTGTAGCGGGGATGGATCTAACCGTCCCTTAATCACTCGGATGATGTGGAGAAATGGATAGCACCCTCATCTATCCTCACTATTTTAGGTTGTGCCTTTCAACCAAGGTAAGAGAACCCTTTGTAGCATGTTGTTTATGGAGGAGATGGAGATATCCTTCCTAATGAAGTTGTTAAGGAGACCTTGAAGAAAATATGATCAATGCAACAAAATCTAACTCTCACGAGTTGTCACTCTAGATAGTGGAGATATTTCTCTAAGCAAGGTTCAGGCTACTAAAGACATTTGGAATCTTGATTGTTTTTGCATGTTTTGGTAGTAAAATTTATGCATTTGTATACACACATGAAAAAAGGGGTAGTATGGGTAGGATTAGTTGTTTTTAAATAAATTTTGGTGGGAGGTGAGGTAGAATAAACTTGATTTTCCAAATCTCTGAGAACTCTTACAAAATGGAAAGTCTAGATAACATAATGCTTCAAAATAGCTAAAATGTTCCTTTAACCAAAATATGTACTTCAATGGAGGCCCAGATTAGCACTTTTTCACACAATCTATGAGATTCTAACATGAAGGCTCAAGTTAGAAGACCCAATAAAACATCAAAATCTAAGATCAATCATCTGAGGTACACCCAAGAGGCTTACAAACAATCTCTGTCAACAAATGAAAGAAAAGTGATTTTAAATTGTTTATTTCACTCCCAGATGAAAGCTCTTCTGAGAAATGAGATTACAGATGCCACTAAACTATCACAAGGATTGAGACCTATGTGATTAAGACATATTTTGATACAAGATTGCAATAGAACAAGAAAAACTATTTATAGACATTCATAAATGAAACAAACACATTTTTCTCAAGATCAACACAAAATAACTTGAGTTTGATTAAATTTATCAAGTAGGGGAAAGTTTCTAGAACAATCTCAGAGCTTGTCAATGGTTGTACACTTGCAACCACCTTGACATGATCAAACTTAATACAAAAGAGATATACAAAGCTTCTCAGATGGCTTCTCAAAAGACAGGCTTTGTCAAATTTTCCTCTTGGGAATTTTCTTTGACCTCTAACACTCCAACCATTTGCACGAAAAATTTGTGCCATTTATAAAATTTACAACAGAGCCCCTTTTCCCCAAAAATCCCGACATTGAGTGCTACCAAGTGCTCGCCATGATGATCACGATCGATGATTCTAGAATCAGATATCTACAAAAAGTCATTGCAGTGCTCAAGGGAAAATCTCTTTGAATATCTCCCGCATTCAACTCCTCCTCCTTCTAGTAGATCACTCTCCTTATTTAAACTTCACCAACCACTTCCACCCCTAATCTATCAAATCTGGTTCCTTGCATGCTCGGGAGAAGAAAAATGGAAAATCAGATCGAGCCCGAGAGTCAGACCATTTTAATGGTGAAAGACGTCCCCAAATTTTCCCCACCAAACTTAGATATCAAAATTAACTCCCCTCCTTGTTTGGCATGTAAGAAATACCAAGAAATCATGAAGACTTGCACTTCTAGGAGCTTTGGAGTAAAATGGGAAGAAAATAACATTATGCACAATTGCCATTGATTCTTTTTCTTTGAATTTGGGACGTCCACGTGGAAGATTCAATTTAAAATGGCCCAGGGCATTTCCTTTGACCATTTTACTTTTGAAGAAATGGAAAATTTCCACATTTTTTCCATAGCTCCGCCCTTGAAAAATGGGCCTAACACGTGTCCTAATGTGGGTCCCAATGGAACCATGCTTCCTTTTTCACTTTTAACTCTTTTTCCCAAAGGAAAATTTTCCAAATTTCCTCAAGAGTCCTCACCTCCTTGAAAAATTAGTAGAGCAAGTTTGACCTTTCCTCTATCGGGCTTGTGGGCCATTTTGATGATTTTAGTCTCTTTTGAACATCAAGGAAAAAAACCAAGTTTCCCCCGATGGCCCGCCTCCCCGCCTCTTAACATTTTCAAAGCCAACCTTGACCTCCTTCTTATCGGGCTTGTGGGCCATTTTGAGATTTTAATCCTTTTGATGACAAGAGGAAAAAAATCCAATTTTTCTCCGATGGTCTCACTTCCCCCCCTTTGACTTTTCAAACTACCACGTGTCACAATGGCACATCTTGAGATGATCCCCAAAGGTTGAGACCTTGAATGAGTGCGGGCTCGCCACGTGTTGTTATGGCGCAACTTCAAAAACCTTAAGGTTTCAAAATGATTTGAAGGGGCCATGCGCTTCCATTTTAGAATTTTATTCCATTTTTCGAAAAGGGAAAAACATTCAACTTACCTCGAAGGCCCATCTCTCCATTAGCTTTGCCACGTGTCCTCCTACGGGGTCAAAGTAAGACTTTTTCCCTGCCACTTAAAATTTTCTTTAAATCAGAGCACCTGAATGGGCCGTGGGGTGGGGTGAGTTCAAATTTTTTCCAAAGTAGCCAAAAAAGAAAAAGTTAAAAAAAAACCCACCATGCCCCATCCAATTAGAAGAAGCCACGTAAGCACCAAAAGAACCAATAAGAAATGAGCGGAGCCACGGGACCAAATTTGCCTTTTTGCCAAAAAAGAAAAAAGTGATAAGTTAAAGCATTTTCCCACCATCCCTGACCAACCAAAAGAAGCCACGTGACTGCTGAACATTGAGGAATAAATTTGATAGGAAAAAGACACCCGTCAGATCGTCAAAATATACAAAAATCACCATTCACGCCCAAAACCTTTTTCGCTAAGGATGAAAATTTTTTTTAAAAACAAAAACAAGTGAATCATGGTTCGAGCATCCTTTTCGACCATGGATTTTGGATTTTCAAAGGCATAAAAATATAGATTAACCATTCTTGAGCTTCCATGGTTGGGGAAAAATAGGAAAAAAACAAAGCCCATAGATTTTGAAGAAATTAGGGCAAAAAAAGAGGCAAAGCTCGGAGACTTTTCAAGGAGGGACATGACAATGGATTCTACAAACAATTCAAGGCATTTCAAGTGGAGGTAGAAATTTCAGAACACCCACATCGAGAGAAAAAATGTTTTAGAACACACAGATCAGAGGAAAATAATGGAAAATGGGGTGAAACAAATATGAGCACCAACATCGGCTCGACTCGGGGATGGGCACTCCCTATGAGTGCCACAAGAAAAAAGGTAGACCAAGTGCCAAAATATCCATTGGGAAAAGGATTCAGCTTGTAGAGCACAAAACAAGGACCATCCCCAAAAATGAATAGAGAAACTAGCAAAATAGTCACACCAAAGGGGGCCAAGAACGAAAAAAACACAAAAAGACAAGAAAAAAAAACCAACAAACTATACACTATACAAATGATGCCCACCTTGATTCAAAGAAAACAATCAAGGAAAATCTTCAAGTGCCTGCCATCCTGGATATGACCATGCCAAGAGGTTTTGATATGTTTTCATCAACTAGAAATATACCTCTTTTTCTTCTTTGTTCAGTTTGTAAACCATCCATTTTCTCTGAAGCTCCTCCATTGTGTTTAGGTCAAATTCTTTAACATTTTCAAGGCTGAATCATAGACCAAATTCCTAGAAAAACAACATACTTAGGAGCTCTATTTTCAACACTTTCATACTCCCTAAAATCCACAAAACTCACAAAGTTGTTAAGATCAACATCTTACTTGCAAAACTTCATAAGATGCATTGCTTGGGTCTTCAATCAAGTACAACATCTTCTTCTCTCCATATAATTTCACCAAGTTTCCTTCAATGGGGATAGTGGCATAAGACATGTCCATTTGCACACTACCACCAACACTTGCTACCCACTTTCTTGACAACAACATCCCCCACTTGGCAGGGTAGTCAACAATCACTACATCAATTTTTAAGTTCCTTCCAGGATAAGATGCAAGTTGCACATCCAGATCTTTGACACATCCCACCACTGGCACCTCTCTAGAGTCCATGGTAGTGCACTTCCCATATGCTGTTGTTACTTTGATACCAACTCATTCATAACTTCAAGAGGCATGACATTACATGAGGCTCCAAAATCAAACATATAGTTATGTAACAACTTGTCTTTGATAACTAGGGTAGTGAAGAATGGATCCACATTCAGCTGGGATTTAACCAAAGAAGTTCCTAAATAAACCTCTTGGTGGTTCCCCCATCCCTTCCAACACTTGTGGCTTTTCCAACTCTACAATAATAAGGGGAATCTCAACCTTGTTTACATCTCTTCCTTGTATGATCTCTTCCTCTTTGAACCCTAAACATTCAAAAGCCCTCTTCTTGTGCTCAGGGATCCTAAGCAGCTCAACAATTGGGACAAGAATTTTGATTTGACTCAAAACTTGGGCAATGTCATATGGAACAAATTTGGGTAAAGCAGCACTAGGAGAAAGATTGGAAAATTCATCAGATGGAATGGGATTCTTTTTTAGTTTGGGCATGGGGAGGAACACAAGTTTTTCTTGGGGAAACAAGCTCTCTGCCAGATGCATTTTTCTTTGGGGTTTCTTTGGTAAGAAATGGAAATTTTGACTTGGCTTGTGGCCCCTTGGTAGCTTTACTTTTGGTATTGTGCTCCTTTTCTTGGGCAACTACAACATTCATTAATAGCTTCCTATCTTCTTTTAAAGGAACTCCTCCATCATACTTTTCAATCATTAATGCCCTCAAGTATTCAAAATCATTAGTGGGAAATTCAAAAATCTTGTATAGTGTCTACTTCTAAAGTATGAGAGGGAGGAAGAGAGGTACCCAGTGGATGCAATCCCAAAAAAAGTAGTAGTTCTAGCACTTATTACCTCAGTTGAAGTTGCTTCCCTTGGTGAACTTGTAGGGATCTCCATCATGCAGCATCATCATCAATTTCATCATTTTCTGCTTCCTCAAACTTCTTTTTGGTCTACCCCACATGGAGCATGGGGCATGAAACATCTGTTACACCAATCAATGACATATGTCTCCTCCACAACATCAACTCTGAGCAGCCAAAGGATCAGGCACCATTCTTTTTTCCCTGCCTTGGGGCTGCCTATTTCCAAATCCAACAGGTCCCTTTACCTCTATCATCAGATCTTTGGTGATTTGTGAACCTATCTTGGCCTTGTTGCTTGTGTTGACCTTGTGAACTGTGCCCAATCCCCTTCTCTTCCGGGCTAGTTTGTATGATATTTCCTTGACCCCTGCCAAAGTTTTCACAACTTCCTCCAAATCAGCAGCCTTACTTGTTTGAGGTTTTTTGGGTTAATTAGTTTTACACCTCCCTTTTGGAGGCTTTCCAATTGCCTTGATGTTGTTCTCTATTTGCAGAGCCATGGTGAAGGCCTGCCTCAAATTAGTAGGGTTTTGTCCCTCAAGTAGTAAGCAACCTTTTTATCAAATGCATCTGAATATTTGATCAAACATGATTCATCACATGGCCTTATCCTAATAGGAAATCTCCTCAAGGTCTTGTTAAACCTTGTGTTGAAATCATGTACTGACTCATTAGGATTCTTTTTGATGTTTTCAAATTTTATCAAAAGAAACCTAGGGTCTAGTTCTATCACCATACTACAATTTAAATGCATTGCTCATCTCAGTCAAGAATCAATAGAGTTATCTAGAAAAGCTTTATACCAGTCCCTTGCATCCTCTTCCAGAGTATGGATAAACAACTTGATATATACATCTTCATGTTCAATCTCAAAGTCTTCCATCATATTGATAAAAATCATTTAGATGTTGATCACTAGTTATAGCATTGTTTCCTTGGAACTTTGGTAGTTTCTGTTTCTTACATCTTGAGGAACTACATTTGGATAACCAGCCATCCCTACAAAATTTATAGGTCCAAAGGTATTTACAACAAATGGAGGTCTGGGTGGGGGTAGGGCCATGTTGTTTTGAGGAGGTGACCCTAGAGGGGTGACAAATTGATAAGGGGTAGAGGGTCTTTGAAACAGGGGTATAATTTTCAAAGTGGATATCCCCTAAAGGCCTTGTTTCTTGGAAATCCCTATCAATTTTGAAAAGACAGGAAAGAATGAGAAGAAAACTTTCAAAATCAAATGAAGGCCCCTCTCCAGTTGGAGAATTCAATTCCACAAAGAGGCTACCTGATTTAGAAGCACTTGAAATAAGTCTTCAATGATAGGCCGATCACTTTCATCAATGGAGATCCCTCTTCTTGTCTGTTGATCCCCACAACTCTCCAGGATTTTCTTCCTTCTGATTTTGCTTTTCCTAGCTCTGGAAATAATGTCCTAGTAGGATCCCTAGCAAAGAAATATCTTCTTCCTTCCAGCTTTGCAAAGGTTAGTAACAAATCTCACTTGACAGAGGTTAAGACACTGGTATTCATTAAGAATCAGATCAATAGGGAGTCACCACTAAGGATTTCCACCTTAGTTGTGAAAGATGCACTAAATATGATCTGTCAAATGTTGTCAACACTAGAAACTAGAAATGGAAAGACTCTAACTTTTCTTTACCCAAGATTTATCAATGAAAGCTAGTGCACTAGGTGTAGGAAACTGAAAGAATTACACACAACACTTGGAGTATATAAGAAGTGTTTTACCAGGGCCTGAATATGAATTATAACCACTATGTCCTAGAAATGGTGCACAAGTAAGGTGTTGTTGATGGGATAAATAGATATGAACTGGCAATGAATCAGCAAATAGTCTCAACAACTCAAATAAGTCCCCGAAAATGGCACCAGTAAAGTGTTGTTGATGGGATAAATAGATATGAACTAGAAGTGAATCAAAAAATAGTCTTAGCAACTCAAATAAGTCCCCAAAATGGTGCAGTAAGGTGTTGTTGATGGGATAAATAGATATGAACTAGAAATGAATCAACAAATAGTCTCTCAAATGAACTAATGAAAACTCAAATAAGTCCCATGAACTCAAAAATGGCATCGAGTAAGGTGTTGGTACCCAAATTGATTCTCCTTCAAAGTCTAAGCAGCATCACAGGTTTAGCAGGAAGCTTAGAGACAGATAGATCATGATGAGTCATTTTGTAGCTGGGATGGGATCTAACTGGCCCTTAATCACTCAGATGTGGAGAAATGGATAGCACCCTCAAGAGGATTTGATCTATCCTCACTATTTTAGGTTGTGCCTTTCAACCAAGGTAAGAGAACCCTTTTGTAGCCTATTGTTTATGGAGGAGATGGAGATATCCTTCCTAATGAAGTTGTTAAGGAGACCTTGAAGAAAATATGATCAATGCAACAAAATCTAACTCTCACGAGTTGTCACTCTAGATAGTGGAGATATTCTCTAGCAAGGTTCAAGCTACTAAAGACATTTGGAATCTTGATTTTTTCTGCATGTTTTGGTAGTAAAATTTATGCATTTGTATACACACATGAAAAACAGGGGTAGTATGGGTAGGATTAGTTGTTTTTAAATAAATTTTGGTGGGAGGTGAGGCAGAATAAACTTGATTTTCCAAATCTCTGAGAACTCTTACAAAATGGAAAGTCTAGATAACAAAATGCTTCAGAATAGCTAAAATGTTCCTTTAACTAGAATATGTACTTCAATGGAGGCCCAGATTAGCACTTTTTCACACAATCTATGAGATTTTAACATGAAGGCTTGAGTTAGAAGACCCAATAAAACATCAAAATCTAAGATCAATCACGCCTGAGGTACACCCAGAGGCTTACAAACAATCTCTATCAACAAATGAAAGAAAAGTGATTTTAAATCATTTATTTCACTCCCAGATGAAATCTCTTCTGAGAAATGAGATTGCAGATGCCACTAAACTATCACAAGGATTGAGACTGTGTGATTAAGATAGATTTTGATACAAGATTGCAATAAGAACAAGAAAAACTATTTATAGACATTTAGAAATGAAACAAACACATTTTGCTCAAGATCAACACAGAATAACTTGAGTTTGATTAAATTTATTAGAAAGGGAAAGTTTCTAGAACAATCTCAGAGCTTGTCAATGGTTGTACACTTGCAACCACCTTGACATGATCAAACTTAATACAAAAGAGATATACTAGGCTTCTTAGATGGCTTCTCAAAAGACAAGCTTTGTCAAATTTTCCTCTGGGAATTTTCTTCGACCTCTAACACTCCAACCATTTGCACAAAAAAATTTGTGCCATTTATAACATTTACAACAGAGCCCCTTTTCCCCAAAATCCAAAAACATTGAGTGCTACCAGTGCTTCCATGATCACGATCATGATTTCCAGAATCAGATCTATAAAAAGTTGTCAGGTGCTCAAGGGGCCAAATCTCTTTGAATATCTCAGCATTCAACTCCTCTCAGTAGATCACTCTTTCTTTAACTCGCCAACCACTTCCACCCCTAATCTATCAAATCTGGTTCTTGCATGCTTGGGAGAAGAAAAATGGAAAATCATATCGAGCCCGAGAGTCAGATCATTTTAATGGTGAAAGATGTCTCCAGATTTTCCCCACCAAACTTAGATATCAAATTAACTCCCCTTCCCTGTTTGGTGTGCAAGAAATATCAAGAAATCATGAAGATTCACACTTCTAGGAGCTCTGGAGTGAAAATGGCACAAGAATCAGATCAGATGCACAACTTCCATTGATCTTTACTTTGAATTTGGGTCCATCCACGTGGAAGATTCAATTTAAAAACGAGCTCTGGGTTTCCTTTGAACTTTTACAAACTTTTGAAGAAATGGAAAAATTCCACATTTTGTTCCATTTTCCGCCCTTGAAAAACTGGCCTAACACGTGTCCTAATGTGGGTCCTAGTGGAACCACGCTTCCTTTTTCACTTTTAACTCTTTTCTCCCAAAAGGAAAATTTTCCAAATTTCCCTCAAAGAATCTGCACCTCCACCATTGACTGGAGAAAGCGTTGACATTTTCTCTATCGGGCTGTGGGCCATTTTGATGATTTTAGTCATTTGAACATCAAGGGAAAAAAACCAAGTTGCCCCTAATGGCTCGCCTCCCACCTCTTAACATTTTCAAAGCCAACCTTGACCTCCTTCTTGTCGGGCTTGCGGGCCATTTTGAGATTTTAATCCTTTTGATGACAAGAGGCAAAAAATCCAATTTTCTCTCGATGGTCCATGCTTCCCCACCCCTTTGACTTTTCAAACTGCCACATGTGTCACAATGGCACATCTTGAGATGATCCCCAAAGGTTGAGACCTTGAATGAGCATGGGCTCACCACGTGTCATTATGGCACAACTTCAAAAACCTTAAGGTTTCAAAATGATTTTGGACGCACTTCCATTTTAATTTTATTCCATTTTTCCAAAAGGGAAAAACATTCAACTTACCTCCGAAGGCCCGCATCTCCGCCATTAGCTTTTCCACGTGTCCTCACTGGGGTCAAAGTAAGACTTTTTCCTTGCCACTTAAAATTTTCTTTAATCATAGATTTGAGCAGCGGGCCGCGAGGTGAGTTCAAACCTTTTACCAAAGTAGCCAAAAGGAACAAGTTCAAAAACAAAACCCCACCCCATCCAATTAGAAGAAGCCACGTAAGCACCAAAAGAACCAATCAGAAAATGAGCCATGGACCAAATTTTTTTTTTGCCAAAAAAGTAAAAAGGATAAGTTAAAAATTTTCCCACCATCCTCTGACTCAACCAAAAGAAGTCCCATGACCACCAAACACCGAGGAATAACTTTGATGAAAAAAAGACACCCATCTGACCATCAAAATATATAAAATCACCATTCACACCCAAACCCTATTTTTCAATAAGGATGAATTTTTTTAAAACAAAAACAAGTGAATCATGGTTCCAAGCATCCTTTCGACCATGGATTTTTGATTTTCAAAGGCATACAAATATAGATTAACCATTTTTGAGCTTCCATGGTGGGAAAAAAATAGGAAAATGGAAAAGCCCATGGATTTTGAAGAAATTAGGGAAAAAACAGGGCAAGCTCAGAGACTTTTCAAGGAGGGACATGACAATGGATTTCTAAACAATTGAGGCATTTCAAGTGGAGATAGAAATTTCAAAATTTCGAGAGACAAAACATGTTGGAACTGATCAAAGGAAAATAATGGAAAAAAATGGCAAATGGGGTGAAACAAATTTGACTCTCTCTCTACGAATCTTTCTCCCTTAAACCGATTTTAGATCAGATTACCCCACCTACCTCTTTAATTCTAGGATAAAAATTGTCTGATAGCCATAGGCAATACCTTGGGAAACATCATTAACATTGACTCCCAAACATGTGATTACACACATACTGACCTATGCCAAGATTCTTGTTGAGGTTGACACTTTTAAGGATCTTAAGGCTACATTAAGGCTAAACATGCAAAATAAAACTTGGACTCATCCCTTAGAACTTTCGGGGTATTATTGTATATATCTTTACAACTACTTGGTAAATATAGTCCCAATAGAAGCTTATATAGAAATCAAGAAAATCAAAATCCTTCATTTGGATTTCAAAAGTGCATTACATGGTGAAAACCTGACATTTAGATTAAATAGCGCCTAGAGATCACGCACATCAAGAAGTGTTGACATGTGAAAAATTGTGCCCAAGGCGCGAGTTAAGGGTGACAACGACAAAGTGTCGACATGAAAAATTCACACCCAGCGCGAGTAAAGGGGCATGATATCGGAAGGTCTCGACATGAAAATGGATGTATGGCGTAAAGGGCATAGAGTAAGAAAGTGTCGACATGAAGAAATGGATGTGCGGTAAAGGGCGCAGGAAAAAGGTGTTACATGAAAATATTGCCTTGTAGCTAGGTAAAGGGTGCATGTCTCAAAGAAGGTGTCGACATGAAAAATTTGTGAGCGGCAGTAAAGGCGTAAACATAAAGGTGTCGACATGAAAATGGATGCTTTATGGCGCGATTAAAGTAAGCGCACACACAAGATGTCAACACCAAATTTTCAGCACCAATGGCATGCAACGTAAAAAGTAGGTTGACATGAGGATGGATGCATGAAAGGCGCATCTTGGGAAGGCACAACATTTTGAGCGTTGACACCTTGACAAGCAAACCAATGACTTGAGATATTCAAATGGCCATAACTTTTCATGAGGGAGCTCGAATTCATGCAAGGTTGGAACTTTTCAGAAATGGCCATAACTTTTCACGACTACAAAGCTGGATATCTTTAATTGGGTGAGAAAAAGTTCTTAAAAAAAATACGGTTTGCCACTTTTTGGGTTTTTAGGGTTCTCACCTACCACCATAATGAGATGAATTAAATACAACTAGAGGTGGTTGGGGTAGATTTGGAATTCCTCTCTCTTCCCTCTCTCATTCTTCTATAAATTGTAAGGAGGGCTTCTTTCTAAAGGTTGGACATTCTTGTTTTGCCCCTCCTTCTTCTCTTTGCGGAGTGAATTTGTGGAGTTCAAACCTCCCATCTAAAATTGTAATCTGCAACTTTGCCTCTTGGCATTTTGTAGTGTATTGTATCAATCTTTGGAGAAAATAATGCATGTACTGTGGATGATTCTCAACCCTCTCTATGTTCATTTGCATCCTCTGATCTTTACTACAAATTTGGTTATCATCTGTGCATGATCTTGCATTACATTTTAATGGTTTGTGTTTATTGGCAAGACAGGGTGTTCTTCATTCCTCGGTGCATCACCTTTGTTAGTTTAGGTTTATTTTATGCATCTTCTTACCCTGTCTCCTTGGAAAGTTAGATTAGGTTTTTGAGTAAACCCTCTACATTTTTATGTGTGCATCTGAACAGAGGAATAGGAACCGGCCTTCATCTGGAGAGCTTTCCCGATTCACAAGGTCCCACACTTGGGAAAAGCTCCATGTTATGCAATCGCTTTGAGAGTCTCAACCCATTGAGTTGCAGACATTCAGGGGTGTTGTGATTTGCCATCAATAGTTTTGGCATGCCCGGTGGGACCAAGAGG
The DNA here is from genome assembly GCA_018340775.1 of Taxus wallichiana var. yunnanensis. NCBI lineage: Eukaryota > Viridiplantae > Streptophyta > Pinopsida > Cupressales > Taxaceae > Taxus > Taxus wallichiana. The sequence continues at coordinate 73,472,862 of CM031241.1, read as the reverse complement.
TCATTCCACAAGATTTGAAGGAATTTTCAAGAAATTTGGACTTAGAAATTACAGGTTTTACAATTTGATTTTTTCACCTTCCAGGCTGAACTTTGAAATCGATTTTCAAGGACTTAACTTGCTCAAAACAAGTCAAAATTTCACCAGTTGATAGATCGAGGATAATCTTCAAAAGGGTATTCTTAGATTTTTGAGATTTTGACTTTCAAAATTTCATGGTTTTTAGTATTTCAGGTTTTCCCAGTGTTGAGCATGTCCCAAGTTACGACACACATTTTAGGTTTTGTAAGTTGCCTTGCATGACACTGAGTTTCACTGTACCTTTCGGGGATTAGTAGATGCACAATAAGACCGATAAGCAAATTGAAGAAGCTGTATCTTTGGGTCCTTCAAAGTTTTAAATTATTTTTAATATTGTCGAGTTTGGTGTGTAACTTGGCTAGAATCTAGCCTTTTGAGGCTCATTCCCCAACACATCTGGTGACTCCGAAGGGATAGAATTCAGTGGTATAGTAGCACAGGTTGCCCAGGTACATGAGAAGAATTCGAACCAGGTCTGATACTCGAGAAGAGGGTTATTTGTCCACTTGCAACTATCACCAGGCAGAGGAAGGAGAGGAAGAAGACCACAAAGATCACCATCTCCACCTAACAGGACTTTATCAACCCCTCCACTAGTAGACCTTTCATCGATCAACAAGGGTTCTCGAGGCCAATCATAGAATGGTGCAACAAAACCCTTTGTCAACTTCACTTTGGTAGCACCCACTTGCCCTCAATGCAAGAATCCGAGTTCAATTGTAAGCATTGAAGAACATTCCATTTTCTTTGGAGAAAATCATACCACTCTGGTGATCATGTCAAAGACATTGCTAACGTTTGTGCGATCCATGAGATAAATGAAATGGATGTTGTTGTCAAATTGTTGGCATCTTCATTCAAAGGGAAGGCATTGCAATGGTTTAGGAGCCTTGGAGCTGGTTCTATCCAAAATTGGAATCAGTTATGCATAGTTCTCCATGAGCGAGTTTGGAAAAGGGAGACAATTTGTCTCTACTTAGAACAATTGACAACTATCGAGAGCTCCCAATGAGTAGTGGTGACTTGACTTCAGATTTCAAAGGTCTTGGGATAGGATTCCAGTGGCCGTTAGGCCAACCAGTGAAGGTGCTTTTCTATATTATCTTAAGGCTTTGAATTCTGATATTTCTATGTTAATTCAATCTATGGGAGGCATAACCTTACCTGCTACTTATAGCATTGCCATTAGGGCTGAAAATTATCTTATTCAATTTTGGTAAAGTTGGCTCCTGAGCCTCCCATGCCCTTGTATCCAAACTTAGAAAATCCAAGCACTAGTCAAGCACCCACTTTGGCTCTATTCCCACTCCTAGAAATCAAAGTTCAAATGAAACTTCTACTTCATCCTCTAGTGCTTCAAATGAACTCGAGAGGTCATGAAACAATTACAGAAATTTGGGAAATGAGCTGGTTACATCAAAAGGCAGCAAGCTCAAAGTGCTTTAGACCTTCTTATCAGCCTCGAAGCTCAACCTAGGCTAGGCCACCATACCCAGCCCAATAGGCCACCCAATCTCAGGCTTAAATCAAAATCAAAGCCAAGTAAGGCCTCCCCTTTAATAGACCATTTCAGCCCTATAACCCCAATGTTGCATCTGCTTCTAAAGCATTAGTGCCGGTGCAAAACAACATAGCTCAAGAGTATGATTGGTGTTTCCCATGCAATGAACCTCTGACCAATCTATGTGCTTCAATGGTGCTTTGAACCAAGCCTTGATGGTGACAACTCTGCGGCGTTGAGGGTGAAGTGAGTCGAAACAAATCAGCAACAAGGGACATCTCGGCAAAACACAACTCAAATGATATTTGCACTTGTGAATTGCAAGGTGAGGATTTTTGTGGCATGAATCAAACAATTTCTCGAGTGTAGCAGCTAACACAAGATCAAAGAAGAGGAATATTGGTGAAGGGAAGTCATTGGCTCAAGTGATCTCTGACCTTCCATCACTCCTGAGGTGTTGGTAAGAAAAATATGAGTTCCAAACATGCAAGGACAGCCCAAACCACCTTCTAAACCAACTCAAATGCAGTTGTTGCTGCCCATGTGCAAGAAAGGAATGTGTAGGCTAAAGGACAACAAAGAGATGTTTCATCCCCATTTAGCATCATTGATCAAATGAAGAAGACAAATGTGAATATATCGATGTGGGAATCTTTATCCATCCCAGGCCAAAGAGATCTTCTACAAGCTGCCATGAAGAATTGGTCAACTTTGAAACCAGTAGGTCCATATGTAAGAGAATGTCCTCACAAATGCTGCTCAGCCTGAAGGGAATCATGGAGGACAACAAGGTAAAGTTTTGAAACCCCCTCCATTCTATGTTTCATTAATCATTGGGGATAAACTAGTACACAATTGCATGATTGATTCAGGGGCAAGTAGTTCTGTCATGCCCAAGCAAATAGCTGATCAAGTTGGGTCTCCAATATGAAGTCATATCAAAGGGGTAGTGCAATTGGATGGGACAGCAGTAGCAATGGTGGGAGTGATTAAAGGTTTGAATCTTACCTTGCATGCATGCCCCAACGTTACCATTTTGTAAGATGTGTCAGTGATAGATTTGCCACCACTCTTTGCCCTATGCTTATCAAGGGATTTCATAGCTAGAATTGGAGGCTACTTATCTCTTTGGTTGGTCACACATGTTGTTTAGAACAAGATATGGTACTAAGGTCACAATCAGATCCGAACCAATTGCAAACTTTCATATTGAGCCTCATACTCCAAGCCAAATCAATGCCAATTGTTCAGCATTTGATCAAGAAGATTATCAAGCAACAGATGAAGCTGACACCAAAGTTGGAAGCATCCAGATTTGACTCTTGATGAATGGGCAAGCAAGGTACATGCTTTTGATCCCTACCAAGAAGTAGAAGAATCTAGAGCTAGGAGTCTATTGCATACATGAAGAAAACCAACCTATTCCTAGCATCACCAAACCAGACCATAAGGATGACAATGAGGTATGGCAATTATTTTTTGATGGATCAAGGAGTAGGCAAGGTGCAGGAGGAGGAGTTATGCTTGTTTCACCTCAAGGCATCAAATATTATTGACTTTCCATTTCAGTTTTCTGTTCAAACAACACGGCTGAATATGAGGCCTTGATTCATGGACTTCATTGGGCCAGGAAAAAGGGCATAAAGAACTTGCAGGTGTTTGGGGATAGCGAGCTAATCATCAACCAAGTCAGGGGACAACATGCTACAAAGAATGACCTGTTGAAGAACTACAAGAACAGGGTATGGGACCTCGTTGAGGATTTTGAAGCTTTCAACATCGTGTCCATACCTAGGAAGAAAAATGAAGCCGCGGATAGGCTCGCAGCAGTTGGAGCAACGTTTGATGTGGTTGACAACATCAGAAGGGAAAAAACACAACCACATATCCATGTGATTGTGAGGCCAGCAGTTCCAGATAATAACACAAGTTGGTAGGTGTTTGAGAACGATCAAGCGAGATCGTCGATTTTTACTGAAGAAGAGGCTGAATTCTCAGCTAGGAATCAGGACAGACTAGAGTAGCAGTACGGGGATCAAGTAGTGCAGCTGCGGACAAACAAGCTTCCTAAGGGTTTAGTAACATTGGAGTCTATCTTCAACCCTAACGACTAGTTCCGTAAGGAAAAGGCTAACATACAGGTCAAGAGAGAAGATTCAGAGCCAATTCAGTTGGGGAAGGCAAAACACTTCAAATTGGTAAAGTGGCCCTTTGAGCAGGAGAAATCAGATTTCATATAGCTTTGCCAAGAATTTCTAGATGTCTTCGCTTGGAGCTATGAAGACTTGAGAGGATTCAATCGAAGTTGGCACAACATACCATAGAATTGGATCTAGATGCTAAGCCCATCAGGTAGAAGCAGAGACCAGTCAACCCTCACATTGAGCCTCTAATGAAGAAAGAGTTAAACAAGCTAATAGAGGCAAGCATTATATTCCGATCAAGCACTCAAGCTGGGTTGCAAACTTGGTTCCGAGTCAGGAAGAAGAGTGGAGAAATCAGGTTGTGTGTGGACTTCGAGACCTCAGCGGGGCATCTCTCAAAGACCATTACCCACTTCCTTGATGGAACAAATATTGCAAGTGGTATCCGGTTCGGAGAGATTCTCTCTCCTAGATGGCTACTCAGGGTATAATCAGATAATGGTGAAAGAAGATGACCAGTTCAAGATGGCTTTCACCACCAAATGGGGCACCTATGCCTACAAGAAGATGCCATTTGGGCTATCAAATCTGGAGCCACTTTCGAAAAGGGCAATGGATATGGCATTGAGGGTTGATCAATAAAATAGTTCTGATATATCTTGATGACATCATTGTATTCTCCAAAAATGTAGTGGATCACCTCTTTCATTTGAGGTAGGTATTTCAGAGGTGTAGAAGATTTGGGGTATCATTGAATCCCAAAAAATGCATATTCTTGGCTCACGAAGGAAAACTTCTAGGCCATATTGTTTCAAAGGAGGGGTTGACGATTGACCCAGAAAGAGTTGAAGCAATTCGAGCGTTGCCATTGCCAAGTCATAAGAAGGCTCTTCAAAGCTTCTTAGGAAGGATCAATTTTTTCCAGGTTTGTTCCAAACTTTGTAGCTCTCGTAAAGCCAATAACGTTGATGTTGAAGAAGAGCATGGCATTTAAGTGGACATCTGAAGGCAAGGAAAGTTTTGAGGCAATAAAAGAGGCTATATCTCAAGCTCGACTCTCGTCAATCAGACTTCTCCAAGGACTTCATGTTATATGCCTTCGGTGGTGGAGACACAATTTCTGCAATCTTGGTACAACAAAACAAAGAAGGATTAGAACAACCAGTTGCTTTCTTCAGTCAAGGCTTGGAGGAATACGAAACTAGGTACTCTTTCATTGAAAAGCATGTCCTTGTAGTGATCAGGAGCTTAAAGAAATTCAAGCACCTAGTCTCAAACAACAAGATCCAATTGTTGGTCTCTCATGCGGGAGTCAAGGACTTCCTTCTAAACAAGGATCTGAATGAGAAACGTGCAGGATGGATAACCCGTGTCATGGAATATGACATGAGATCAAGGTCACAAAACTAGTACGTGGAAAAGGACTATGTGAACAACTAGCTTTGAGTCGGCAAGTTAAGCGAGGTGATGAAAAGAGACTATCTTGGTACTACGGGATGGTCGAGACAGGAAAATGATGATGTGCCACTCCTTGTTGGACTCAGAATATGATACACTTCCTACAGGTAGGCCTATGCCCTCTAGAAATGAGCAAAGCAAAGAGGAGATACTTTAGATTACAAGCCATTCCATATGTGCTTGTTGATGGTGTTTTGTTCAAGAAAGACATCAATGGAGTTCTATTGAGGTGCATTGGGATAGGTCAAATTGAGAGGGTGTTATGAGATTTTCATGATGGAGATTCTGGAGGACATTTCACCCCATGAGTAATAGCTCTCAAGATAATGAAGGTAGGGTATTATTGGCCCACAGTGTTCAGTGACTGTTATACATGGATAAGAAAGTGCAAGAAATGTGCACTCTTCACGGGAAAAGAAAGACTAGCAGTGCTTCCATTGCACCCAATTTTGGTTGACCAACCATTTATGCAATGGGGATTGGACTTCATCGGGGTCATCAACCCAAACTCAAGCCAAGGCCACAAGTGGATTCTCACGGCAATGGACTATTTCACCAAGTGGACCGAAGTAGTAGCGCTCAAAGAAGCAAATGAGTCTAACATACTAGACTTTTATGAAGGAATAGTGACTAGGTTCGGTGTGCCAGCCACTATCATATCAGACAATGCATTGGCATTCATAGGTTCCAAGATTACAGAATGGGCTGTCAAGAATGGAATCTATTTGAGCACCTCTTCAAATTATTACCCATAGGGTAATGGACAAGTAGAGTCCATGAACAAGAATTTCTAAGAATCATCAGAAGGACTCTGGATGAAAACCAAAGGACATGGCATACCAAGCTAAAATCAGCATTATGGGATTTGATAGAATAACACCAAAGAGGTCTACTGGTAATTCTCCCTACAAGTTGGTCTATGGGAAAGAGGCAGTATTGCCTATATCATTAGAATTACCAGCATTGGAGCTCATGAAGTAGTTGGAGTTGTCTGAGTTTGAACCAATGGAGGCCAGGTATGCAGAGTTGATGGAATTGGAAGAAATAAGAGAACATGTAGTTTAGATGATTGAGAAGGATCAGGCCTTAGTAAAAAGATGGTTTGATAAGAAGGCAAGAGCAAAGACCTTCTAGGAAGGGGACCTAGTTCTGAAATGGGATGCAGATCGGGAAAAACTAGGAAGGCATTCCAAGTTTGATGCCATTTGGAGTGGCCCCTACATGGTCACGGGATGTAAAAGTAGTAATGCCTTCCAATTGTCTACATTGGATGGAGAAGAACTCCGATTCGGTTAACGGAATCTACCTTAAACATTGCTACTAAAAGGAAAAGGTTTACCCTTGTAAATATTAGCCTAGATTTCAAATTCCTCTAAGTGCGTATGCACATTGTCTTGTTGTAGTTAGGTTTCAATTTCCCTAAGTGCTTCGGCACAGGTTTTGTTGCTCTCAGGTTGAATTTCTGGAGTTGGCATGCTCTCGGAGAAGGTCACCAAATTGTTGTATATATC